>CM021101.1:9690074-10114690 GCA_007115665.2 Sequoiadendron giganteum | reverse complement strand
GATCCCAGTACAGGCAAGGTGAGAGCATACTCGCAAAGGGGATCGTTAGCACAAATCTGAAACTATTGGAAAAGTACGAGGAAAGAAGATAACAATCAACTCAACCACTTATTCAGCGGGAGGACTGGAGATAGAAATTACATTGCTGAAAGTAACAATCAACTCAATCACTTATTCAACGAGAGGAGTGGAAAGAGAAATACAATGTTGAAAGTAAATATGCAACTCGACCACTTATTCAGCAGGAGTGTTGTTGTGACCTTTTTCACACATCACCCCATCAAGATGGGGACCCCCTAAATTTTGCTCCATTCTGGTCTTTTGGCTTTGGTTCGCTCTCTCTCTGGTCTCTGGTCCTTCCGGGGATGTCCCGTCGTTTGACCCAGGTTGAAATATTGGTTAAGTCTGTGTAATTAGGGTTTTCATCCTTCAGGCTTATTTAAGGTCAAACCGAGTCATAAAATTGAAATCTAAGCTTAGTGCAGCAGTCAGAAGACTTCCAGCAGAGTCCCCCTAAATTTTCACTGTATTCCGGCAACTTACTATTTTTAGTAAGTATTCAATTTGGGACTATTTTATTGAGATTTTGGAATTCTGTCAGTTCCACTGCATCCGGGTAACATCAAGCTGCCTACACGTAAATTTTGAGCCAGATCAGATGACTTGCTATTTTTGGCAGTTCAGGCTTCAAGAGCCATTTTCAGGGTTTCCACATGAGCTTTTCAGATGCATGTCTGGAGAATCCTTCTAGGTTTTCCAAAACCTTCGCAGTGATGTAACATGCAAACCGAGACGACCACTTTCAGAGTTCAGCCTTCGGAGGCTATTTTTAGGGTTCGCATGCAGTGTTTTTCAACGCATGTCGGGTTTTTCTTTATGGGTTTTTCGAGAGCTTCGCAACGGTGTGACTTGCAAGCGGAGAAGATCAAAGTTTAAGGACTTACTATTTTTAGCCAGTGCATGCATGCAGACCAGTTTTCTGGGTTTTTCTGGGTTTTTTGAGATCCCGCGGGCAATATGACATGCAAAACCATCCGGCAGTGGATGAGTCACTTTTCAGGCAGTTTCTATTTTTAGCAGGTACACTCTGGCAGCCGCCCAACACTCCAGTTCAACAAGCAGAACGACATGCAGAAGGAACGAGGACAAACGGAGACCGTTCGGGATACATGCAAGTCAAATTAGGGTTTCCACTTTTATAGGGGGTGAAGTCAAAAAATAGTCAAGACGGAGTACCCCACCCATGTCAGCACACTTCAAGGTACCTGCTGGCAAAATTTGAGCGAAATCGGAGAACTTACTATTTTTAGTAAGTCAGGGCACGGCTATAAATAGCAGGTCTGCACCCGAGGTTGGCATCAGAGTGACACTCAAGCTATCAAGATCAAGCGTTGCAACTTTCAGGCAAAACGGAGCTACTGAAGTCAGAAAGTCAGAACTTACTATAAATAGCAGGTGGCTATAAATAGCAGGTCAGGGCAGATAACTGGCAAAACGGGTTCACCAGGCAGAGAATATCATATGGTGAAATTTTCGGGCTAAACGGAGCTGTGGAAGTCAAAAAATCGAGGACTTACTAAAAATAGAAGGTGATAGCACGCTGAAGAGGTCAAAATTTTCTAAGTGTAAAATCAAACTTCACCATCAGAAGGTGCCCTCAAGTCAAAATGGAAGCCTAATTGGCAAAATGCGCCCAAGGAGGAATAAGGGGAGCATCAAAATTTTCTAAGGCAAAAACAAAAGTGGGCATATGAAAATGCGCCCAAGGTTGTGAGGCCAAGTCAAAATTTCCTAAGTGGTGAAAACAAAAGCTTGAGGGGCAAAATGCGCCCATAAGCTAAAGGGGTATCAAAAAAATTTCTAAGTGTTAAGTTGAGAGCTAACCCCCCTAAATGCGCCCTCACCTTGAAGAAAGTGATGAAGGCATTGAAATTGCCTAAGGCATGGAAAGTGAAAGCACACCCATGAAAATGCGCCCTCAAATGGGAGCTCATGCCATCAAATGTGCCCAAGAGATGGCAAAATTGTCTAAGGCGTGGGAATTAAGGCTAGCATATGTGAATGCGCCCAAGGGTGTGTTGGAAGCCTTGAAAATTTCTAAGGCATGAAATAAAAGCATAACATGCTAAATGCGCCCAAGTCATGTTGGGAGAGTTCAAAAGTTTCTAAGTCTTTGAAAACAAAACCTTGACACCCAATATGCGCCCATGATGAAGTTGAAAGTAAGCACATAGAAATGCGCCCAGGGAGATAAAGAGGAAATAGAGCCTTGAAATATTCTAAGGCAACAAGATGGAAGTCACACCTTCAAAATGCGCCCACTTTAAAATGAAAGTTGAAGCTGCAAAATGCGCCCAACTCCAGCAAGGAAATGCGCCCAAGTCAAAGTGTTGAGAGGGTGGAAAAACGCCTAAGGCAAAGTTGAAAGTTCACCCTATGAAATGCGCCCTCAAGTGAAAGCTTGGCCTAGTAAATGCGCCCACCTTGCAAGTGTTGTTAAGTGAAATTCTTCTAAGGCATGAAACAAGAGGTTAGGTAAAAACGCCTATGTATGGAAAATGAAAGCTGGAAGTGGTGAATGCGCCCAAGTTAATTGGAGGGGTTGATGAAATTAAAAATTCCTAAGGCCTGGAAATTTAAATTTGAATAAGAAAGAAATACACCCAAGAAATGAGAGGGATTTAAATTTTAATTCCTAAGGCATGGAGATTTTTTTTATCAGAAAAAATATACCAAGGGTCAAGTACGCCAACAGAGAAAATGTTAGAAAATTTTTCTAAGTGAGATAGCATTTCACTAGGGAAAAATACGCCCTTGGCATGGAAGGATGATTTGATGAGTTTTAAAATTTTCCAAAGGCAGTTGAAGGATGACGAATTTTTTTCAAGGGGAAGATTTGATATTGATGAATATTTTCCATGGGTCAAGTGAAAATCAAATGAACCCGTTTAAAATGCACCCATGAGTTAACAGAGTTTGAAAATTAATTTCCTAAGGGAAATTTTAATATTTTCAGAGGAAATTCGTTTTGCCTAGATTATTTTCCTGACGGAAGTTAAATCTCAGAGGATGAATTATTTCGAGCAGGCGCAAATAATTTTTAATCACTCGGAGTTGAACATTTTAATGAGAGAATTTAAAATGTCTAAGGCAAATTTTATGAAATCGAGGATTTAAATGACAGACATTTTAAAAGTTGGAAATAAATTTACAACTCCCACGAAATTTTTCGAGTTGAATTTATTTAAACACTGCGAGATTTTAAAATGGAATTTTAAATCAAGTCAAGTGATTGTTTTTCTCGCGAGTTGTTTAAATCGCCAAGAGTTAACTGGCAGACTAAGAGGAAAATTCGAATTTTTACAAGGAAGGAATCATTATTAATGGCAACTGCCATAATGACCGGCTGACGACTAGCCCACTACTGCGCTTGAATTAGAAGATTCCGAACGAAGAGAGTGGAAAATTGATGAAGGTGCTAAAAATAGCCCCAGCACTACTTAGCAGGATTCTCCGAGAAGAGTTATTTAAACAATCTCTTCTCTCATTTCTCCTCACATTGTTTCGAAGTTGAAGTTGCTGAAGAAGTTCTTGAGAGATTGAAATATTTTCGAAGTGGTTGAGGAGAGAAATTCTTTGAGAGTTTATTTTATTTCGGAGTGTTGAGTTGCTGAAAGTACGAAGTGCTGGAGAAATTTTCATTTGCCGAGACTCTTTCTTTCGAAAAGCTGAAAGTGTGTTGCTGCAATTTCGAAGTTGAAGGTTGAAGTTGTTTTCCGGAGTTGTTGGAAGGTTTATTTCTTGAAGTTGCTGCAGAGTGTTGAGTTGCAGAAATTCATTTTGTGCTAAGAAAGTATCCACATTGCTGAAAGTTGGTAGTTGGCTGCAATTTTCTTCGCCAGTCGGAAGTGCAGTCGTTGAAAGCTTCTTTATAAGCTTGAAGTTTTTTATACAGTACGAGGTTTGGAGTTAGTAATTTATGCTGAGAGTTTTTTATTTTCAAAAAAAGCTAACTCCACGTTCGCAGCCGTCTCGGAGGTTACTTCATTTTATTTAAAAATCTGCAGCCTAGCTTATTGCTATTCTATTTTATTTTGCAGATGGCCGGAGCAAAGGAAGTTGCAGGAACAAGCAGAGCCGCAGGCAGAGCTGCAAACACTGAAGCAGGCAAGGCTAGCTCATCCCGGCAGGCAATGATTAAAAGGCTCGCTAAGTCATTTCTCCCAAAGTCAGCAATAGTTTCAAAGTTGGCGGGATTAAATGACACCAACCTTGGTTCATTTAATCTAAATGCACTCAAATCAAGGATGTTCGGGCTAGGGGGCCATCAACCATCAGTCACGACACATAATATAATGAAGAGTAGAATCTACGCAGCTGCTAGTTTTCCGCTAGCAATTCAGTGTCCGGAGCTAATTATGGAGTGCGCCAATCACTACAAGCCAGAACGTAGGACGATTGTCTCTCCGGATGGTAAACTGCTCGCCAACTTCACACCGGATGCCATCGGAGAAGCATTTGGGATTCCAACTGCTGAGGAGATGTTATACAGAACAAACAAGACGGCAGATAAGATGTACTCTTCCTCTTTCGAAAGAGTCACTGCAGTCATCAACAGAGTTTGGATGCAAAAGCCGAGGCCACCACGCACTAAGCTCCCAAAGCAGATAATTGCCGAGGACGTGAAACAAGAATACTGTGATTTGATAATGATGCTGAGCCGGGTAAATGGGAGTGCACAGGCTTACATTTTCGAGCCTTGGATGTTCTACTTCATCGAGATCATCTTGGAGGGAAAGGAGTGTGTCGATTGGGCTAGGATGATTAACAACCACATCGATGAGCAATTCAGGAGCCTGAAGGTGACGAAGACTTTCTACATGAGCTCATATGTAATTTACATGTTGGCCAGAATGACTAAGTACAGAGGGATTTCGTACAAGGAGCCAATCGGCTGTGCCCCTGGTCAATTCAAAATCCATGAAGCCTGCACACAGCTACATTTAGCTAACATTGCCAACTATAAGCGGGCAAATGATGCATTCACAATGCACATTGCGAGGACACTTCAGCAGAGGACGCAGCAGAGAATATCTAAAGAAGCACAGACATTGATTGAGGAATATGGGTATTGGCTCATCCAATTCTCGAAATTCACATATATTAGGCTGCAGGGGTTCACTTCGTATCCGTATCGGTTACCACGATACCCCACTGATCACATAGTAATGCTTGAGGTATCTAGGCAATTGATTGCCTACGATAAGATTCAGAAAAGGAAAAAGAAGGGTGGACTTGATTTCCCTATCACCATGGGAAATTCAATTGAGGTGTGTCCCTCTTTGCAGGCAGCCCGAGAGGCAGAGGACGAGCTGCAATCTTATCATTTGTCATATCACACAGGCAGGCAGGATTTCGATCCTTACAGGAACATCCGGATGATACAGAACGTTGAATACCGGCATAGAGCTCATCTGGAGGACTTTTGGGCAAATGCAGTGGATGAGGCTGAGATAAGAAGAAGGATGTTTTCCAGACTTCCTCTCAAGTTGATTAGAGAATGTGAGATTATTCCAGTTCCCGACCAGGTGGAGGAGGATGTCAACGTCATGCAACCCGACTATGGTTCAGTTAGGGATACTCCTGTCCCACCACCTGATTGGTCTGAGCCAGAGATCATGGACTTGGACACTCTTTCTATCCCGGTGATGACTTTTACGAGGACTTGGGTCGATAGACATGTATGCAGACTCAAAGAACAGTCGTCGCCCTTACCCATAGCTTGATCATTTGACCCAAAGGCCGTTATCGGTAAAAGGAAACAAATTGCTCAGACATCGAAGGCACAAGTGGAAGTGCCAACCCAACCGATACCGTTGAGGATAGAACAAGCATCACCCGTGCACTCACAAACTCAGTCTTCGAGTTTGAGAGTGGTTTCATTATTTGCCGATCAGAGGGCAGGATTAGAGGAAGAGCCGGGACTTGAGGAGGTAGATCAGCCCAACGCCCGGGAATCAGCTAGTGTCAGTTTATCCAGGGGCGGCCAACAGGAGGAGGAAGAGGAAACAATGGCTGACACCCATTTTCAGCAGATGTTGGATACGGCTTTGGAAGAAGAAGAAAACACAGAACAGGGGACCCAAGGGTCGGGAGATACCCAGCTTATAGAGGAGGATGGGCCTGAGCAGACTAGTGCAAGAAGAGAGGAAGTGCACGAGATGGAGGCAACAGAAGAACAGCCCCTTGTCATTTGTAATCCACAGCAGACAGTGCCTGATTGGCTTTCCGACAGAATGAGGAGAACTTAGGAATGATCTGGATCCGACCATTGAGAGATGGAAAGGAGATTCCTCGGGAGGATCGATCATACGAGAGAAGAAAGAGGCGAGAAAGTTTTCAAAGATCTCGACCGACGTCAGTTCTCGCACGCTTCAGGTGGCTATTCCGAGGGAAGATTGTGATCGAACCGAGGAGAGGCCTGAAAATTACGTGATCACCACAGTAGAGTTGGGTCGTCCTACGGGAGCCCAAGTTATTGAGGAGTTCGATAACTCCTATCAGGCATTGAAGGATCAGTTGCTCCGCACGGAGGGGAAGTATAAGAAATTGAAGAAGGAGCACAAACCCTTGATAGGATACATGCAAAATCTAGCACGTCCAGGTGAACCAGCAAACCCAGCAGTGGAACGTCCATCAGAGCTTCCGAAGGAGTCAGTTGTTGCCTTAGAGGATTTGAAGAAAATGGAAACGGAGGCGGACAAGTGGGTTAGCTGTGTTCATACCGAGACAGGGAAATTCATGGAGGACCTTGCCGATGCTTATCGACAGGCCTCAAGTATTTTGGCACGGATGGATATAGTAGATCAGGCCTGGGGTGATACTCGCATCTATCAAACGAAGACTGTACTTCGTTTGGGGGCTTTGATGCATATACCTCTAGAAACCTTGGTGGATGGAGGTGTAATTCAGAGAGGTGATAGGTATGATTTCACCAGTTGGTACTCCTCGGTGGTCACAGGCCGTGGATTTCACGACGCAGCAAGGGCAGATTCAGCTAAAGTGAGGAAAGCAATGGGCAACATCTTGGGGGGAGTCCTCAATACATTAGAAGCCATATTTGCTAGAAAGTTGGTCCCAGAGGAGATAACTGCTGATGGCTTGAAAAGTAGACTGCCTCCATTCTTCTCAGCTGCGAGGTCACTTGTCCTGGATGACTTTGAGAATGTCTCCACGTTCTCTAGTATAATTCAGCATACCCAGGACGCCTTAGTGACATGGAGGAAATCTTACACCAGATACGGACAGACGGTAGCAGTCTTGGAGTTCCAGCTCAACCATATTCCACCGATCTCTACATAGGAGGTTGAAGCAGTATTAGCCCGGTTGATCGAGTTTGCTATCCGGGAGAAGGCCAGTGGGAACGCTCTCATGGATGAGGATCTTCTTGATGATGGTAGTGGGCATTAATTGCTCATTATGATTCCTGCAGGGGAGTGGAGAATATTTTGTGCATTCATTGCCCACTCCTCTCTGTGGCGGTTTTTAGGGCAGAAACCCTAATCAGGGCATAGGTGGCTCGATCTGAGCCCTTCATTGTAATTCGATCTAAACCGTCCACTGAATTGGACTTATTATAAAAGGGGCATCCCCCCTCATTTGTAAATATTAGATAGAGATTAGAATTGGAATTGGATCAGAGCTAGAGAGTAGAAGGCATATAGCATTTAGCTTAGAAGTTAGCTTTAGATTGAGGAGGGAAGAAAACTTTCCTTTGAAAGTTTTGTAAAAGGTTGTTGTGAACACTTTTCATAATACAAAGAGTTTCATTGCTTGGTGATTTCTTCTTTGTTATGAGTAGCTAGCAAGGCCATTTCGTCTTTCCAATTCAAGGTAGATAGAGTAAAGTAGATTTTTATTTCATGCAAGTAGTTGTTAATTGTGGAGTGTGGCGTTGTGATTTGAGCATATCTTCTTTCATCCATACCACTAGCGGGCTTACTGATGGTAAGTTCGCCTTGCGTGGTCAACTGGAGTATCAGCACTTAACTTCGATTATGGTTCATATGTTTGTATGCGTCGTATTGACGGTATGAACATGTTGCATCATAGTTTGAACACTTTTCTCATCCTTTGAAGATTGCACCAACTTTGTCGGAGTTGTTCGAAAGGAGACAAAGCAAAGTTTGGTTTGAAGATTGTTTAAGTCGATCTCGTCCTCCACCCTTTAGAAGTAGATTTGTAGAATCCCTATCCCTATCCCCTTTAAATTCTGCATTTTCCGAGTCAGTCTAGATACCAGAACAATATTGCCAAATCATTCATGTCCTAATTGCTTCACAGAGTCGAACAACTACGTAAGTCCCCTTGAAATAACCAGCAAAACACATCAACCAACTGAGTCTATTCGCGATAAAAGGAACCTTGGAGTCGAACACATGAACTTTCAAGCAATCTTAGCATGTGGGACACTTTGATCAAGAGAGAATAGAGTGACCGTTGGACAACTTTATTCTGTGCTGGCGTTGTCATAAAAAGCACGTCAACAGGTTGGTTGTACTTCCTAGCTTTGTACTAGTTTCTGGGATCAATGAAGTTTTTACCCTCTTTTATTTCAAAAAAAAAAAACTTTATCTCTTAGCCTATGGGAAATAAAAAATATGGTACGGGTCTCCTAGATAGGTTAATTTTGAAAAGGAGACATGACAAGCTATGGATGTTGAGACAAGTGATGCAGACCCCTTCAAGCCATAGAATTATACTTTTAGTTTTGATATTTGTTTTGATGCCATGGATTTCATAATCTATGAGTTTGTACACACTTTACAATATTTATAAAATATATATTTGAAAATGTTGTTTCATTTAACTAAAACCCGCTTTTACACTCATGTGATTGATGTATACTTATGTATGTGATCAAAGTAGCTTCTATTTGATTAGTTTATTGTGTCTTTAAATTTTATTTATTGAAGGTGCATGACACAAGTTTTTAATCCTTAAAGAATCTATATATTATTGTTTATTGGTTTTCAATTTGTCAAGGCTTTAGCCAAGTCCAAGCATTGAGTTTGAGTCTCGGTCAAAAATTAGCTTGTTGAATTTGAGAAAAATCTAAGCATTGTAACTATGGTGAAGAGTGACACTTTTTGGATTGATGTGAGATATACTGTTGCCATCATCACTTTAGTCTTCAAAGTCATTACATATGGGGATGCTACACCTAGCCTTGGAGTGGTGTATGAGTGCATTGATAGCATGCTTGGTCAAATGAAAACTATTGTACAAGAGAAAGACCACACATTGTAGTTTTACAATGAACATATCCAACCAATAATTCATAAGAAATGAGAGAAATTCAACACTTCCTTGCACATGGTTGTCTATGCATTGAACCCAAAGTGGTGCATGCAAAGGCCTAACATAGTTACCCCTATACAAGATGCTGAGATGGTAGAGTTCATGAAGGCTATTCATAAGATGTATGATTCTACAAATGCCAACATCATTCATACTAATTGGAAAAAAAAATTCTACACTTAAGGGACATCCAAAAGAGGCCAAGGTATATAGGGAGACTAGGGCAGAAGAGGATCCAATTCTATAGTGGACTATGCATGTGCTTAATTCTTTGAAAACCAAGAAAGAGAAGAATAAACATTTGTTTTTTATCCCAAGTTGAGAGGAACTAATCTACTTATAGCTTCTTTCACTCTATTAAGAAGAACGGACTATAATTGCCGGCTACAAGGCCTTAGCTCAAATCCACTAAACTTTTTTGTGATCACTCAAATCCTTGCTCTTTTTAATCAAGTTCTTGATATGGGCAAGGTGAGAACATACAAATATTAGAATGAGGACAATGTAATTACATAAAAGATATTGAGGATTATCCATTCGATCAAAAGTAAAACAGATAATAGTGAAATGTAAAAGTCAGACTGGTTGAATGCAAGTGAGATTGTGTCAATTCCCAAATGACAGACTAATTCATTTAATTCTGATACATGCCAAGCATAGCAGATAAAATACTAAAAATGAAATAAGGATCTAGTGGATAAACCAACTAGGGTCTTTTACAATAAGAATAGGGACTTGACAATAAACCATCCAAGATCTTAAGAAACACTAAATACTGGCAATAAACCATCCAGTAGTTACAATATGATATGGAAAGCAATTATTTCGCTTAAATAACCAAGTCAGGCTTTTTGTCAAACAATTATCCATCATCTTGAAACAGCATTTTTTCAAACTTGAAGGTAAACTTAAAAACACATAAAGATATAACCGGATTGTGTTGATATCATTGAGTGTTGATCAAATGTTGAAGTTGGTCCATAATCTAATAAACTGATTGCCACCAATATAATTTCTAGCATCAAAAATTATATTTAGAGCAATAGAAGACAAACTACATTGCAATAAATATTGCCTAGAATAGAAAGATAAAACCTTTGAATATATGTTGCAACTGAGACATGCACTTTCTGAGGTTTGAAACAGCAGAAAACTTAAGTTCATCAGTTAATAGCAGCTATAACACCTCCCAACAAAGAGTAAGTCCTATACCCAAACTATATGGCCAAGATTAAATAGTACGGCCCATAAAGGTTATCCTTAGCTGCCATCAGATTATTTTCTGATTAGCATGTGAATACCAAAAGGGTCCAAGCTACAACAACTACGGCAAGAATTTTGGACTATTCTGCCTCCCTTTGACTTGTACAAACAACATTAGGTGTGCAACGCTTGGGACAAAAAGGAAGCTATCAGCTCTCACAAAAAGACAAATAGTATTTTCTTTCAATGCCCATCCACTTTGAAGCTTCAAAAATATTTGTAAATAATTTCTTGCAGTGTATGGCCAGGTAGGGAAAAAGTATGGCCTACAGCTAGAATATAACATTCCAAAATAATCTAATAACAATAATAAAATTATTAAATTGTTTGATTGCAAATCTCCAACAATATCACACCCAAATTTTGGAAACAATAACTGAAACATCTTCAAAAACTAAAAAATACTGAAAACCTCACACTTAAAATTGAAGCATTGTGTTGTACCCAAACCAAACTTTTTGCTTCATTAAGGCATTTTGCTTAAAATGGTCTAAACCTTGTAAAAGTGGGGTCAAAACTCAGTTTTTGGGCAAATCAAGTATGGGCTTTTGGTCAGTGTGATGCTAGGAAGATACTGGCAAAATTTGAAAATTTTGAAAATTAGGGTTTTTGAACTCTATTTTTAGGTCAAAACCCTAAAAATAGGAACTTGTCAGAATTGGCTGAAATTAATTTTCATTGGTTTATTTCACAACATGATCACAATGGTGAAGTCAGTTCCAGTTAAAAGTCAGTTTAAGTCTGGTGGATAGTTTTCACTTTTTCAGGAGAAAGGTTAGGATGTAGTGTACCGACACTCTGCTGATCTATTTTTCACTTGAGTTTCGTAGGTCTGATTTGTTTTGGTTTGTGTTTTCCTTTTTGTGCTTGAGTTTGTTTGCTAATAACACTAAAATGGTACTAAAGAGCATATGCATACAATGGAAACTTCAAACAAACTAACTACTGAAACAACTTTGAATACATTGCTCAATTTAGTGGCCAAATATGTCTTCTTCATCACATAATAAGAAGCTTACAACATATAGTTTTCATCAGATTTCAAGCTAACCATATCTTATATTGCATTTTAACTTACAACCAAACATCACTGTGAATAGTGACTTGCTACAGTACCCGCGCCCAAAGAAATGCACACAACTTCCAAATAACAAACTTCTCCCAACCAAATCCGAATTGGGAAGCCTTCTGGGATAAGGGCGCCCCTTTTGGGTGTGATTGCAGCCTCTAGGAAAAGGCATCTTTTTTCCCTTTTGCTGGTTGAAACCCTCAATAAAACGCAACTGGCTGTAGCTTACAAAAACAGCTCCAAAACTTCTCAAAAGCAAACAGCTCTTGTATAAACATCAATAGACACTTTGGCCCCTCAAAACTCCATCAAAACTCGCTCGAAATAACCTGCAAACAGCAACACAGGTCTCCAAATGAAGCAACAATAACTGATCAGCAACTTTAAGGTGGTGTTTCACACCCTCAAGCAGCTCAAAAACGAAGAACAGAGCCCCACCAGGCTCACCCACTGCAAGAAATCAAAAAACCCTAGCTTCCTTCTTCCTCCAAGCTTCACTCCCAAGTTTTCAACAAGCTAAATCATTCATGCATGAAGAGGGTCGAAATTCTCCTATTTATAAGTTTTTGCATTAAAAAATACTATTCATAAAAGTGAGCACTATTCACTTAAGTTATTTCTTTTTTCACTTTAGTAATGAATAGTAACTGCAAAATATAAAGTGACCCCTTCCTTTTAAAGACACATGGTCCCTAAGCCGAGGATGGTGAAATAAGAAGTGAGTATCATTAATTTAAGCACAAGTATCATGTCAAACACAACAATTCACCCCGCCACCATACTCCAGAGATCAACACTGAGATTTGACAACTAAGTGCCCGCCCAAGAAACCCTCTATCCAGAACTATTAGCCTACGAGGGTGAGGAAAATAGGCTAATCCCCAACTCTGATGCTCTTGAAAAAGGGGACATTACAGTCCGCCCTCCCTGAAATTGCTTGTCCCCAAGCAATCTCTACTGCAAAGAAACCTCACTCCTCGGAAGGCCCAAAAGAAGAACTGTAGAATGTCCCATGCATCACCAACTAATTCCGAAAGCACCAACATAAACGCAATTGCGCCAAATATTCCTGGATCCCAAACCCAAAATGAAGGTTTGCCGTGTCTACCTTCCTCCGACTTCCGCTGTGCTCTACTACCCCCAACTTCATCATGCTGTGAGTGGTGAAGTAACCCAATAGGACCCATCCAATATTCAATACTAAACCTGTTACCACCTGGATCCGAAAACAATCTGAACTCACATCCATCTGTCATGCAAAGATAAGAATATCTAGAAGCATCCACTATGCCAAATCTCTCTTTGTCCTCTGTTAAACACCCATGGATGCGATAACTAACCCAACCATCATGCCAACTAACATCACAGTCACTCTGTAACACTGTACCTGAATATAATCCCTGTGACATTAAAGTAGCAACCCTTGTCGGATACATATTAGCATGGTGGATAACTGATTCCTGACCTTGCAAGTAATCCTCTACAAACAACCGAGTCAAGTACTTGCAGCCTCTAACCCCGTCCTCTGAAGATGGCAAACTCCCATCCCACAACGGATGGTATAACCCTGGAGCCAATCCACATCGATGCATCATCAAGTCCTCCACGTGTGGATCAAAAGAAACATGATGAGCACTCATCACTGTGTAGTTGCAATAGAATGCTCCAACCTCGGTGAATGGCTCATCACTAGCAATACTGGAAACAAGCAACTAATCACTCTGACTTTGAGGCATAACAAGCTGGCGTCCAAAATCAACTGCATGGGATGAGGTAACAGATTTGCTTCTAGGAGAGGGAAGCAAATCCACATGAGAGCCATACTCCCAACCAGATGACACTTCGCAAGTCCCCTATGGAGATGATAGAGTAGCGTCGTGTACTAACACACAACTCTCTAGAGAACCCACCACAACCACACAACAGCTATCAGCTATCGGACCTGTGTCATCTGTCATAGTACTGACCACCAGAGAGCCTGATGTAACATGTGGTTTTCTGCTGCTCTCAGTCAAAGTACTCAGCTCAACTAAGTCAATTGCCCCTGTATCCGGAATGGAAGTTACCACATCCTCACTACAACCTGTAGATGTCAAATCATGACCAACTGCCACTGTAGGAAACTATACTGTAACTACAACTGGTGGAGACTGTGACAAACTGAACTCCACAGTAAGCTCCTCCAACCATGACGTTGACTCCCGAAGGGTCAACTGGGCGTTGTGCAATCAGTCCATAGTCACCTCAACCTCATGAGTGAGCTTGTCAACCTCCTCTTCTTTTCCCTTCAGTGCATCATAGCGAATACCATCCCACTCAAGAAGATAGTTCCTATCAGCAAGTAACTTCAAATAATTATGTTTCATTAATCCAATAACTTCTCGTAGTGTATGGAACTCTCCAAGGGAAAGACTGTTGTCACCGTGCTCATCTGACATAAGAGTACTCCAACCATAGGTTGCCAACATCTGTCGAGCAACATCAAAACTCTCCAAGGCTGTAACAATCATATTATCACTAACCTTCAACTGCCCCGTCAGATGATGATACCCCTGTGACTCATCATTTCCACCCAAATCTGCACTATAGTAAGAGGGTGAGTCCTCATCACTCACCTTATGATCAGCAACATCATGTGTGCTATCCTCAATGCACACATCAACAACTAAGGTATTGCTGCTATGTACCTCAACGGATGGCTCATCGGGTAAGGGAGAAACTGTTGATATGACAGTATCTTCACACACTTCCTCTTCCAATGTAACTGTATCACCATCCAACTCACGATCCTGTGGTTCTATGTCAACACATGAATCATCAAACTTGTTCTCTAAGGGTTGATCTGGAAAATCAGACTCACCATGACATGAATCCACGCTAAATACTGCACTAGTAGTACCCAATTCGTGAGTACCTTCATGTAACAATTCAATAGTAGCATCTTGCACATGTGTAGCCACCGTTGTTTCATGTTGTTGCAGGCTACGAGCTAATCTTCGTTGTGAAAGCGTGAGTTTTTGTTGGGTATTATTCAAAATGCTCTCAACACTGATTCTGACTCCACCATACCAGAAGTGGTGAAGCAATACACTGGGACCCCTCCAAACGGTAGTGCTAACTCTACCTCCACCTGGATCCCAACTCAGTAAACCATGCCAATTCCAAACACTATGCTGATACACCTCAGGTATCATACTTGAGTTGCACGGATAAACTGAAAATATATCAACCTCAACACCATCTGACTTCAGCGGTGCCACTCGGATATACCCTTTTTCCAAATTGCAGCAAGTCTCCAAGTCTTGAATCAAATGATAATTAGCATGGGAGAATAAAGTAGAGGACCTGCTAAACCCGGAATTGTCATCTGAAGTCGGAGACAAGTCATACCAGAGCTGACTAGAGCACTCCTTATTCCACCCACCTCTTTGTGCCATCAAAGTCACGTCAAATCATGTGTATGTGGGATGAAAATAAGTTGATGAGCATACCTCATGCTGCAATCGAGGTGAAACTCTCCTGACCGTGCTAATTGAGTGCTCACCAAAGAACCCTTAACGTCCTCAAGCTCTAGAGAGAGCTTATCAGCTTCCTCTTCTTCCCTCATCAAGGAATCTGAATAGATCCCGACAAGGCTAAGTAGGGTGTCTCTGTTTGAAAGAAGGTTCAAATAATTCGTCTTCATTGTTTCCATACCTTCTTTGACAATCTGCAAGGCATCATGATCCGGCTCCAACCCCTTCTTGTCTACTTCGTAACTGGACTGCCCAAAGATGATCCTCGATTATTTTGTGCATCCTGTCGTGATGAGATAATGCCGCAATAATCCCATCCTCCTTCACTTTCAACTTTGTCTCCAAGCTACGAACAACCTCAACACCATATGATGAAGCCTCTAACTGTTCTTGTTTACCCCTATCTGGAATCTTCACCAAGTCCTTCAATTGCCCAGGCTTATCAACCTTATCACTATCATTGGAACAAAGTGCATCCCTTCTCTGCGTAAGGAGTCCTCTAAGGTTATCTATTCCCTTTTGTCTCGCTATGTTGATGAGATTGACTTTATTTTTTACCTTTTGAAGGTGTTGTCTCGCATTGGCAGCCACTAATCTAGCCTCCTTGGCTTTTTGCAACCATCCTTCGTTCAACTTTTCGGACCTCTTTACCTCTTCGCTGCCAAAATATACAAAACCATCCCTCATATGATTGGTATCTTCATGTCTACCAAATGGTGTAGTCAAAACACTAGTGGCTGCTCCACTTAGTAGAAAATCAGTTTTCACATTCTCCTCCATATCTTGGGCCTTCAATGGACTTTCATATGTGTGAATAACATCCACCGAACCACAATCTGATTCCCTGTCATGATAGATTGAAGTAATGCTAGACTCAAATAATGAGGTATCACAAGAAATTTGACCTTCATGTTGCAGCTCTAATGTAACTAATTTAACTTCAACCAATTTTGGCTTTCCTTCAACCTTGACGCCATCATGAAGTGTCATGTGATCCAAATCTCCCTCTTGGCAAATCTGTTTTGTACTCTCCGTAGGATCATCAGTATGTTGATCACTAACTGCTGCAAATTCATTGTAGAGCTTTCTAAAGGTTTCTCCTATAGATGCCTCTTCTCTCTCCTCCTTTTTGTTTTGTGATCTAGACCTGAAGAAGGATAATTTGTACTACTCTGAATTTGGGTCTGAAAGCATTTTATTCATCCTTTTTGAAATTTGTCTTGACTCCTTCGCTACGGTATCCAACTGCTTTAATATGGCATTCCATTGCTTCCCATGAGTAGCCATGAAGCACAACTAAAACCTTTGCAGCTGAAACTCACCCAACAGGTTGGCAGGAAACCGCTCTGATACCACTGTGGTGTACCAACACTCTGCTGATATGTTTTTCACTTGAGTTTCGTAGGTCTGATTTGTTTTGGTTTGTGTTCGTCTTTTTGTGCTTGAGTTTGTTTGCTAATAACACTAAAATGGTACTAAAGAGCATATGCATACAATGGAAACTTCAAACAAACTAACTACTGAAACAACTTTGAATACATTGCTCAATTTAGTGGCCAAATATGTCTTTTTCATCACATAATAAGAAGCTTACAACATATAGTTTTCATCATATTTCAAGCTAGCCATATCTTATATTGCATTTTAACTTACAGCCAAACATCACTGTGAATAGTGACTTGCTACAGTACCTGCGCCCAAAAAAATGCACACAACTTCCAAATAACATACTTCTCCCAACCAAATCCGAATTGGGAAGCCTTCTGGGATAAGGGCCCCCCTTTTGGGTGTGATTGCAGCCTCTAGGAAAAGGCATCTTTTTTCCCTTTTGCTGGTTGAAACCCTCAATAAAATGCAGCTGGCTGTAGCTTACAAAAACAGCTCCAAAACTTCTCAAAAGCGAACAGCTCTTGTATAAACATCAATAGAGACTATGGCCGCTCAAAACTCCATCAAAACTCGCTCGAAATAACCTGCAAACAGCAACACAGGTCTCCAAATGAAGCAACAATAACTGATCAGCAACTTTAAGGTGGTGTTTCACACCCTCAAGCAACTCAAAAACGAAGAACAGAGCCCCACCAGGCTCACCCACTGCAAGAAATCAAGAAACCCTAGCTTCCTTCTTCCTCCAAGCTTCACTCCCAAGTTTTCAACAAGCTAAATCATTCATGCATGAAGAGGGTCGAAATTCTCCTTCTATTTATAAGTTTTTGCATTAAAAAACACTATTCATAAAAGTGAGCACTATTCACTTAAGTTATTTCTTTTTTCACTTTAGTAATGAATAGTAACTGCAAAATATAAAGTGACCCCTTCCTTTTAAAGACACATGGTCCTTAGGCCGAGGATGGTGAAATAAAAGGTGAGTATCATTAATTTAAGCATAAGTATCATGCCAAATGCAACAATTCACCCCGCCACCATACTCCAGAGATCAACACTGAGATTTGACAACCAAGTGCCTGCCCAAGAAACCCTCTATCCAGAACTATTAGCCTACGAGGGTCAGGAAAATAGGCTAATCCCCAACTCTGATGCTCTTGAAAAAGGGGACATTACATAGGACCTTTGAGGTCATCAATGGCAGTTGGCCAGTACCAAGTCTCAAAATCTAAGCCTGAAACTCAAAGCAAAACACTCTACGATGAAAGAAGTTGAAAAAGATACTTCTTGATGGAAGGGATTTTCAAACTGGCAAGAAGTGCCAAAAAAATATTCTAAGTTTGGAAGCTTTTCACTATGTAATGTGTGAGACACTTGCACAATCAACGTGCAAATCAACTTTACGCGTTCGTACATGTGAAAATTGTGAAGATATAGTCATGTACACATGTCAACAGTGGTGACATCTCTACATGGTCAACCTCAACAGCTGATGTGGTGTTCACAAAGCACGAAGTGGTGAAAATAGATGAAAACCATCAAGCAGAAAGCAGATCTACGCCCCTGTAGCTCAGGGGAGCCCTTCTTTTTGGAGGCTCAAATTTGGTTGCATGTGCTTGTTGATAGTTTCAGTCAGTGTTACAAGACTCGGACTCAGCAAGCCGATTTTTGACTCGGCCTCGGACTCGGAGCCCAGACTCGCCCAAGACTCGGCAAATAGAAAAACCCAAGAAATTTAGAGATTTTTAAGGATTTAAAGCTTGTTTCATGCACCCTTTAGTAAATAAACCTCAAATACACATTAACATCATGAAATAGAAACTACTATGATCCTATACACAAACATCTATCGATCACATAAGTATAAACACAAATTTTAGCTGAAGGAAATAACACATTCAGATATATAAATATTGTCAAATGTATACAAAACACATGGAATATGAAATCTGTGGCATCGAAACAAATATCAAAACTAAAAATATAAGTCTATGGCTCAGAAAGAGCTTGGATTACTCATCCCAACATCACGACAAGTCATGCGCTAGTGTCTAAGATAGGTCCTAGATGATGATGTAGCCATGATATTTGCTTGCGTCTCAATGATTGGTATGTATATTCAAGTGAGAAATTTATTATTAAAATTTTATTGTAGCCTTCAAGATTGCATGTTTTGTTGTCTAATGTATGGAACAAGATAATCCTTGATTATGGCTTTGACTGTGAAAGATGCAAAGATTTGCAACAGGGGATATGTATTTTGTAGGTTTTATGATCATGATTCATCATTGGCCTATAACATGCTTAGACCTATAGTTTGATGAGGGTTTGGGGGAAACACCCCAATGGGGTCGAGGGGCCCCTCAACGAGGGGCAGCGCCCCCAACGGGGTCAGGGGCAGCGCCCCTTGCGGGGTCCCGGGGCAGCGCCCTGGGCGCACTCCCTGTCGCGATACAGGGCGGGGTCGAGGGGCGGAGCCCCCGCCACCAAGCCCAAATGAAGACCTTCAAAACCACACAAACCTCCATGGTGCACACCATTTAATTAAAAAAATTGTAAATAAAAGATTTTAAAAAAAATTAATTAAAATGCCCGAGTCATTTTGACTCGCCCAGCCTCACTCGCCTCGGGACTCACGAGTACTCGCCGAGTTTAGGCGAGTCTTGTAACACTAGTTTCAGTCTCTTCAGAATCAGTTTGGCTTTCTAATAAGCTATCAAGCGGAGGCTTACATAGTGCAGAACTCCGGCAATTGATGTCAAAAGTAGAAGCTGCAAGTAGGATGCATGTCATAAGAAATTGCCAAGTTGATGGTTTGAGCACCACTGTAGCTCAGGGGCGCCCTTGAATATGACTCACCAGATGAATGAAATTGAAGTTGAGATCTTCCTGAGATCTTGTCCAGTTCAATCCAGCTTCGTAATGCACCAGTTCGCAAGACGATCTGACATTCTGAGTGACCGTGACAGAGGTTCCACCGAGCACATAAAACAGAGGATCAAAAAACGTAGCTGCACATGTGCAAGCTAGGGGCGCCCAACCTTTAGGCCTGCCAAATGGGGTTATTTGCGTTTGCAGTCTTCACGAGACTTGTGCGCAATTACTCCAACTATCCAACGAGTCCAGCCATCAGCCTCCGAGATTTGGCGAACGTTCATACGTGCAACGTCAAGGTGGTGATGCTGAAAAGTAAGTGATTGGAGACAACCAAAAAATGGCTATGGCAAGTACAAATCTCCTTGAAAAAGGCGCCCTTCTCTTTGAGGCCTTAGAAGCAGTTTTTTGGCTTCGTTGTCTCCAAAGACATCTCTTGTATGTTGATCCAACTATGCAGAGAGACAGACGATGTGCGAATCGGAGCACTCCAGCTCCCGATATCAGGAGTCAAAGTATGGTGTTCAGACGAAAGTCACACTTCTGTCAGAATGGTATTTGTGCCTTCATAGGCAAGGGGCGCCCATCTTTTTGGGGTTCCTAATACAGCTTTCAGATACCTTACATACAGTCATTGGATGTAGAGTACTTCCAGTCACGCAATGAATCTACTATTCAGTTAGTAGGGTTCATCATTCACCGTCAGCGGCAGTTTGAAGCGTCAAAAGGCAATATGGAGAAATGGCTATCTAGAATCAATGCATCAATTTAATCAAAGGCGCCTAATTGTTTAAGGTGTCAAATGTTGATTTTAGCAGATGCAGCTGCCAGCAGACATTTCGTCCTTGCTATGCAGGCTTCGCAGTGGATATCTCAGATCAGTCGTAGGTTCACTCAGTCACCCAGAAATCAGAGCTGAATATGGCCATATGTAACTTTGCAATCGGCTATAAAGTAGGAGATACTCAAAAATCTAATAACTCTTGCAAATGGATGCCTAGTTGGTCAAATTTAGACTTTTTGGAATCAGTGAAGTTTGTCGGACACATCCAGATGCTATTTTTGGCTAAATGATTAAAATAATATTTTTGTATGCAAAGCATTAAAAGGCGATTTTCTTCAAGAATTAAAAATTGGCGCCTCTTTTAATGTTATTTAATTTGCATGTTTCAAAGACAGTGGCAGTTCAGCTGGTGAAGGGCCAATCGAATTCTTTCTTCCAAAATTAGTGTTTCAGCATGCAGTCGTGCACTATGGTATGGTTTTGGTCTATTTAATACAAGTGTGGCACCTTTTCTCATTCATGCAGCTTACGGAATTCGAATTTCTTCAAGAGATTGGCGAATTTTCATCAGACAATCAGGTTCGAAGGCAACAAAAACATTCTTTTGCAGGTACAGATCCAGATTCAGCAGCAGTTTCAAAGCAAAGTGGCGATTTTGAAAGAAGAAGACAAAAATAATAAAAGTCTTTCTTCTCTTCTAAAATTCCTCCATTTTTCTCGTCTAGATTTCTCACATATTCGAAGAATTGGCAAATTTTGGTAAAACAAAATAGTTGGATTGATTCAGAATGATCTCCTCAGCAAAACCCATGTGCTAGAATTTTTTCAAGAAAATTTGTCCCAGAACATCAGTTCTCGAAGCTTTAATTTTCTCAACCAAAATTCCTTTGCATGGTTGAGTAGAGGTCGAAATTTTACATTTTTCACGTTTTGGGTTGTCTTAGAATCACTTTCTGGACAAAACCCATATCTCGGAATTTTCCGTAAAACTTTACTTCCGACGAGCTATTTTTAGCTTTCCAGAAAAGTTGTCAGAATATAGCCCTGTTCACAGTCAACAGGCGAGTTTTTCAAAATGCAGTTCACTCAGCTCGAATTCAAGACCAAGTCAGTCTTGACTCATGACTTCATCGGAACAGTTGATACGAATCTACATAAGGTGCTTCCAAAAGCAGTTTTGGATCCACTCAAGATCAGAGATTCGATAATCAAGAACATTCAACAGTCCGGGTTACTTAAAGCTGCTTCCATACCTATCTCAATTCATTGCGTAGAGTTTGTAATGTCTTGCATTAAGCATTACAATTCTGTTGCACGGGAGATACAGTCAGTAGATGGGCATGTCATATGCAGTCTCAAACCCCTTGACATCGAGCGAAGTCTAGGTACTCCTCAACATCCAGATGGGTTGGTCATTTCCATGAATCAGAGCGAGCAAGCATTCAATGCTGAATTGGATAAGTGTCAGAGTAAGATGACGGAGAGGTGGCTGAAACAAAAAAAGACCAAATTGCCAAACAACGTAGGTCGTGGCGAGTTCAAGGATGAGTATGGTATTCTGATTACACTGCTTATTCGTGTCTCAAGTCATGCAGATGCAAACAAATTTCACCCATGGATGTACTATATCATTGGTCGAATCATCTTTGGGCAAGAGCATTATGATTGAGCATCCTTCATCAGCGATGCTATTCATGAGCAAATCATCGGTTTCCTAGTTGCACACCAGTTTCATATGTGTTCCTACCTTGTGTACTTGATCGCCTATTAGGGTCAGTTTAACGGGTTGAACACGATGAGCATCCTTAGTGCACAGAAGGTCTATCGTTATTATGATCAGCTCGAGTTCACGAAGGCTGAAAGTCATTTCAAACATGTGCAGGAGGCTTTCTTAATGTATACAGTGAAAAACTTGGACCGAGAGTTGCACATTCGTATCTCGACAGTTGCCAGAGCAGCGATGGAGAATTGGGCAGACTAGTACATTCAGTTCCCTACATACACTTATATATGTGTCTACGGATACACAGGAAATCCAACTATGCTACCACACTATCCCTCGGATAAGACAATGTTCATGGAGTTTTTGAGGCAGCTGTATGAGGTTCACAAACGTTTGCGCCACAAGCATAAACAGGCTGCCAAATTTCCTTTGCAATTCGGGATATATTGGTGCAAGATAGCAATTGATGCTAAAGCTGCAGGGCAGGAGTTGGAGAATTGAAAACTCAAGTACCTGGTTGACACACACACATATGATCTTTGAGGTCATTTCGCAGCACGCCTTGATAGTCACTCTTATCACAAACCTACACTAGAGGACTACTGGGTGAATTGCGAGGATGACTTCGAGGTACGCAGACGTAGCTACAGTAGGTTCTCTCTTCCGCAGATATCTATCTTCTTGGCAAAAGAGGTGGAAGGTTTATTAGAGGATGAGGGAGATGCACTTCCTCAGTTTTACAGAGAACAGGTTGATGGACAACCACTGTCGACAGTCAATTGGTACGCCAAAGACTTCTCATCGATGAAGGAGAGGTCGAGCAGAGTCATCCAGAATAGTATGCTTTATCTAGAAAGCAAAAAAACCAGAAGGGTATCCATGCCTAGAGCAGAGCCGCCACTAGTGGGAGTTGTACTACCCTCCTCGTCAAAACCCAAGCAGAAGAAGAGGAGTAACCCTCCTAGGAAGAATCCGGTGCCTAGTAACTCAAAGGGAAAGGCACCTGTTGCTGTTTCACATGTAGAACCTGTCAGAGAAGTTGTTCAAAGTTCACCACAGCTTGAGGTTCAGCCACGTATACCATCAGCAACACCAGAGCAGCCTCCAGTTCCAGTTCACATTGATTTAGACGTGGACTCACCACCTCGCAGTAACACCTCTACACATTCACTTTCATCAGATCCTCCTATGACTAGTATAGACCATTCCAGTGGGATTAGTTGGGATTCGTCTTGGCTTGAGAGTCAGCTGGGAAGAAAGAGGAGACAGCCATCTTATGTTCTTGATCATTCAGATTTCGATCATGATATAGATGTGCCTAACAAAAGGATCAAAAAACAAGTTCATATTGAGAGGAATGCAGGTAAGGAGATTGTCGTTGAGACTGCTACACCTCCAGAGGATAAGAGTCTGGACGAGATGGAAGCTCAAGACTTCGAAGTGATCACAGTCAACTTCGGTAGAAGTACTCGTCAGACGGACATTGACCTCCTATAGGTTGCTACAGATAGCACAAGGGATAGAATGGTGAAGGATGGAGAAGATAAGTCGGCCCTCAAGGCTGAAATACAGTAGCTTCGCTAGTATATTTCTAGCCTTGTACATAGGACAGGTTATGCTGTCACCGCACTTCCACATATGTTAGAACCACCAGCAGAACAGGGCCAGCTTGATCACTTGGTTGCATATGGCAAGCGATTAGATGAGTTGGAGGAGGAGTTTGTTACTAGAGGCTGCCTTGTACTTTCAGAGTTATACCAGTTGCGGTATAATGCACATGAGCTTCGTCTACAACTTCAAGATGAGGAGCGTCACTTAGCTATTAGTAGACCCAGGGATGAGATCCTGATTGCTAACCTGGGGTTGTCATTTGACACAGTCACAGATGCACAAGATAAAGAGGATGTCTATACTTGGAGAACACAGTTGATCTTCAAGGCTAAGATAGTAGAAACGATAGCATCAGAGTTGGCTGAGAGCAGAGAGCATGTTATTAGTGCACTCTGCTATATAAGAAACTTTGTGTCTCAACTACCATGTCAGTATCAACGTGTGGGTGGTGACTATGTCGAGCTTGCTGATGTTCAGTCAGAGCTCCAAGCACTTACGGTATTTTTAGTGGTGAGACCGTTGGCTGTAAGATGAATCAGCTTACAATCATGTCAGCATTGTTTGATGAGGCAACCAAGAGTAAAGGCGAGTTTCAGTGTCAGATCACTAGTGGAGAAGACATGTTGCATAAACATGAGATACTTCGTCGGAGCTTCAGTTCCCCAGAAGGTGACGCAATCGATGACTTCGTGGATGGGTTGATTGCTCGAGATCAAGGCCAGTAGACTTCAGTTCCAACCTTTCAAGGTAGACTTCATGTACGGCAGTTAACTTGATGCTTCTTTCCAAGTAAACTTGTTGTTTCACATCTCGCACATGTCTATCTTGGAAGTATCTACATTCACTTGGAGTTTCTTTTCTAGGATTTTACGTTAACTGATGGTAGTATTCCAATTAACTTGCTTTCAATAAGGACGTGCATGCTTGCACATTGTCCACTTAGACTAGATGTTTCAATTAACTGGTGGTAATTTGCCAATTAACTGTATAGTTTCCATTATTAGGGTTTAGCAATAAGATCTTGCATGCACTGCAGGACTGTAGTTGACTCAAGGTGATTTCAGGGTTGCCTACACCTTTGATGTCTATAAATAAGAGCTTTCAGCTCATTTGTAATTAACTTTTGCACGAGAGAGTAATATATGTTGTGCCGCCTTGCCTGTAATATTGCCTATTTTGTATCTATTCAAGAGTATTTATTGTGATGATGAATTGTTATGCCACTCGGGTTTCATGCAGTTATAATGGTGAATGCTCATCTTAGTTAAATGGGGTTGCTGGTTTGATCGTTGTTGTATGCGTATCTCGTCTATGCAATACACTGTCCCAGTTGCTTACCTTCTGTTTTGTGTTCAATAAGCCTATTCAGATTGAGAAGATAGTCGTGCCACCTTGCCTTCAAGTTTAGAATCTATACCTAAAGCTTATCGTTTGATGTATGTGTCAATAAACTTATTCAGCCAAGCAAATAGTTGTGCCACCTTGCCTTCACGTTTTGAATCTGTGCCTAGTTTATCGTGTATTTGTTTGTTTTAATAAACTTCTACCTAGCCAAGCAAATAGTTGTGCCACCTTGCCTTCACGTTGTGAATCTGTGCCTAGTTTATCGTGTATTTGTTTGTTTTAATAAACTTCTACCCAGCCAAGGAAATAGTTGTGCCACCTTGCCTTCACGTTGTGAATCTTACCAGAAGTTTATCATGTAATCACATTCCTGCTCCATTTCCTCATACTCTGTTTACTTGAGGAGATTGGATAGATTTAAAGTAGTTAGCTTAGTTGTAGTTAAATGATCTGCGAAACCATAAAATCCTTAGCTGCAACGTTCTAGGTTTTCTTAACCTTGTGCCTCTTCCAGCTGAGATAAAAAAGATAGAATTTAGAATACTTTACTTTTCCAAGCATATCAGCAAAAGAGGGAGCTTCCCCTCCTAATTTGAAGAGCACTCATTACACATTGTGCATAGCTGTCCATTCCAACTTACACACTAGAGGTGTTAGTTATTACACCAAAACACTGAAATCGATATCTGTTGAAGTACATTGTCAATCTTTGTATGGAACTACACTAAAAACTAGGAGGGTTATCATCATCGAAGCTTCACAAATCCAAAGGGTTTTTGTCTTTTGGAAGAGAAGAAGAATGCTTGTTCATTCTTGAAAAAGTTAGATTGTTTCAAAAAGCATGTAAGTCCCTTTTGGAAAACATTCCTCCTATTTGTCATTTTTGTTCACCTTTTTGCACTATGGATCTAGTGACACTTTAGTTAATCACTTAAAAGGATGATCCTTTTAAATAATGAATATATGTTGTCTTTTAATATAAAGTTACTTATTTCAACAACTTAAATTAATTATTTAATTAATTCCATAATTTCAAAAAGAGGACATGACACAAACTTACCTTTAGGAGGGTGGAGAAGCTTGTAGTTTTACATAGCACCTTGCATCTTACTGATGGCAACACACTTACAGAGAAGAAGAGTCTAGCATGCTAATGGGATGTAGAGCCAATGGAGCTAACACAGGTTGATGATGATACAACATAGAAAGGGTTGATTAGTATTGGTTTGGAGGAGCTTGAACTTGAGGAATTTAGTACTTCAACTGATGAGGAAATTGATGCGGACTTTGGAGATGAAATATGACTAGAGGCATTGAGCCACTGGCCAAGTGTATGCGAATTTTGAATGTAAACATTATTCTGAATATACTGTAAATACACTGATTTTTGATATTTTCATTGTTCAATGCAATATGTTTGAATATTTCAAAGTTTCATTTGTTATTCCTTATACACTTTTTTTATAACTATTTTTTTAAATACTATATATATTTGCTTTGTTGTCCCCTTGCCATCCCCAAATCTTGGCCCTTGGTTCTTGAGACTCATCCCTATGTATCCTCATCCTAAGACCCCATGAAACATAAGTTAACAAGGTTGGTTCTCTTCAATGGTTAATGGTGGTAAACATAGTTTGCAGACTTAAACTCAGAAAATACTCGGCAAGCCAAAAAAAATTGACTTGAAGAGTACTTGGCAAAATTCTGCAATTTAAAAAACACTTAAATTTTTTATTTTTTTTTAAAAAAAAAAGTTTTATGCAAAATACAACTACAAAATGTATCAAATGAGTTTTTTGGGGGTTGGGGGCAACACCTCTTACACAATTGAGGGGCAATGCACATTGCAAGGGTCTAGGGGCAATGCCCTTGGCGCATTCCTTCTTGTGATACAAGATGGGGTGGAGCTTCTGCCACCAATCCCAAATGAAGACTTTGGAAACCACACAGAACTTCATAGCACACACCATTTTCATAATTTTTGAAAAGAAGAAAACAATGCTTATAAAGCCAAAAAACAAAGTTTTTGGATTGTTTAACCCACCTTTTTCTATGATTTTGACGTGTTGCTGGCCTGGCAAGTCAAACGGAAAAACTTACCGAGTTTTTGGCGAGTCTCAGCGAGTACTCAGCAAAATGAAGGCTGCAGGCTTGACTACTACATTTTCATCTTTCAGCTAGTTTCTCTGGATTAATTCTCTTGCTCCGGTCATGAATATCATGGCAAATTCAAATAGTGTTAAGATGATTCTCTTCCCTAGTTATATAATATTTATGGCATGACATGTGTGGTACATTGGGGGGCTAATTCTGGATTGGTGGATGACAATGTTAAATAGGGTGTTAATGTGGAGATGTCTTTAAAGTGAACGGAATTGAAATATTTCTTATCAAGGGCCTCTGAAATGGGTGAAAATGGATACACCAATGGAGATTAGATGAATGCTTAGGAATTTTAACGTAGTGAATTGTCTGGAACTTCTTTTTTTTTCATTATAAGAACACAAATGGTAAAGTTTCTTTGTCTATATACGACTAACATATGGCATCTTTCAGATTGGCTGTTGTATCTATGGCAGGATTAGCGGCTGAGGGCTTAAGATATGATAAAGTTGTTGGCCAATCTGCTGACCTTTTCTCTCTTCAGGTTTCACTCTTTTCTTTCTCTAGGTTTCAAATTTGGTAGATGTCAATTCTGTTTTCTTTTTTCTATATTTTTTGAATAAGCTAACCAAGTTACTAACAGTGCCTCATGCACAGAGGCTCATAAACAGAAGCAAACCTCCACTCAGTAAAGAACAACAACAAAATCTTACTCGATGGGCGGTAAGTACTGTGCCAATGTGACATGTTTAGCTTAAACAAATACACAAGATCCAGATACTGGTTAAAGTTTCTTGAATTTTTCAGTATGATTAAATCCTTATTCTGGTTTTGTTTCGTGTTCATTTTTTACATTTACAAGAAAATGAGTAAATAAATTCAAGCAAGTTATGTTTTACTCAAATTGTCATTTCACTGTGAATTTTCCTTTGAATTATTACAGGTGCTGTTTGCTGCTTCACTTTTGAAGAACAATAGTAAAACGCATGAGGCACTTATGTCAGCGATGTCACAAAAGTCCTCCCTCATAGAGTGCATACAAACAATAGAGAAATCTATATAAGTAGTACCGATCTCTCATGAGAGGACAGAAATTAGAAATTAGTAAAGCAAGAAGACTGAATCGCTAGTGATGTGGGTTCTTCTGTATGATTTATCTGTGAAGTGTATGCTTAACTTATATGTGTGCCATTTTTTCTACCCATATATATATAGCCTTAGCTCCTAAGAGCCTGTTAATTTTTTCCAGAATGTTATTAACGAAGAGAATGCACATGTAATCTTCATAGACATTCCTGACATCAGAAAATGCAGAAACATAGCAGAAGATGTAGCATTCTATCTGATCTCTTCATTTGTAAGTATGAACTGTTAGTGTTAAATATTTTGTGTGATGTCCTCGTCTCAGATGCACAAGATCAAGCATGAATTGCTTGCTGTTTCAGAGGTCTTTTACTGCTAATAAGTGCTAATTTGGAATATTGACTTTTTATGGTTTAATGACTTCATACAGAAAATGTGCTTCAGACCAGAGCAGAGTAATGATTCCAATACGTAAGACAGAATTTAAAGATAGTTCAGCATTAACAGAACAATAAGTTCCAGTAAGTGACAATAGATGCCGATAAAAATTAGTCTCTGAACAGTAATAAGGCAACAGACATCCGACTTTTAGGACAGGTTAAATATACGACTTCAGGAATACAGTCATGAGCATTTACATTCAACTTCTGAGGAAGACAGATATATGACTCCAGAACTCGGCATCATAGACAAACGCAAATACTCCAGACATTCAGATCATTACATTCAGTATTAATTTGACATGCCCGTATTCTCAAAGAGCCACTTGATTGCCCGATATCGGGACTTAGAAATACCCGGTCCACACTATCACCCGCTCGGCACGAGAACAGACCCGATATCGGGTTTCCAGAACAGCGATGACCAACAGAGAGATTAACTTGGTGAGGACGCGATATATGGAAATCCACAATAGAAGCAATTCTGATACCGGAAGGCATTAAGCGGAGCCGTTATGAGTAACTTCGAGTTGACAGAACAGAGGCATTGATAATAAGTCTACAGAAGAAACATTCAGACGTCCATGAAAGTTTCTATCTTAGGAGTTGCGCCACCCGCTCATGAATATCACAATAAATCTCATCAACACTACTAGCACGGGAACAGGACTATGCCTCATAGTTCCTCGACAGCAATAGAAAGCTTCAGAGAAAATGTGCAAATGAATAACCTTGATGTCAACCACTTCGAATCTCCAGTTCCCCGTTCTGAGAATAACTTGATCACATAATCATTCGCAATAGCAATAGTAATGAATATTACATCATTAACCATTTCAGGGGTTCCGTCCTGAATGGCCACAGGATCTTCTAAGATTTTCGGTTCCCAGTGGAAAAAACCCAAACCAGATGCTAACCAATTTCTGTGATGCTCATACAATTCCCCGACCATCCTTTATTTGCCAACTTTCGGTTTCCCTAACTGAATGATTTAATAGAGACTTCAAAAGTATAAAATATTTATCAATAACTTTGATAAAGTTTCAACATATTTAATTAATTAAATAATCCAAAAGTCTTAAGTCTTAAAATATGAATAAAGACTATTTGAATATTTAATTAATTAATTTCAATGGCACAAACTCTAGAAAAGGGATGGGGACATCACATTTTGATCATGTTACTAACAAGACTTATTTAATTTATATTTGCAAAAAAAACTTTTGAATGTGAAAAATTGTCATTTACAAGGATAATGAGTACTCTCCTATATATATATGCTTAGCTTTTAAGAGCCTATTGTTTACTCGCTATGGGTACAATGACGTATGGAGTAAACGGAGATATAAAATAACATTGACAACATATAATAATCACATGGCAATTGCACAGAACATAGATATACTTCTTTATTAAGTATTCTGCAATTACATCATAATGTCTCCAGACAGAACATAGCATAGCATAGTAGAACCATAATGTTTCCTGACTACATGACTCAAGTACATATAGTACGTTGGTGGTGATTGAGGTACCAACCATCGCATCCCTTCATTATAACTAATTGCTTCGTCAGAAACTTAATTCTCGAGACAACTAACCAACATGAAACGTACATAAGTACATGGATTATTATTATTAACTAATGTCTTATTTACTTATGACTCACAGCCGACCAAGTACACTCTCGATCGACTACATCGAGTCACGGCCGATTACATCATCCCCCTCACAAAGTAGTCGTCTTCTAGATGACTGAAACCCAAGAATGCCAACTGATTGTCACTCTCACCCAAGACTCCATCTCTCTCCGCCAATTTCTCCTCAAGAGCTACAACTCTCGTCTGTTCGGCAGCCAACTGCTCTTGTACTATGATGGTTGGTGGCACTGCAATTTGGCAATTCCAATAAATATGATGGGGTCTGGGGGCAATGCCCCCAATGGGGTCGAGGGGCAGCCAGGGGGCAACGCCCCTGGCGCGCTCCATGTCGCGGTATAGGGCGGGTTCGAGGGGCAGCGCCCTCGCCGCCAAGGCCAATTTAACATTTCTGAAACCACTCGAAATAGTATTGCGTCCCTCATTTTCATGATTTTTCCACGTTTTTCGAATAGTGCTAATGAACCCGAAAAATACAAATTTTGCATTTTTTTTCAAAGACTTCACTTTCTTCAGGTCAATGCTTGGTATAGTCTCCTTGTTGATACATACGGTTAGGAGATTGATGCGTGGTACAACCTCAAACTTCTTCTATTTCCGTCATACGGCCTTCTTCACCTTCACTTGTATGGATTTATTTTGTTTCAGCCGTACAGTTCTTCCCACAATCTCCCGTACGGATCTCCTATTTAGGCATATGGCCCTTTGCCCAGACCGTACGAAATGTTTGTTTTGTTGTACGACCACTTGCTCACCACTTCGTACTGAATTTTGTTTTTTCGTACGATTCCTTTTCTACAGTGTATGGACTTTTTAGTCTAGCGTATAGTTTTTTGAGTTTGGCGTACGGTGATCTCCTCTATGTGGCATACGGACCTCTGTCTTTGGCGTATAGATTTTCCTTCACTTTGGCCATTGCTATAACTGTTGAACTGTCGTACAATGTAAAAAATTGAATATTTAGGACTTCAACTGCCAACCGTACCAATGTGTTCTACCTAGGTTGAACGTAGCAACCTGCCAACCGTACGCCTAATGAAGGTCGTACGATTTGAAGGTCTATGGAAGGTTGTACGCCATGTGAGATGGGTGGATGTCGTACTATGATTCTTCTTGGCCATACTACAACTCCCTTGCCAGGGCGTACGGAGTGTTTGCTCCTCTCAAGTCGTACGGTATGTCTGTCTAGTCTTGTGCCAGACCGTACGATGTGCTCTCCTACCTTCTTGCCAGGTCGTACAGTGTCAAACTGTACAACGTGCTCTCCTCCTCTGTGATGTCGTACGTGCTCACCTACTTCTTTGATAGGGTGTACAACATGCTCTCCATGATTTTTTCCCAACCGTTTCTTCTCCTTCTCTGGTTCCCTCCTCAAGCCGTACAATGTACGGATCGACTCTCACTCCCTCTTCCTCAGGCCGTACGTTGTACGATTCAAGCTTCAAGTTCTCTGCCAAGGTTTCTCTCTTTTCGCCAATCTTTCCATCTGCTATTTATGTCATACGGTCCTTGTGGCCCAACCTTTTATTTTGAATTCTTTTAATTTCCCTTTTGCCTTATTTTTATTTTCTCTCCCCTCTCTCTCCATTTTTTGCTTTTCATTTTGTTCATCTTTTCCATCTTCTTTTCTTATTTTCTTCTTCTCTGTCTCTTTTTTCTCTCTTTTCTCTCTCCTCCGTCTCTTTTTTCTCTCTTCATTTTTAACATTTTCTAATTCCTCTACTTTATTTTTTCCAATTTCTGGCTCCAACACAATTTTTCTATCTCGTACTTGTTCGGATTTGTGGGTTGGCGTATCGTTCAATTTTGATATTCTTTCTTTGTACTCTTCGTACTCGGTCGAAAGTGTCTGGCTAAACGTGTCGTTCTCTTCTTCCTTGATTTCCCCAATGTGTAGCATGTTACACTCTCGGTGGAACACTTCATAGTCTTCCAACTGCCAATGAAATAAGCCATTCAGTGAGCTTGTCTCATCCTCCAAACAACTCTCAAGTTCCAATACGCCCTTGACATTCGGTTCCATCGTCTTCCCTCCTTCGTCAACATCTGATTCCCCTTCATCCAATTATGATCCGTAGGAAGCCAATTCTTCTCTAACGGCCTGGTTCTTCAAGTTGATGACGTACTTTCGCCCGTTGTTCTCGATCGAGAGTGTGTTTCTCTTCCAATTATGATTTGTCTTGGCAGCTATCGACCATCCTCTCCCAAGTAGTGCATCATATGCTTTCCTCTGTAATGGGATGACAACAAAATTTAGCAAAAATTGTTGTGTCCCGATCATCACCTTCTACACCATCAGGGTCCCCAATGGCTTGATACCATGTTGATCGGCACCGACGAGTTGGAATGTCGGTGGCCAGAGTGTAGGCTTCCCCAGGCTCTTCCATGTGTCTTCAAGCAGTACGTTGACTCCTGATCCTCCATCGACGATAGTATTTGTCAAGATATTCCCTCTGATCTCCATCTGCACAACCATCGGCATCTTCCCGATGTTCGTCATGAGTAGTACGGGGTCAATGGTTTGTTCACTATACGGTGGTGAATCTGGTACTATTTCTTGCCTTTGGTCCTCCACTCTTGATTGCTTGACATCCCCAAGGACGTTTGTCATTGTCAGTCCCAACTACGGCAACGTATGGAGAAGGTCAGTTACTTTGATCGGTATGGTGGTCTGCAGTACCCGTCGTACGATGTTGGTTTTCGCCTTCGATCGTCGAGAGGTCTCTGGCTTCTCCAGAGATATTTTGTTCTGCTTCACCATCGCCAGTTTCACTTTAGTTGTTGCTTCCTTCATCCTTTGTTTTTCCATACGTGGATCTGGGTAGGTTTCCTTCTTTGCTTGTGCTCTGGTGATCGCCAGTACCTCTTGCTCTTCTACTTCCAGCATATGGATACCCTTCTGCTTGGGGCATTCACTATCTTCATGGTCGCCTGGTCCACACCACTTACACAATCTTCCTCCCGAACCTTGGCTATTTTGGTAGTCCTTGGTGAAGTGACCCCATTCGTTGCACTTTCGGCATTGGATCATGGGGCGTCCTTTACCGTCATACTGTATTCTATTCCTCAGACTCCTATTACTCCAGTAACCTCCAGGGGATGCATTGCTATTGTCTTGGGGCTTCGGTGGTGTGTTTGGCGGTGTCGACAGTTCTCCTTGAGCGAAGAGTACTTGTGCACTTTTGGCTTTTAAATTGTATGGGCATTCCTTGATGGAATGTCCCATCACTTGGCAGATATCACAAAATAACTTCTTCGGGTAGTTTGTCTTCGTGTGACCTTCCCCATTACAGTCTATACACCATAGTTCTCGTGCTTCCCTCATACTCTCTTTGTCAGCCTTCAATTCTTTCATCATTCGCATCATATCTTTCCTGAGTACTTGTACAGTCTTGGATTCATCGTCGCTGTCGTTCGCACTCTCCTTGTCGTCCGTCTTCTTTTTCCCTCGGGAGGATGTTTTGTTTTCGCTTTCTATATCCATCGCTCGATTGTATGCTTCAGCGTACGATGACGGAGGCATGACTTTCATATTCTTCCTCAGCGACGGAAGCAAGCCTTCAATGAACCATTGCTTCTTTAGCCCATCGGCCTGTTGAACGTCCAATTTTCCAAACAAGTCTTTGAGTCGCCGATTGTATGTGCGCACATTCTCGTGTTTTACCTGCTTCGTACTGTAGATTTCTGCTACAATCTCATTGTCATCCCTCAGAAGTTTGAATTTGTCTTGAAATGCCTTCTTGAGTAATCTCCATGTAGCTTTATGTGCTTGGTCCAACTTTGAGTACCAGTCGATGGCACTATCTCTGAGTATCGCCGGAAAGGCTTTCAACCAATGATCAGGGTCATCTTCTCCACTTGCTATCCAAATTGTCTCGCATGTTTTGCAATGTCAAACTGGATCCTCTAACCCATTCCCTGTAAACTTCGGTAGTTTCTGCCGCTCTAGAGTCACCATCCTTCCTCGCTGTCCTCCTTATGTATTGGACCCGATTGGACCGGTTTCCCCATTACGTTCTAGTGCGTCACTTGCACTCTCGGCCACGTACAAGTCACTATCCCATCCTCCATTAGTGTCCTTGACACCTTGAGTCTCCTAGGTCCCACTCCGATGCTCCCTCTACCAAGGGATCTTGGGCTCAGATCTCCCAATCCTCAACCCTTCGTCATCGTCTGATATGGACAACTCCCGAATGCATCGGATGTTGTTCTCAATTTCTCCACTCAATTCATTTTCATTTTCTTGACTTTTATATCTTACTACGTACGGGGTGATGAAGGGTTCCTCGTCCCTCCCTTCCACAAAACTCTAGTGTGCTCTACTGATAGATTGGTCTATCTTCTTAAGATTAGCATTTGTTCTTTTAATACTCTGATTTATCTCAATTAAATCTTTATTCAACTCCTTATCAACTTGCCTTAATCTTCGCCGCTGGTTTTCTTCCTCCTGTACTCTCAACGATCATTGAACTCTTTCCTCCTCTGCTTTGTGCCTGAATGGTATTCGATTCTTGTCCTTGTTTGATCGTACAGGCATTACAGGTCTTTCACGCAATCATTGTTGGTTGTCAAGGGTACGTCTCCGGCTAGTGTCTCGTTCCTCCTCTTCCCATTTGGTTCGTTCTTCATACCGTTGTAAGATTTGTTGCCTTCGACGTTCTTGATCCTCTTCCGCCGAAGATCCTATAAGATAATGTAGTGGTGTGCTATCAATCTTGACAGTCTAGTAAGAAGATGGTTGACCTCTTCGTTGACGCACAATCTATCCCAAATGACCGCTTGAGGGATCTCTCGCTTGAGAGCCTCCCTCCGTACGTGGTCCTTTAACTAGATTTCCCACAGACTGTAGAGGTCTTCCGTCAAAGCGTCTTCACGATCCTTGTTTGCTTGTATCAGCCCTTCGTCGGCTGCCCCATCACAATGCCATTCTCCTGTCTGGGTGGTTACCAGATTCGCTTAGGCAACGATGCCAAATGTTTGCTCGCTATGGGTACAATGATGTACGAAGTAAACAGAGATATAAAATAACATTGACATCATATAATAATCACATGGCAATTGCATAGAACATAGATATACTTATTTCTTAAGTATTCGGTAATTACATCATAATGTCTCGAGACAAAACATAGCATAGCATAGTAGAACCATAATGTTTCCCGACTACATGACTCAAGTACATATAGTACATTGGCAGTGGTTGAGGTACCAACCGTCGTGTCCCTTCATTATAACTAATTGCTTCGTCGGGAACTTAATTCCCGAGACAACTAACCAACATGAAACGTACATAAGTACATGGATTATTAATATTAACTAATGTCTTATTTACTTATGACTCATAGCCGACCAAGTACACTCTCGACCGACTACATCGACTCATGACCGACTACACCTGTTAACCTTGTCGAGAAATTTTATTAACAAAGAGAATGCACACATAATCTTAATAGTCATTCCTGACATTAGAACATTATGATCTTTTCATTTGTAAGTATGAGTTGTTAGTGTTAAATATTTCAATCATATGACTAACGAGACTTCTTTGATTTCTATTTGCAGAGGAAAGTCTTGAATGGGAAAGCTTGTCCTTTATGAAGATAATAAGTATTCACCCTTGCTCTCTTCTCTCAACATTTGACAGTATAATGGTCCTTTTAATCCTATTCCTATAGGTCAAATACCTTGGTTGAGTGCATAAATGCTCAAAACGATCAAGTGCCTTGAGTGACAACATACAAGAAAATAAAATGAATACCCAAGATATGTATAAAGTTGATCCCCAAGCTACATGACTATGCCTTAGTCAAGATAACCAACTCACTTAAATTACTTGGTGGAAAATGAACATGTTTGACTGAGAATCTATGTGATAATTTTCTCAATGCAAAAGATTAGTAGATTCAATTATGGAAAGTACTAGAGAAAAAACACAATATCTTGCCTTGGGATTCAGAAAACTATATAATCACGCCTACAGAGTGGACAAACCTTGAAATTATTTCCCCTAAACTTGGAGGTAATAAAAATAGATCCCCTTGAAATTGCTTTAAACAAAGGCTTTAACAATAATTTGTACCATTTTGTATAAAAAGGAACTCTAGGGAACATGATCATGAAATATGTTTCGCCTCTACTTTACTCTTGACTAATAACAAATCATGTTATGAAGGTAGCCTATTTCACACAGAGAAATCATTATTGAATTTAATATGATTTTAACATTTCTTTTGACTGCTTTCTTTATCATTTCCAACAAGTGAATGGCTCACAGATTGCTTGTTCTTAATTTCTTTGTATTTTACTCATTCACAAATATTAATATGATTTATTTCTTCTCAAGATATCATGTAAAGCTCCAAACCTTTTATGTAATGTCCCCTTCTCATCAGTAACCAATTTAGCTGTTCATCAGCTTATTTCAGAGGCCCGAAGGCTTGTTGAGGTAAATTAGGGTTTCCTTTATTGGAGGTTTTTGTGGTATTTCTCAGAATTTACTATTTATAGTAAATTCTATTTTTGGTAGTACTTCAGTTGTCAGTGTTGACACAGAATTTTGCATGTAGCAGCAGTCTTATGGGAAACTTAGCTATTGGGGGACATAGTGCGCTAGCTAAGTGACCTTCGAGATTTTATCGAAACCGGCTCTTCGCTTAGTGGTTTGAGAAAAAAGATAAGGAGAATAACATGAATGTAAAGCTTACACTACAGGCGATGCACCAAAGTCTTAGACGAATTTATTAGAGCATAGTGCATAATGCAAAGGCCCGAACCATTAAATTGCTATTAATTAAGATAAATCTTCTCAAAAGCACTTGTCATTCAACACCATCCTTCTATATGCATAATGTAATCGAACATAACTTTGCTTTAACACAGAAGAGTCGAAGAAACATGATCTGTATTTATATTAACTATGAAAGGTTACAAAAACTGAAGAACAGGCATTCATACAAAAATAAAGACAATAGCACAGGTCAATAGTATCAGCAAACAATTGAAAATAGAAAGGCCGAATCTGTTTGGCACAGTCCGAAGTCTTTGAATTGAAAGTAACTAATACACAAGGCTTAATCCTCTGTGCTTGAGAGATCTCTTAAACTTCATCAACAACCTAATACAAGAAAAACCAGGCCCCATATATAGGCCATCCCACCGCCTGAAAAATGCATCATGGAAGAGCAGACCACGTGCGGCAATCCTTGACCCAGATGATCCGAGCCACCACAGTAAACATCCATCGATCAGCAACACGCCAGCGAGGCCACGATACGAAACGAAAAAACATGCAGCAACAGGAGAAGACACGCGACGGCGGGAACCACAAAAGATCCATCGGCATTTCCAAGGTAACCGACGCAGGAAAAAGAAATGCCACGTGTCATCCAGACGGAGCTCGGTAGAAAGCAGCAAGAATGCTCGATAGAAAGCCGCGAGAGAGATCCACGTGGAGAGCTCCGTGCAACAGCAAAGAACGAGGCAGAAAGCAAAGAACGAGGTAGGCCCGACTCGAAAAAACAACCAACACGAGCCACGTGGCATGCAAACGGAGACTGCCGAAAAGCGAAACAAAGCTAAAGCAAAAAGCTTCGTGAGGCAGCCACATGGCGAGCTCCAAAGACAATGAGCATACAAAATTAAGGCGTAGCCGCAAAGGAAAAGAAAACGGCCAAGGCATAGGCAGTTTTTATTAAATAGTTTGGCGACTAATAGGGGCTTTTCGCTTTGCAGAAAGGAGAACCCCAAAGACCTTTGGCTCTGCAACACAATGCTCACAACCTTGCGAGGGCGGCCTGTAGATTGGTCCATACTTCGTCTGTTGGTGCAGAGAGAGTTCGCAGGTGCTCATGAGCCAGTCTGAGATCGATGATTGCTTTGAAGGGCAATCCGCCTGATACTTTTGTTTCCAATTCCAATTGGAAGAAAAGCTGTGCCAGTTGATGTATGATCACTTCAATCTCGTCAGCAGTTGGGGATTGATCAAAGGTGTGGAAGACGGAAAGGTCCTGCTTCTTCTCTTCAATCATTTGAACAATATGCTCCACTCCAGCAACTGCCTGGTCTGTAATGAAAGGCGAGGGGAGGCCTCTTTGAATCAAACGGGAAAACTTTGCCCGCATGTCGCTTGTGACCTGGTTCAACCGAGCTCTACAATCTGCCACCTGTTGAACGGCCTCATGCATGGAGATGAGGCTACATGCGCCCAAAGCTATCGTCGTTCAGTCGTTGATACCCACGCTACTCAACGCTTCATCTGAAGCGGTATACAACTTACCCAATAATATCCTAGCCTCGGGAACCTTGTCAGAAGTTAACTCTTGAACTTGTTGTATCGATTCACTCACCGTTTCACAGAGGCTAGCTGCTTGTGCCATAAACTTTAAAGTGGGCTGCAGGGTAAGGCACAAAGCCTTTACCTTATCCCAGTATGATGCGTGCAGCCCTTTGGCAATTTCTAAGGAGCTTATCCGAGGCGCAAGGGGTTGGGTTCTTAGCGTAGCCAATTCTGCCTCTTTGCTGCTTAAACCTGCCACTGCCTCCGCCAAGCTTTTATCCAATACAGACATCTGTTCTTTTAAGGCAAGAGCCTCCTTTTCCTTCTCCGCCAAGGTTGATTCGGCCTGCTTAGCCTTTTGAACCTCCAACTTCAGGCTGGCGTTCACTTCAGTTATCTCGGCAGTTGTATTCTGTCGGAGCTCTCTCATGCCTTCAATTAGTAGGTCAGACTTAGCTTGGAGATCTTTTTCATTTTCCTAGAGCAGCTCAACTTGCTTTTCAAGAGTCGGAACGACCTCCTCGTCCAAATTCTGCAACTCCTTGATTTTATTTTCGAAGGAAACCCTCTCCTTCTCCAGTCGACCTATTTCATTCTCTTGGGCTTTGAATTTGTTTACCCAGATGTCGACTTTCCTTTTCAGCTCCGCAATCTGATCATCCTTCTTCTTCTCTTGATGACTGAACTTGAGAAAATCAGTAGTCACTATTTTTTGAGTCTCCTCCATCAGCTCAACTTTATCTTGCGGGCGGGCCTGCCGCAAGTCCAACCCGACAGCATTCACAGAATAGTCACTGGGCTGCATTTCGTTTACTGTCTTGATCACATTAGGAGTGACCTTCGCGAACATCAAGGAGTTCTGGGTTTCATTGAAAACAGTTTGCAAATGGGGCTCTGCCTGCTTGGTTGCGTCCTTCGCTCTTTGCTTGCTGATCCGGTTGGCGCGGGCATTTTTATTTACATCGATCTGCGAGAAATATTCCTGGGCCGGGATACCCAGTCCACCGACAAAAGGATACTCCTGAGGGACAGCCAGCGGGAAAGATAGTGTAGCTGATGCATCAGAGGTTTTGTTGGGTCGCATTATAATAGTCGAGGAGAAAGGTGGGATGAATTGGCCACTCGGAGGGGATGAAAATGAAGTGACGGAGTAGGGAAAAACTGGAGATGCACCAACCGCAGGGCTGGGCCTTGGGATAAAAATTGTTGACCCACAAGCCCGGTAGTGACACCAAATTGCGTTCCAGGCAAAGTAGTAAAAGCGGAGGACACAGGAGGGAAAACGGGAGGAGCAAGACTGGAATGACCAGCAAATCCAGGAGTGGAGATGACTAGCGAGATGAGACGGCAGGGGCAGACTGTGGTGAGACCAAAGACCTAGAGGAGAGAGGAGAGGGAGGAAATTTTACCTGATGTTCCAGTGGAGCTGTAGATGCCTCGACTGCTTTCGTTGCTGGTTGTTCCTCCTCTATGTCGGCCTTTTTGGTACGTTGTCACTTCTCCCTCGGGACATCATCGAGGTCAAGAATGACCCGACTCTTACTACTGGTGGTCTTCGTCCGCTTTCGTTTTGGCTTGGAGGAGGCGACTAGCATAGATGCTAGCGAGCACGGCTCTTCCTCCTACACAGGCTGTTTACCAGTATTCCTTTCAATTACCAGATTCTCGGCGACGGCGGGGGGAAACTATGTTACTTCCTCCCCAGATTCCATAGTAGCCTTCTCTCTTCTATATTGCTGTACGGATGTTGAACGGTTCGGAGAATACTCAACATCTAGATGCTCATTTTCCCAAATATCATCAAATTTCTCATCGAGGGCGACTTCATTGTATAACTTGCCAGGTGCCAGAATCTCCTACCGGTATATCCAGAAAGTTTACATCTTGTCGGGTTCCCAATTAAGCTTCTTTAATTGAGTGACCAAAGGGGGGCTGATCGCAAGCTTTGGGTTGACTCTCCCCACGATGTAATAAAAATTCAACCAAGGTGGTCGACCATCCACTGTAGGCAAATATTCGAGGCTTACATATCTACTTAGGTTTCCTTCCTCGAGATTCCTCCGGAGGTCCCAAAATGGCTGAGGTGAATGCGAGATTTTGACGCCAATCTCCAACAAATTATCGTCAGGGTTGTAATTCCAAGAATCATCTATCAGTACCAGCCCGAGATGACCCAATTTTGAAAGTAGAGTCACCGAGGTATCGAGCTACGAGGTCCTCTTCTTGGCCAGTGACACTGAACCAAACATGATTGGCAACAGTAAATAGGATGTCAGGTGTTTTCCCCCACAATAATCATCATCAAGGGTACATAGCTGTCTCATTGCCTCAAGGGCCAACACCCTATCGGAGAGGAAACGGGGAAGCTGGAAAGGCTCCCGGACGAAACCCGGCAAATGGAGCATAGTGAAATCCATGCCAAAGAACCAGTTATAGGGTGGAGTTAACTTCCCAAGCCAGGACCTCTAGCGAGGTGATATGCATTCGGTCATATTTAAACTAGCCTTACCCAAAGCCCCAATGACCGGGGCTATGAATGCATCCGAGAACGCATAATAATCAAAGGTTTTTGACATGACGAGGGTCTATGACGAAACCGGCTTCCTCAAGCCATTTTCATCAAAAACAGACAGGAGCATAGACGTTGAAAAGTAATCCAGATTTTGGTTCAAAATTAAGTAGGCTAGGAAAGACGAATACCTGAACCTAGAGCCGACCCCAAATTCATTTAACTGCAACCAAATGCTATCACTAATAATCTTTGCAAAATCAAAAAGCAGGCCCTCGCGATTCTTCTTTAGCATAAAGCAGAGGGACATTTGAAACTGATGAACCTCCGTGTCTGAGTCCAAACCGCACACCATTGCCGACATAGAAACAGTGGATTGTAACGCACCTTTCAAAGCTTTCAAACCGAAAAGGAATTTGGGCGAGGCTGAACTGTTCGAATGTTGAAGCTCAAAGTGATAAAAGTGTGGCCCTAATTGGAGCTCTCCCCACTTTTGCTGCATTCTTTCAATATCAAAATCTTCAACCTCCTTACCCAAAGGAAACGGGACGCACAACATATCTTGAATAGCCATGAGACTAATGACTACCTAAAAATCCTTGCCGCTGATAACCCCAGTGCCTGGGTCAAAGTGTGTCTTGCATGCTACTACAATCTCTGGGCAAGGGTGCACCAAAGGAACCATGTACTGTGCAAGCCCACAGTACCATAGCCGTTTGGAAAATTGGTCTGTTGTATACTTCATTCTTTGGCATGCAGCTTCCCGAAAGCTCTTAGGATTGGTAGACATCTCAGGGTCAAAGACATTGTCCCAATCCTCCAAAACCACTGCCTGGTCCCTGTGAGGAACCGTGCTCAACAACCTTTGGTTTACTGGGTGAGTGAAAGGCCAGTTAGGCTTCGTAGGTATACTTGGAGTGGCATACGACTCTACATCGTAAAGCTGCACGTGAGGTGCACTCTTTATCTGCTCGCTTAGAGCCATTTGAGCCGAAGTCTATGTAGGATTTTCTGCAATTTCGGCCATTTTTGTCTCCACAAGGGTTTTTGTGCGAACCTTTGGCAAAATGACTTAGCTTCTCTAAAAACTTTTCTCTTCTTGCGAATGCCTTAATTGCTTTATTTTTCGGCAACTTTTGCAATAAATATGTTTCCCTGCATGCCATAACTTGTCTTTTTTGCTTTCTCGGGAATGGCAGCCGAAAAAGGTACATGCCAGCCGTTTACGCCAAGTTGTTACTATGCATTATCAGCTTTGCTCGTGCAAAAAGATCACCAACCAGTCGAACTGTTCAAAAATTAAAAGACAATCTTTCACGTGTGACAGAAGCGGATCCTTGTCTTGAAAAACGAATCTAGGCAAACCTTGCGAGCATTTTTGTGCAAGCTATTTGTATTGATTAATATTAATGCTCGTATAGGGCGCATTTCCCAACAGAGTTTTTCTCAATAATTTCATCCGATTTGGATGAGACGGCGGTACTTCGTATTACTGACAACTGGCTGATCGATGAACGATGTGTAGCTTAGCGAAGCAAGTTGCAATCTGAGCCTGCACCTCTCTGTCACCTCGCATGCTACGACGCGGAAAACCAAGGCGAAGCAACCCACTTGGTATAATCGTTAATCATGATTTCTTCAGCAAGCACAACTTAGCCAGTCTATAAATTAGCCCCTTGTTCAATATTGCGAATCACAATATCGACTAGCCCTTTAGTTTAGCAACCTCTTGCTGGACAATATTTTTAATCTCTTAGCTAGAAAAGTAGAAATCATGGAAACACTAGTGAGGCTCACCTGTAGAAAGACCCAGGCTGCTTTCCTTGGCAAGATTACTTGCAAACGCTTGAAGCGTATAATAGGTGCAAAAAACCTGTTATACGTGAAAGCCATCAAATGGATCCTCGGGAAGGACTATGTGCGCTACGAAGATCAATATCGGGTTAACACCAGCGTCTGCTCCCATTTCATCACCTCGCTGCTAGACATTAGCGTCAGCAAGCGTAAAATTATAAAACTGACGAAGGTGGTCTTCCTTGCGCGTTACCTCAGAGGTTTGGAGTAGATTGTGCGTGCAACCCAATTGGGTCGAGGGATTCCTTCGGTCTGAAACATTCGCCTGCAGCAGTTGCGTGGAGGTATCGTCCCAACCAAGCCCTTTCTGTTCGGCTTCGAGCTGGAAACCCATGAAGAGCACCATGCCAGAGTCTGCGAAGGCTGCCATTTCCTGATGCGCATTCATTATCTTGAGCCATTTTCCATTTTTCAGTGGTACAAAAATTTTGAGAGAATGGTATTTCTAGAGCCCGAGCTGCCTGCTGCTATGATCATTGGTCCTTCTCGCTAATGTCCTGAAGACAAAGATGGTTACAAATTTTGCTTCCTTCTGCTTACAAGTCCCGCGCCTTAGTGGGCATATGTAAATGTTAACACAAGGCCTTCCGGCCCCACTATATTATAAATTTTTGACCTTAATGAAAATAATCCATTATGCTTCTTTTATTAACACTTGGTCCATTTATAACTTTTTTTCAATTGCTTACACCATTGCTGCATTATTTCAATTCTTGTGCCGAGAAGACCCAAAACTTAAAGCGACAAAGAGTAATTACATATATACAAATGTACAAAATTAACACATATGCAGATTTAATAGAATCTTTTAAGATGTATTCCATTAACTGGAATACTTAGGGCATTGCCTTCCATATCTTCTAACTCAAAAGAGTTAAACTGCTTGCACTAGTAGATCTTGAATGGCCCTTCCCAGAGGCTGTCGATTTTGCTATGTTGTTTGGGTTTTGTTCTGCGTTCATTGAATTTGAGAACCAAATCTCTACGTTGCAGTCCCTGGTCTGAAGCCCTTTTGTCAAACCATTTCTTCACTACCTATTGGCGACTATTCATTGCTTCCAGGGTGTTTTCTCTTTTCTCCTGCACCTCAAGCAACTCAGAAAACCTTACTTCCATCGCTCCATTTTGTTCAACTTCTAAAGACTTGAGCAATTGTAGGGCAGGAATCTCTGTGGCAATAGATAGCAATGCCTCCTTTCCGTACACCATCTCGTAAGGAGATGTTTTTAATACCTGCTTGGGCGTAATTCGATCTTCCTAGAGTGTTGTTTGGAGGTTCCTATGCCATTCTTTTTGATGTTCTGAGCCTATCCGTTTGATCAACCAGATGAGATTCTTATTAGTGGACTCTGCGAGACCATTTCCCTGGGGGTAATAGTTAGAGGAGGTCTTCAAGAACACCCCGTATTTTAAAGCGAATTGGCTCATTTTCGAGCCGAAAAAAGTTTTGGCATTGTTAGAGATAATTGTCTTAGGCGGGCTGAATCTGGCTACCAGTTCTTCTAGGAAATTAACAATCTCTGATTCAGTTGCATTTTTTAACGGCGCTACTTCTGCCCACCTGGTAAAGTAGTCAGTTGTTGTTAATATCCATTTATGTCCTGGTGAAGAAACAGGGTTGATCATCCCGATGAAGTCCAAACCCCATTGAGTAAAAGGTTCCTTTGTCACTATGAGCCTTAAAGGCATAACAACATTCTGTCTGCTTCCAACATAGAACTGACATTCTTTGCAAGACCTAATTAAGGAAAATGCATCATTAAAAAGTGTTGGCCAATAATAACCAACACATATGATTTTAATTGCCATGGTTTTTGTAGAAAAATGTCCTCCGGCAGGGCTGTTATGATATTGATCTAATATCCTCCGGGCCTGCTCCTTGTTGACACATCTCAGCAGGATGTCGTTAAAATTTCTTTTAAACAGAACATCCTCCAAAAGGACAAAGTTGCTATTCTGTAGGCGATAGAAACACCTTTTAAAAGATGGGAGGTCCGTCGGATACTTTCCTGTCTGCATAAAATTTATCCTATCATCAAGCCAATTGCTCTGGGGATTCTCTTCATTTATTAACATAGGTTCTGGAGCTTCACACTCTACCGCTGTTTCACTGTTTTTGGTGATATACTCACACAGTCCTTTCTCTTTCACGGTCTTGGTAGGTCTGACCTCAATGTCGTATTCTAGGATCTTGGTGATCCAGTTAGCTCTTTTTTCAGTGATTTCTCCTTCCATGATATATTCTCGCACACTAGGATGCGGAACACAAACAATCACCTTATTATATGATATCAAATGCCAAAACTTCTTAAGCCCTTTAACAATGGCGAAGGCTTGTTTCTCTACAAAGTTATACTTTACTTCGTATTCTTTTAAAGTTCGGGAATAAAAGGCAACAAGGGACTCCTTTGCATCTTTATCATCTTTCTGCATAAGCACTGTAGCAATACTATTACCACCACCAAAAACATACATGATAAAATACTTTGACAGGTCTGGATTAACCAGCACAGGAGCAAAAGAAATAGCCTCTTCTACAAGTTCGAAAGCTCTTCTAGCTTCCGTCGTCCATTTGAAAAATTGGTCCTTTTTAAGCATTAAAGTAATTGGACAAACAATGCCTGCAAAGTCCGCAATAAAATGGCTAATAAAATTAACCTTTCCTAGAAAATACTGCACACCTTTTTTGTTGACAGGCAACGGGAGCTCCCAGATCGCATCGACTCTTTCTAGATCAATAGCGATGCCCTCCTTAGAGATGACATATCCGAATAGTTTCCCGTGGGGAACTCCGAACACGCACTTCTTCGGATTCAGGGAGATTCTGAATTCCTGACATTTTTGGAAAACAAGCTCTAGATGATCAAAATGATCATCAGTAGATTTTGAGAATACGGTTAGGTCATCCAGATAAATGAGTATAATCTTGTGGATCAAATCTTTAAAAGCAATGTTCATAGCTCGCTAGAATGTGGCTCCAGCGTTTGAGAGCCCAAAAGGCATTTTGGCATAAGCATACATTCCCCACTTCGTGGTAAATGCCATTTTGTATTGGTCTTCTTCCTTTAGCCGTATCTGGTTATAGCCCGAAAAACCATCCAACATTGAAAACATTTCGGAACCAGCTATAGTCTGAAGAATTACCTCCATTGAAGGTAGGGGGTAGTGATCCTTTAAGGACACCCTATTTAGATCCCGGAAGTCTACGCATAAGAGTATATCCCCATTTTTCTTCCGGACTGGCACCAGGTTAGACACCCAAGTGCTGTGTTTCATCGGAAACACTATCCGGGATGTGATCAACTTATTCAACTCTTGTGACACTAGGGATTCTATTTTCGGATTCAAAGGTCTCTGCTTTTGATGGATTGGCTTTGCCCCCTCCGTCAGCTCAATAGTATGCTCAATGATCCCAGGATCATCTCCTTTTAAATCATCATAGACCAGGCAACTACACTTGGATATTCTTCGCAGAAATGTCTTAGTCTATCCTTATTCTTTTGTGACACTTCCTTTCCAACTTTGAGCTTCCTATCCTCTCCGACATGGAAATCGGTATAATCACCTTTGTCAGCCACGAGCTTCCTTTTATCTCTTGTTGCATCATCGAAATCAAAAAGACTTTCCAGAGTGACTAGACCCCTTGGAAGCTTGTTAGATTTCAGCTGAATGATTTGATCTCCATAAGCCTCGACGATCTTCTGCTGCAGCTGATCGGCGAACTCTCCGAATGACTGGAGGAATGATGCAATATGAGCATCGCTATCAAATACTTACCAATCTTGATTGTTATCCGGGACAGCGAGTCTTATAATTACCTTCACAGCATGTTTATTTTTTAACAAGTCCGACGTCAGCTCGAACTGAGCTCCAATAGCTGCCATCTTGTCAACTTCGGCGTTTGTTTCTCTCGGAATTGCCTGAATGTTGAATGCCTCGAAGCTGTCGATCAGATCCCAGACCCTATGCCGGTAAGATCGCATACGAATATTCTTTGCGGCCGAAGTTCTGCGGACCTGATGAACTACCAGCTTAGAATCTTCGAAGACACTTATTTGCTTTGCACCCATTTGCTCCGCAAGGCTTAAACCATGGACGAGACCTTCATATTCAGCTTCATTGTTGGAACATGCAAACTGGAAGCGGTAAGACCTCAATGTCTTTCCGTCAGTTGGGGATATCAAACAAATCCCCGCTCTGGCTCCAACTTTACATTGGGCTCCATCAAAATATAACGTCCATATCTCGGGAGACTCTTCACCCTCAGGTTCCTTAGTAACCTTGGGCATGATTTGCCTCTCTTCATGTATTACATAGGTTCCGTGGCCAGTTGCATGATAGTTTTTGAAAGGGTTTGTATCAATAAATTCTTCCAATAGTTTCTCTTCATCATTTGTCAGGGAACTAGTAGCCTCCTCTCCATCAAGGAACTCCACATTGTACCTTTCTTCTTGAGAAATTGAAGTGTGTGCTGCTTCAAAATTTAATAGAGCTTCATCAGCAACATGTGCGGAATGCAGGGTTTCCGACAATAGCTTCATCTTAGCACTATGCTTTGTCATCAGAATCAAGTGGGACCAGTCTAAAGCCAGATATCCTCCTATGTTTGCAGTGAACTTTCGGGATAAACAGATCCCGAATAAAGAAGGGATATCAATAAGTACAATATCCTGATTTACAGTGATACTAGGGCAGGCAAACAGAGTCATAGGTAGTCCCTTGATTATCCCAACAGTATCAACCTTGTTTCCATCAAACTGCATGACTCCTTTACTTAGCGGCTCATACTTTAGTCCCAAAGCATCAGCGACTTGCTTTGGCATGACAGTAGTGCTAGCACCAGAGTCAATCATACAGTTGTGTAGTAATTTCTCGCCAATAATCAGTGTTAAAAAGAAAGGCCTAGGCTTAGGCTTACCTTCCTTTCCGGATTCTAGCTTTTCTTCATGTGGTATTGTCAGCACTTTGTCCAGGTCGGGTTTGAATACCTTCTCCTCAGGGGATTGAGAAGAAATCTTCACATCTTCTTCACTCAATAACGCCTTTTGTAGCAGCACCTTCTACTCCGGAATAGCCAAGACATCCCATAGAGAAGCGTTGGTAGATGACTTTTTTAGTTGTTCCACTACGTTGAATTGCGCTCGGGACTGGTGAATTGTAGTGGTTTGCTCCTTTAGTTTGACAGTCGATACAGGCCTGACGGCCAGTGTGTCTGATTGTTTAACTGCAGCAGGGATGACTGCAGGAGTCATCGCTTTCGGAAAAAGTGGCTTCGGAGAGCCAGGAATAGCCGCTTCAAACTGTGGTGGGATGGGCAATGGGCCCGCTGCAGGACCAGGCCCTGGTGGTACTGACGCTTGCTTAGGTGAGTTTGCGAACTCTCCGGTGAACCTTCGCTTTGAACGCGTGTTGTAATCTGATTGCACTCGGGGTACTTTATCCATAGGGATGTCATTTGGAAATGCTGACTCTTCTCCCTCCATCCAAGAAAAGAGAGCCTGATCAGGAACAATTTATGATTCTTGTTGGATGGACATCCCTTGCATTTGAGTTGTAAGGATAGCATTGTTCATTTGTTGAGAGGCATATGGTGTGTTACTGGAAACAGATGTGGTGCCTTGGCTACGTTGATCTACAATTTGTTGTTGCAAATTTCCTCGCAGGCAGTTTCACGACATATGTGCATCATTGCAAGGAAAGCACCATGAATTAGCATCCTCTGCCAGGTTGTTTTGTCCTGCTATCAGCTCCTTATTTAAACTAGGATGAACAGTCTGCATAGGCAAGGTTACCGGAACCATCTGGTTATTCGATTGAGCTGAGGTATTCCCACATGACTTATCCTGCCACTGATTTAATTGGTACGGAGGCTTTCCGCCTTGGTAATTTTGATACGCCGACTTTTGGTAGTTGTATTGCTGTCGCTTCAAAGTAGTTAGTTCATTAGTCATAGTGTGCATTTGTTCTCTCATTTCATTCATCTCAGCAGCCATGGGGTTCGGCACAGGAGCTACTACAAGAGCTGTCGTCGGGACTGTGCTTGGAGCATTCCCGGGATAGATGTACATCGATTGGGGTAGAGCCATAGATGCACTAGTGGAAGGGACTTCAGCTTCTGGAGCATTACACTCAGGGAACAATGGCATGATCGGCCTTGGCGCCAATTTTCTCGTAGCGATCAGATTATTTTCTGCAGCAACAACTAGAGCATAAGCATCAGGAAGAGTATCTCCGCCCAGAGCTTGTAACATCATAGAGATATCAGCATTTATCGACTTCAGGTAGAACATAAAAGCTAGATTAGGAGGTGGTCGGCTACCAACAGGCACTTTCTACCAAGTTGAGTGGAATCTTGCATTAAAATCAGGCAGAGCTTCATGAGGAGCTCGCTTTATATTGGCCAATTGATGGTACAGTGACGATCTATCGCCAACATTGGAGAAACGTTCGTAAAAAAGGGTTCCGAGTTGATCCCAAGTAGCTATAGTGCCTACTTCGATGGTCCGGTACCAGTTCAACGCCTTTCCTCGGAATGAGGCAGCCAACAATCTAAGGGCTACATTCTCATTTGATACGCCATGTACCAGACATACGTCAGCAATATCTTGTAGATGCTCTGTGGGTGTTTTTGATTCATCCCCAGAATATTTAGGAATAGATTTTAAGGCCGAAACAAGGATGGGAGCCCATACTGCAGGAGGCACAGGTGCTACCAACGGACTATCGGAGTCCTAGGCTACATAATTTCTAGCAGCCATGGGCGCAGGTGGATTAGGTGATAATGGAGCAGGAGGTGACGAAGGAGGTGAAGGGCTATTTCGGCGACCTCTCGGATGTATGGAAATTAACGGTGGTACAAGCTAGCCGGGGAATTTTGCCGTTTGTGACCTAGTTACAAGGCGATGGCTCATACACACTTATAAAGATAAGGCGAACGTGCTAGTTAAGGTCCCACAGGGCGTGCCAGAAAAAGAACTGTTGACGTAGAATTTTGCATGTAGCAGCAGTCTTATGGGAAACTTAGCTATTGGTGAACATAGTGCGCTAGCTAAGTGACCTCCGAGATTTTATCGAAGCCGACTCTTCGCTTAGTGGTTTGAGGAAAAAGATAAGGAGAATAACATGAATGTAAAGCTTACACTACAGGCAATGTGCCAAAGTCTTAGACGAATTTTACCAGAGCACAGTGCATAATGCAAAGGCCCGAACCATTAAATTGCTATTAATTAAGATAAATTTTCTCAAAAGCACTTGTCATTCAACACCATCCTTCTATATGCATAATGTAATCGAACATAACTTTGCTTTAACACAGAAGAGTCGAAGAAACATGATCTATATTTATATTAGCTATGAAAGGTTACAAAAACTGAAAAACAAGCATTCATACAAAAATAAAGACAATAGCACAGGTCAATAGTACCAGCGAACAATTGAAAACAGAAAGGCCGAATCTATTTGGCACAGTTCGAAGTCTTTGAATTGAAAGTAACTATTACATAAGGCTTAATCCTCCGTGCTTGAGAGATCTCTTAAACTTCATCAACAACCTAATAAAAGAAAAACCAGGCCCCATATATAGGCCATCCCACCGTCTGAAAAATGCATCATGGAAGAGCAGACCACGCGTGGCGATCCTCGGCCCAGATGATCTGAGCCGCCACAGTAAACATCCATCGATCAGCAACACACCAGCGAGGCCACGATAAGAAATGGAAAAACATGCAACAACAGGAGAAGACACACAGCGACGGGAAGCACAAAAGATCCATCGGCATTTCCAAGGTAACCGGTGCAAGAAAAATAAATGCCACGTGTCATCCAAATGGAGCTCGGTAGAAAGCAACAAGAACACTCGGTAGAAAGCCGCGAGAGAGATCCACGTGGAGAGCTCCATGCAACAGCAAAGAACGAGGTAGAAAGCAAAGAACGAGGTAGGCCCGACTCGGAAAAATAGCCAGCACAAGCCACGCGGCATGCAAACGGAGACTGCTGAAAAGCTAAACGAAGCTAAAACAAAAAGCTTCGTGAGGCAGCCACGTGGCGAGCTCCGAAGACAGTGAGCATACAAAATTAAGGCGTAACTGCAAAGGAAAAGAAAACGGCCAAGGCATAGGCGATTTTTATTGAACAGTTAGCTCTTCAGTATGTTCCTCTTCAGTTGGAGTAATAAGGTGTTTCTCAGTTCTAGCTTAAAAGCTTTAATTGGTGGAAAATTTAAATAAAAGGCATTAATGTTATGTTTTTCAATTGACCCCTTGACCTAGTGAACTAACTTTAAGTTGTGTTAAAAAAGTGGCCATGAAGGGGGGACGCCTTCATTAAGGAATTAATTAAGAAATATTTAATGAAGTCATATGCCTTGAAGTTGGATGCCTTTTTGAGGGAGCTTTATATTGTTGAAATTTGAAAATAATTCAAATGTCTATTGGGGCACCCCTTGCTTGGAATCTAAAGAGTCTTCCCATTTTCTATAAAGATGAAGCTTTGCTACAACATTTGGTATCCAATATGTTATGCTATTGTTATGCTATCAGAATGACAAATAGATTTTCACTTCGAGGAATGTTGACCTCCTAGTTACGATCCAATTTTGTGTTTGAAAGATAACACCTAGCTGGTTCTTATTGTTGCTTCTCATCCAGACTAGCAGATTGAGCCTTATAATTGAAGTTTTGTTGATACTTATCAGTTTTGGAGTTGTTGTTGCAGACATGGTTGAAAGTCGATTTCACTTGCAGCTCTTATGATGAATTTATTTTGCTGATGGGTATTTAACCAATTGACATCTATGTTAGAGGCGACCATGCTCATGTAATTCCAAATTTAATTGTGGAGTTTCTAATTTTTAATGTCAAAATCGCCCCTCAAGGAGGGTCTACTTTTCTAAGTGGCATTAGAATTCGTGCCAAATTAATGTGAAGGATTTGATGTTGGTTTTTGATTGGTTCTTGGGAGCCATACTCTTATAGACCATTCTCAAAAGATTTCAATCCAATCAGAGGTAATTTGATGAAGTTATGAGCATTTGATTGTTGTTTGTAGTTGCTGATAATTCATTTCTAGAATTGCAGATTTCTAAATCAGACTTATTTCAGTTTGCTTTTCTAGTCTTCATCAATTCTTGTTGATAACTAACGTGGAATCATCCTATATCTTGGTGCTTGAAATCATTGTAAAACTCTTGTAATTTGCAGCTCTTTCCTATTTGTTAAAACTGTAAACAGTAGTACTATTCCAGTTTATTGTTGCTGCATTGTTTTCCTAATTTCACATTAAGCACCTCTAGATGGTATACCGCTAGTGTGGATAAATGAATTGTTAAGCTTCTTATACCCACTGTCAAGTGGTGAATCCCCACTCTTGAGTGGATGCCTGCCGTAGTGGATGAATCATTATTTGTAATTTCTTTCCCCCCATTGTTTTAGTGGAAGTGTGGAAATTATTTCATGGCTGGTTATCCACCTAAGTACTTTCAATTTTGTTATTAGCACTCCACCATATGATAGCACCTCGCCTTTTAAGGGATTTTGTGTGCACGTGCTTGGTGTCGAGTTTAATTCCTCTCATTCTATTGTAATCAGCCCAGTTAGTGATTTATTAGATCCTAGGGATCGTCTGACCACATGCCCGCCCCTCCTCCTTAAGTGGTTTTAGGGCGCATTCTTGGTTAGAGTTCTTTATGCATCATTTTGGGTTTTAGCTAACCTTAACGGGTGCTTGATTACAATTGTAATTGTCATTGAAAAATCAAATAATTTGAGAGGGTATCTTTCAGAGGTATCAGAGAAGAAGTTCCTACCATCCTGTGACTTTCAGCCATTCAGTCGATAGATGAGTGACAGAGAAACCAGATATTTCGTCAGAAATCAGGCCAGATCTCAGATACAATTCCCACCAGTGCCAAAAGCAGAGACATTGTCAAAAGCTTTGAGAGAAACAGGTAAAACAGTTGAAGGAAATGTCAGACGAGACCAGACTTTCAATGGAAGAAAAAGATGCCAGAACAGAAAAGAAGTTTGACAACATGTTAGACATGATGGTACATTTGCTAGCCAAATTGGATCAACGTGCTAGTCAAAACAATGTTCAGCCCCAATAGAATCAAGTTGGTGAAAACAGTGGTAACAGTGGTGTTAATGGAACTTATGGTCATAATGGTAATAATGGTTCAGAGGTAAATGGAAGGGATAGGATTGTTGGACATGTGACAATCGCAAGAGGATCTTCATCTAGACCTCTTCTACCTACATTCACTCTAAGGGAAGAACCACCACCAGAAGTTGGGATACCTTTTGCAGATGATGTTAGACAAGCATATATGGAGTATATCACTTTGCCACTTGATATGAGAGATGCTTGGACCTTTGATCAATTCATGAATCAAAGGAGTAGAAGAAATGGTGGAAGGAATGAACACCGTCCTCCAATGAATCATAGAAATGATTTTCAGCAAGCCTTGGGAAAGATAACTTTGGACCATTTTGATGGTAGTAACAAGTGTACAGCCAGGGCATGGGTGCAAAAGTTGGATAACTATCTTTCACTTAGACCAATGTCGGAAGATTTGCATTTTGACGGAGTGGCTCACGAATGGTGGACTCATAGTTTGGTCACTCTTGGCCATAACCTCATCCACACCTATGAAGAATTTACCAACAAGCTGATTGAATGATTTGATACCAAAGATCCTGAATTGAGATTCTGAGAATTGGCGCAGCTGAAGCAACAAGGATCTTTAGAAAATTATGTGGCTGATTTTCAAAGATTATCAATAATGGTGCCTAACATTACTGAGAGAAGACTTGTGGTTCTATTTGCTGAAGGATAATGAAACCTTTGAAGGGATGGGTCAAAGCCTTTGATCCACCGACTTTGGATGAAGCAATCAAGAAAGCAAGGAGCATGGAGTTGGCTGCTCCAAGGCCAAAATTTAAGTCTAAACCTTTCAAGAAGGATAAGAAGAAGTTTCCTCCAAGTCAAACCAATAAGTATCCCCAAAATAAATCAGATGAACTCCGTGATCAGCTTCGTAAGGAGGGAGTTTGCTACACTTGTCGTGAGCCTTGGTCAAAGGGTCACTGTTGTTATGGAAAAGGCAAAGCACATCAAATGGAGGGCTATTATGATTATGTATCAGAATTGGATCTGTATGATCAGCAATACGAAACAACAAGTAGTGATGGTGAAGAAGCTCTAGAAGAGAAGCCAGAGGTGGAAGATGGTAGTGTCTTTGCACAACTCTCAAGTTTCCAAAAGAATGAATCCTTTTGGGTTTGTGGAGTGGTTGGTTCTCAAAGGATTGTTGCTCTAATTGGCATAGGTGCAACTCATAATTTCATTGACGAAGGATTAGTTGTCAAAAGGGGATTGAAAACTGAAGAGTTCGAAAGATTCAAGGTAATGGTAGCAGATGGTTTTACCATATCATGCACAAAGAAAATTCCCAATTTTTCCATGCAATTGGGAAATTATGAGGTAAAAGATGAATTTTATGTTGTTGGCATTGGTGATACCGATGTTGTTTTGGGAATACAATGGCTGCGATCTCTTGGAGAGATCGCCTTGAATTTGCAAACTATGGAATTGAAATTCCAAGCTGATGGAAAGAAGGTTGTTTTGAGAGGGATGTCCAATGGAGGCCCTTGAATTGTTTATTTGAAAAGAATGGAGAGGCTGATCCGTCATGATCAAGTTGAATGGGCAGCAGAATGTATGATCTTACTAGTTGATCTAGTTGAAGAGAAAAGGCAGTATCCACCTGATAGTCAAGCTCTACTTTCTAAGAAGAGAAAAGTCTTTGGTGATTTACCTCTGGGAAAACCACCTGAAAGGGGATGTGAGCATGTGATTGATCTAGAAGAGGGTGCAAATCCGGTTATCACTACTTCATACCATTATCCAAAGCAACAGAAAGATGAGATAGAAAAGACCATCAAGGAACTCTTGGAGGTGGGGTTCATTCGGCCAAGAAAAAGCCCTTTTGCTTCAGCAATGGTGTTGGTCAAAAAGAAAGATGGCACAATGTGTATGTGTGTTGACTATCGCGCATTGAATCAAAAGACCATCAAGAATAGATATCCTATTCCTAGGATAGACAAGCTTATTGATGAGCTCCATTGGGCTATGTACTTCTCGAAGGTTGATCTTCGATCCGATTACTACCAAATCAGGATGAGGGAAGTGGATATTGAAAAGACTGCTTTTAGATGCCACTATGGGCATTTTGAATTCCTTGTCATGCCATTCGGTTTGAAAAATGCTCCAACAACATTCCAATCTTGTATGAACAAGATTTTCAAGCAGTAATTGAAGAAGTTTGTGCTTATCTTCTTTGATGATATTTTCATTTTCAGCAAGTCTTGGGTAGAACACCTTCAACACTTGGAAGAAGTGCTTAGTATTTTGGAGGCAGAATGTTTGTTTGCCAAAGAATCAAAATGTGAGTTTGGGATGACAGAGCTTCTCTATCTCAACCATATTATTAGTTTTAAGGGGGTCAAAGTTTATCCTGAAAATATTAGAGCCATCATTGATTGGCCACCTCCAAAGAATGTGACTCACTTGAAGGGGTTTTTGGGCTTGTGTGGGTTTTATAGAAGGTTTGTCAAGGGGTATTCTCACATGGCAGCCCCCCTTACAGATCTTACCAAGAAAGGAGCTTTCTTGTGGATAGATAAGGCATAAGGAGTCTTTGATAAGTTCAAGAAGATCATGAGCTCATGTCCAGTATTGGCTCTACCTGATTTTAAGAAACCTTTTGAATTGAAATGTAATGCTTCAGGTGAAGGAGTAGGAGTTGTTCTCATGCAAAACAAACACTCTATTGTCTTTGAGAGCAGAAAATTGAGAGGAGCAGAAAGGTTATACTCAATTTATGACAAAGAGATGCTTGTCATTATGCATGCTTTGTCTAAATTCCATCAATACTTGGTTGGAAGTAAATTTGTAGTTAAGATTGATCATAATAGTCTTAAACATTTCATGCGCCAAAAGGATTTGAATGAAAGGCAACAAAAATGGGTAAGCAAACTTCAGGCCTATGACTTTGATATTGAGTATGTCAAAGGAAAGAACAATATAGTTGTAGATGCTTTATCTAGAAGACCTCATTTACAATCACTTTGTGAGCTTTCAACTGATTGGAAGGAGTTAATTATTGCTGATTATGCAAAAAATCAGATTGCAACCAGCATTGTAGGACATTTGGATGATGAAAGGTATAAGTTGGTTGATGGGTTGATCTTCTATAAGGGTAGAATCTTTCTAGTACCTGAATCTAAGCTTAAAAAGATCTTACAATCCTTTCATGATGTTCCTCTTGTTGGTCATCAAGGCATGTTCAAAACTTATAAGTAGATCAGAGAAAGGTTTGCTTGGAAAGGGATGAAGGAAGAGGTCATGAATTACATAAGAGAATGTTCTACTTGTCAAAAGAATAAAACGAACATTTTTTCCAGCTGGTTTGTTGGAGCCCTTAAAAATTCTAAATTAGAAATGGGAGAGTATTGCTATGGATTTCATCGCTGGTTTACCCAAGGTGCAGGGATGTGATTGTATTTATGTTGTAGTGGATAGATTAACTAAATTTGCTCATTTTTATGCTATCACTACTTCATTTACAACAGCTCAAGTAGCTGAGTTGTTTTTTAGAGAAGTTTTTCGTTTGCATGGTTTGCCTTAAACCATTGTCAGTGATAGGGACAACAAGTTCCTAAGTGTTTTTTGGCAAAAGATCTTCAGATTGAGTGGAATAGTGCTCACCCCAAGCACTAGTTATCACCTTCAAACGGATGGGCAATCCAAGATTGTCAACAAGTGGTTAGAAGGCTACCTCAGAAATTATGTTTTAGGGTAGCAAAGAGCTTGGATCAAATGGCTTCATTTGAGAGAGTTTTTTATAACTCTTCCTATCATATGTCAATTAAGATGTCTCCTTTCATGGCTCTTTATAGTTATGATGCTCCTAACTTTGTAGACTTGGTATTTTGTGATAGTAGAGCTCCACAGGCCAATGATATGTTACAAAAGAGCCAAGACATCCTGAAATCATTAAAGCAAAATCTGCAACAAGCTCAAAATCAGCAAAAGTTATACGTTGATTAGCAGCGTGTTGAACGAACTTTTGCAGTTGGGGATATGGTTTATTTGAGACTTCATCCCTATAGACAGTCTTCTCTCAAAATGAGGGGTGCTGAAAAGTTAAAGCCACATTTTTATGGGCCATTCAAAGTCACCAAGAGGATTGGTGAGGTGGCTTATGAGCTGGAGCTTCCAATTGACAGCAGAGTGCATAACATTTTTCATGTGTCTCACCTCAAGAAGGCACTTGGGCACAATGTGGTTGCTACTTCAAAGTTACCTCCATTAGATGAAGAATGTTAGTTGGTGTTGATTCCAGAGAAAATTCTTGATACTAGAGAATGCTCTTTGAGGAGGAGAACAATCGAAGAGTATTTAGTAAAATGGAGGAACTTTCCCATTGAGGACGCAACATGGGAAGGTGAACACATCTTGCAACATTCAGCTTTTCGGTTGCTGAGGACAAGCAATCTCGAGGAGGGCGGACTGTAATTTCCCTTTCTCATCAATAACCAGTTTCGTTGTTCATCAGCCTATTCTGGAGGCCCGTAGGCTTGTTGAGGTAAATTAGGGTTTCTTTTATTGGAGGTTTTTGTGGTGTTTCTCAGAATTTACTATTTATAGTAAATTCTATTTTTGGCAATACTTCAGTTGTCAACTCTTCAATATGTTCCTCTTCAGTTGGAGTAATAAGGTGTTTCTCAGTTCTGGCTTAAAAGCTTTAATTGGTGGAAAAGTTAAATAAAAGTCATTAATGTTATGTTTTTCAGTTGACCCCTTGGCCTAGTGAGCTAACTTTAAGTTGTGTTAAAAAAGTGGCCATGAAGGGGGACACCTTCATTAAGGAATTAATTAAGAAATATTTAATGAAGACATATGCCTTGAAGTTGGATGCCTTTTTGAGGGAGCTTTATATTTTTGGAATTTGAAAATAATTCAAGTGTCTGTTGGGGCGTCCCTTGCTTGGAATCTGAAGAGTCTTCCCATTTTCTATAAAGATGAAGCTCTGCTACAACATTTGGTATCCAATATGTTATGCTATTGTTATGTTGTCAGAATGACAAATAGATTTTCACTTCGAGGAATGCTGACCTCCTAGTTACAATCCAATTTTGTGTTTGAAAGATAACACCTAGTTGGTTCTTATTGTTGCTGTATACACCTAAAATTGGTTTGGAACATCCAATTAATTAAATACAAATTATTTGATTAATTATCCTAATTTCCTCTACTATCGAATAAATAGAAATATTTATTTATATAGTTCATATTTAAATTCATCTTAATTAAATAAACAAAAATGAATACTTTGTTCGATTTAATTATCAAATCCCTATTTCAATCTATCACATCCATTTTAAATTAATTAAATAAGGATCAAAACACTTTATTGATTAATTGTCATATTCTTCTGTTTGATTTAATAAACAACTATCCTATAGTTTGTTTTATTAAATTATTTATCTCCCATTTCCTAATTTAAATAAATCAAAATATTTGAATTGTTGCACAAAGAATATTCCAATCTATATTCTCTCAAAAATGAATTAGATTTCCTATGTCTAAACCATGTCTAATTTATGTCAAAATATGTCAAATTAATTGATTGAAACTTCACGGAAAGTTTTGGAGACAAATTGGAGACAAATTTGGAATTTAATCTCTCAATCCTCCTCCATCAATCCTTCCTCTTCTCTTGCCTGGTATTTTCATGGGTAGAGACAACCTCCCTCTTTCTCTCAATCTCCTCCATCTCTCACCATTCAATTCTCCAGATCAAATCCAAGCCTCTCAAAGCTTTCCCTATGCATTTCTATAGCCAAGAAATCTATAAATAAAGCCTCATTGAACCAAGAAAAGGATCCAGATAATTAAGCTTTTGCACTCTTACTCTGCAGAAATCCAAACATCAAGTATCAAACATTCACACATCAAGCATCAAACAATCAAGCTTTCACATCAATGGCTGCCTCCTGTAGCTGCAATTATCTGTTTCATATCAATATCATGCTAGTTTAATTGATTTATCATTTAGCATTGCATTATCATTATCTCGTTCTTCAGATAGTCATTTTAACAGTCTTATTTGCTTAAATAATCTAAGAGCAATTTAGATTTAATAAATCTTTGAGGATAGAGAACAATATGATGCTTTCAATTGATTACTGCTTTGATTTAGTTCAATTTGAGTTATATTTGATATAATGTCTTATTAAGAAGTGTTTTGATCTTATTCACCATTTACAATTTGGCGTCCACCGTGGGGCATTAACCCCAGTTTTATCAAACTTATCAATTTTTTGGAAAGTGTCACACAGGTTTTCGGCGTGTTTGAGTTCTAGCGCTTCTGTTAAAAGTTTTAGCGCTTCTGGTTACTGTTTTAGCATTTTCAGTTTTTAGCATTTTTGGTCATTGTTCTAGCGTTTCCGGTCACTGTTTTAGCACATCGGGTAATTTAGTGCTTCCATGGAAAACTTTGACACTTTGGGTTCCTGTTTCGGCGCTTTTGGGTTTTAGCACTTCAAGTAACTGTTTTAGCGCTTCGGTGCAATATTCCAGCGCTTTTGTAAAATCAGTCTGGATCTAACGCGTCCACGGCCAGATTTTGAATTTTTTTTACAATTGGACTAAAACGTATCAATCTAGGATAGTCACTTCAAAGTTATCTAAAATTTATCAATCTAGGATAGCCACTTCAAAGTTTCTAAAAATTGATCAATCCTAGGATAATCACTTTTCTTGTTTTTCTTAAAGCAAATCTATCAATTCTAGGATAGTCACCGCATTTTTACAATAGAAGTTAAAAGGAACATCATGATTTTTGTGAAGCAACACCTTCACATAGATTAGAAAATTTCTTTTTGGGCTTTTAAAACAGGACAAAATTATATGTTGTGCTTGTGGTGATTAGGCTTATGCTCTCCCCTTAACTGGGTGACCAAAGTGTCAGATTCACTTTTATTTTATGTCATTTACACTTTATTAAATCCTTTAGCAGGCCTGCCATAGTGGGAAAAGTACTCACCCTACGAGAACGATCTAAGTGAGAACAACCAAAACCAAGTTTTCCAACCCACTATAATAAAAATGCAAGTTGTTGATGAAAGTCCAACTTGACGGTAGTAGGCAAGATAACCATCCCCAAAATCTTTGTTCTAAAGATTGGGAGGTCTCCTGAGGGAGTTTATCTATTTGCCACACCAAATGGAACCCTATCTATGAACCATAGAGTAGTTGCTCACCGATTTAATATCCATACATTGTCATACTCATGGTGCAAGGGGAGGGAAGAATCTGCCCCCAAGACACTCACCATATAATTACCAAGGACTGCTTGCTCAAGGGATTCGGTATCTACTTCCGTCACTTTGAGTACGCACCTGGCAATGACAAAAACATGGGCGCCCTCTAGGGGGTGACACTGCTATGTGAGTCAATGTAATTCAAGATGTGGGTTGTGAGTATAATATGACCTACTTGTCCTTAAGTGTGAGTCTGTTTGATTTGTGTACAAATGTTAAAAACAACCCGTCAAAATCAATAAAGATCATTTGTGATTTTTGAACATACACAATCTTTTTAGTTTTAAAAACACTTATTCAAAATTGCTTGCCGTGTTTTAACAAATTCATTTAAATCAGATTTAAAGATCATCTTGAAAATGTCAAGTAAAAACAATTAGAAAATCCATGCTGCGAAAGTGGAAGTCCACCACGTTTCTCAAAAGAAAAATCAAAGTCACGAAACCCCAAAGACCTCTCGGTTATAGAAACAAATTGAGAAAACAACGTTTTCTATATCAAAATCGGAAACTCCTTTTGCAACATAGAACTTTCATCCACCGATACCACGATTTTGCTAGGGGTCACATGTTAGATTACGCAGTAGAGCCAATCTACTCACGAGCCTTCTTCCAGAGAAGAGCTCTCACACAATTCCACAACCATAGTCAAAGGATTCATCCTTCTTATCTTCCGCAATCTCTAATACAGTATGCCACAAGATCCGATCAAATTTTACAGTAGAAATTCTTAAAAGGTCTTGTTTTTAGCATTTTGAAAAACCTATTTCAGTGCTTCGGGTCACTGTTATAGTGCTTTCGGGCTCTATTTTAGCACTTACAATTGTTATTTTAGCGGTTTTGGTAAAATAGCGCTTTTGTCACTTTCTACAACGCTTCTAGGCTCTGTTTTAGCGCTTCTGGGAAGTAGTGCTTCCATCATTTTCTCCAACGCTTTCGGGCACTGTTTCAGCGCTTTTGTCCAAATACCGCTTCGATCACCTATTTGAGCGCTTCTAGACTCTATTCCAGTGCTTTTGGGAAATAGCGCTTCTAGTCTCTATTTTAGCGGTTTTAAAACAGAGAGTTCAAAATTTTTACTAGTCCACCAGTCTGTCATTTTATTCAACATTTTTCATCAAAATCAAATTTCTTCTTATCAGAATCATTGTCTAGGAACCAAAATCAAAAAGGTTTATGCAAATTTCCAAACTTATCAACTGGAACAAGATCTTGCAAATCATGTGTCAAAAATCAAATACACAATCAATTACTACACTGAAGTTTCATTATCAAGATACTATCATCCTTCATCATGAAACAAAGTATACTAATTAACTTTTTAAAAATATTGTCTCATCAATAAGATTAGTCATCTTATTCGACTTTGTTTTAAAAAGGTTCAAATTGACACTATCTCGCACATAAGATCAACATTTCAGAAGAAAGGGAAAAAATTTATATGCCAATCTTAACTAGGTACCAAAACAGAGACTCTTAGAGCAAGAAATTTTAAAATCACAAGAAATGGCTGAAGAAAATCCTTGGAACAATCTGAACTGCAATGATAAGAATGAAATAACTCCGGAAGATATCCAAGTAGCTCAACAAGATCCCAAGTTTCACATATTCATGGAAATAATTCTAGAACAAGACATGGAAAAATATCTTTTAATGTTGGCCGAATCAGGGGCAAAACTTCCAAAAGATTTTGATGTAAACTGTTTGAAAGAGACACCTGAAACGAATGAGACTGAGATACCACAATCAATGCAAATAATAGATCTGGTTGCTACTTTAACATCACAAATGATGTTACAGCAACAAATCCAAGATATGACGAAAGGGACTACCAAGAGATATGTGATACAAGACATTTGTCCTTATCCTTTCGACGCAATGGGCGGCTTGATACCTTTTCCTAGACATTGTGAGATCCCAAAATACGATAAGTGTAATGGAAGAACAAATCCCATAGATCATATCAGCGAATTTAAAACAATGAGTCTTGAGTTTGCACAAGAAGAAACTTATTTAATGAGATTATTCCCAAGGAGTTTGGGAGGATCATGCATGGAATGGTTTTCGAAGTTAAAACCAGGTATCAAAACTTTTGAGGAACTCATCAATAGATTTATCTCTCAGTACTCATTCAACATCCAACATGATGTTACTATCAAAGATCTTTACAATCTCAAACAAAACAAGGGAGAAATGTTCTTGTCTTTTCTCCAAAGATGGCAATGCTTGTTCGCTAGATATCCTAGATCCATTCCTGAAGAGGAAAAGATGGAGTTGTTCATTGAAAACTTGACAGAAGAAATGAGTTATAGATTGGAACTACAATGTCTTCCAACATTTGAAAAAGTGATCGAAAATGGTCTTAAAATCAAAGAGGCGTTAGTCAAGCGAGGAGTTATCAAGCATTATAATGATAAAACAAACAACACAAGTAACTCCTCAAATCAATACTCAAGCGATGAGAAGCCAAAATTTTGGCAAAAGAACCGAAATACAAATGATACAACAAATGATCACCAAAACATCAAACCAGTTTTCAATTTAATCGCGTCCACATCAAAGAATCAGAACAATGAACAAAATGTCAAGTCAAATACCACACAAAGCAATGAAAACATAAAACCACAGTCATATCAAAAACCATCAAATCGGCGAAGGTTCACACCTTTGGGTCAAACAATGGAATCAACAATGAAGGAACTAGTTACCAAAGGTCTTCTCACTGCATAGGAAGCTAGATTCTGGGATCCAAAAGTCAAACCATCATGGTGGAATGACGCTGATTATTGCAACTATCGTAATAACAAGGGTCATATGACAAATGGTTGTATGGAGTTAAAACATGTAGTACAAGATTTGGTGGACAGCAACAAAGTGTATGTGGAAGGACCTCAAAATAACAATGATCATTCGGCCTTCAAAGATCCTTTGCCAAATTATGAAAAAGGTGCATCATCTTCAAATAGCAAAGGAAAGAACGCCAATCATGTCTATGACACAACAATCCTATGTCTATCTGAAGTCAAACATGATCATGTAGTTAGTGATAACATTGATGAAAACAAAACCAACAACATTATCTCTTTGGATTTACTCCCAAGCATGCAAAACTCTGATAATCAAGTAAATGTCTTAAAAATAAGAGAAAATCAAGAACATCAACCCTCCAATGTACTAGCTAAAGGACGATCCTAGGTAATGTTAAAAGGAATTGGCTCCACACATGCAGTTCCACCTCCATCAAATTATGATGTTATCAATCAAATGCAAAACACCCCTCGAGAGAATCAAGAACATCAACAGGCAAACATCATGACTAGGGGGCAAGCCAAGGTAGTATTAAAAGGAGTGGGATGTCAACGTACGGTTACGCCTCAATCTCATTATAATATTATCGATCAATTACAAAACGTCCCCGCCCAAATATCGATACTAGAACTCCTTAAGTTGTCACCATCACATAAAGAAGTTCTTGAACGAGCATTAATTGCCATAATTGTACCAAATAATCTGGATGTTTGTCAATTCCAAGCTATGGTGGGACATCTGACTACCCCACATTGTTTGTCATTCTCTCAACAGGATGATGTCTCATTAAACCATCCGCATAACACAGCTTTGCATATCGAAGTATGTATCCACAATCATCGCGTTAAGAGAGTTCTAATAGATGGGGGAGCTGGTCTAAACATTTGCACCCTCAAATTAGTCTGTGCACTAGGATATTTTGAAGACGCTATTGATGCTCGATGAAAAATGACCATCAAAGCATATGATGAGGAGGAAAGATTGTCCAAAGGTTTAATTGTATTGCCCATTCGAGTGGAACCCATGATGAAGCATATAGCATGTCAAGTATTAGAAAGAGAATTGACATACAACATACTCTTAGGATGACCCTGGATTCATGAAATGTAGGTTGTACCTTCTACATACCATCAATGCCTGAAGTTTCAAGTGAACGGACAAGAGGTGACTATAGCTGAAAATTATAATCATCCACAACATTGTAACACACTAAGAATATCTCAAGACACCTTTGTCCCTCACAAAAGGGAAGCTTCAAGTTCATCATCATCAAAGAATGAACAAAGTCCAAGCATCACTACCAAATGGGTACAAAAGAAAGGTAAAGAAAAGGAAACAAGTCATGTTGAAACAAACAATCCAGATACACAAACTTCTCTATCAAACAAATTTCAAAAGCAAGTTCAGTTGACAAATAAAGGAATTGGATAGTACTCAATGGAGCAATCGCTAACTTATCATAGTTAATGCCATCTCCTAAGCAATATGGTCAACCATCAATGATCAAACCTCCAACATCTTTACCTAGCATAGTTCTTCAAGAAACATTTGTAAAATCCGGAACCATAGCAGAAGAAATAGACAATAAAGCAATCCTGGATTGGCTTTACAAGGATGAAGAAACATTAACATCAGAGATCAGTATCAAAAATGTTAGCATCAACACAGATGAGTATGGAAAAGGAAAGGCTATTCTTGAAAAGATGGGTTATGAAGGACAAGGACCTGTGGGATTAAGAAAAGAGGGAATCTTAGAACCTATCACACCTCTCACTCTCCACACAAAAGAAAAACCAGGACTAGGATATTCTGAAGAAGAGAAGCAGGAGCTAACAGAGAAAACTATGGAAAATATCCTTCACTTTAGAGATGGTTCTGAAATAGACTCAAATGAATATGAGTGGGCATTACCTTGTGATCTACTTATCATTGATATTCCAGTCGATGTGATTCAAAAATGTACACCCACACATGAGGAGGGCCAAGGCTATGGGTCTAGACCATTCGTCGCGGGATCACTAAATATCGATGACTCTAGTGAGGATGAACAAAATTTGAGTGAACTAGATGATTTCAAAGAGGGTACCATCATGGATCTCAATATCCCAAATGACAATTATGATGATATTACTGTCCTCACCCTTACCTCCATTGACTTAAATCAATCCGATGATACCATGCCATTAATCCATCCAGAACTTATTGATTGGGAACCTATTGAACCTTTAACTGTACCAAAATTTGCAAATGATGATGCCATCGTGCATTTCCTATGTCATACCGAACCTGATACAAATGCTATTTATAATACTCATAACAATACAACTCAGCAGGAGGGTGTCAAATCTTCCAGTTGCACAATTGACAACAGGGAAAATAGATCTAATGGTGAAAACCATTCTATGGCAGCATTAGATCTGGAAAAAGTAAAAATAAAGAACGCATCCAATGGTGAAAACCTTTCCGAGGCACTGAAGGATGGAAGATTTGACACTCTCCGAGAACACTATCATGAGCGATCATCAGTTCTGGTCGAACCTACACAATTGGTGGACATTGGCACAGAAGAGAAGGCAAAAGTTTTACATCTAGCAGAATCAATGACTGAACAAGAGAGACCAGACTTTATCAATTTCTTTAAAGCAAGAAGCATCAACTTCGCTTGGTCATATTCTGATATGCCAGGCTTAGATCCAAATCTGCTTATGCATCATTTGTCTTTGCCAAAAGGAATCAAGCCTGTTAAGCAAAAATTAGGAAAAATGCATCCTCACATCGCATTGATGGTAAAGTCAAAATTAAAGAAATTATTGGATGCTAAATTCATAAGGTCTATAGACTATGCTGAGTGGATATCGAACATAGTACCTATTTCAAAGCCAGACAATAGCATTAGAATCTGCACAGATTGCAGGGACCTCAATAAGGCATGCCCGAAGGATGATTTTCCACTGCCAAACATAGACATCATTGTGGACTTGATGGCAGGGCATGCCATGTTATCAATCATGGACGACTTCTTTGGGTACAATCAAATAAGAATAGCACCAGAAGATCAGGAAAAAATGGCTTTTACATGTCCATGGGGAACCTTCTGCTGGAACATCATGCCATTTGGTCTAAAAAATGCAGGAGCCACTATCAAAGAGCAATGATGACAATCTTACATGATATGATGCACACTTTCATGGAGGATTATGTGGATGACATCTTGGCAAAATCCACTACAAGGGAAGGACATCTGCATATCCTAGACAAAATCTTCATACGGATGGAGAAATTCAATGTCAGGTTAAACCCTAAGAAGTGTGTCTTCGGGGTCACATCAAGAAAACTACTAGGATACATTGTTTAGGAAAAGGGCATTGAGGTGGATCCAGCAAAAGTCAAAGCAATTATGGAAATGCCACCTCCTAAGAATATCAGTCAGCTCAGATCACTACAAGGACAACTTCAATCAATCAAAAGATTCATCTCCCAACTGGCAGACAAAAGTCATCCTTTTAACCATCTATTGCATAAAAATATAGTTTTCAGGTGGGATGAAGGGTGTGAAACAACATTCAATCAAATCAAGCAATATCTGATGTCACCACCCATTCTAATGCCACCAACAGAAGGAAGGCCTCTCATTTTGTACATTTCCACGACATATATCTCTTTGGGGGCACTATTAGCACAAGAGGACTATGAAGGGAAAGAGCGCGCCATCTATTACATCAGTAGAACTTTAAATGGATATAAAATAAACTATACATTCATAGAAAAGTCTTGCTTAGTAGTGGTGTTTGCTACTCAATAGCTGAGACACTACATGATGGCTCATACAATCAGGTTAATTGCAAAGATCGACCCTTTGAAGTATCTACTAAGTAAAGCTACCTTAACAGGTAGACTAGCGAAATGGGTTATGCTCGTAAGCGAGTTTGATATTCAATATGTCGAAAGAAAGGCAATCAAGGGACAAGTAATCGCTGAACAACTAGCTGAAGCTCCTCTACCAGATAATCACCCCATGATAATGGAATTTCCAGATGCAGACATTATGACAGCAATGCCCCAACAATGGATACTATATTTTGATGGATCGTATACACAATGAGGATCAGGAGCAGGGATCTTTTTCATCTCCCCCCAAGGACACACAATTCCAAAATCATATAGACTCATGTTTCAGTGTACAAATAATGTGGCAGAGTATGAAGCATTGATTATTGGGGTCAAGATAGCAATTCACTGGAGAATCACGGATTTACAGGTATATGGGGACTCTCAATTGGTTATTTATCAAGTCAATGATGAATATCAGACAAAAGATGAAAAATTGATGCCCTATAAGCAATAAATAGATAGTCTAAAACAATATTTTGTCAGTATCAAGTTTGATCAGATTCCAAGAGCGGAGAACAAAGTTGCAGACACTATGGCTACAATCACTTCATTACTACAATTGCCTGAGAAGCATGTTTGTTATGAGTTTATGGTAGAACAAGTATCATGTCCTTCCCATTATCAATCAGAATCCGCTACCATATACCATCTAGAAGCCACTGAAACCTCCATATACAAAAAAACCTATGCTTACCTGAAAGATGATATCCTTCCTCCCGATCTTTCACGGAACCAAAAATGAAACTTTATCCGTCAATCTGCCTGACACACTTTAATCGCAGATGTCCTTTATCGTTGAGGTCTTGATGGTACCCTACTCCGATGTCTAGAATGCAAGAATCTGAAACGGCCCTATGAGAAGTTCACGAGGGTATTTGTGGCACTCACTCGAGTTGAATAACTCTAGCTAAGAAACTCCTCCGTTTGGGATATTATTGGATGTGCATGGAGAAAGAATCATATCGATTTGTCAAGAAATGTCAAAAATGTCAAGTTCACAGCAATCTAGTTCATGCACCAGCACAAGAACTGCATCCCTTCACATCAACATGGCCTTTTTGTCAATGGGGTCTAGATCTGGTAGGAAAAATAAATCCATCTTCATCTAATGGACACAAGTTCATTATTACAGCTACAGAGTATTTCACGAAATGGATAGAGGTAGTACATCTTACTACCATCACTGGGAAGTAGATTTCCTCTTTCATCTTGAATTACATAATATGTCGGTATGGAATCCTTCAATCCATTATCACTAATAATGGATGACCTTTCAAGAATCAAGATGTCCAAGAGCTATGTGATAAATTCCACATCCAACATCATTTTTCAACACCGTACTATCCTCAAGGGAATGGCCAAGCAGATGCCTCAAACAAAACCATACTCAAAATTCTCAAAAAGACGGTTAACGATGTTGGACGTGATTGACATGTTCAACTCAATCCTGCACTATGGGCCTATAGAACAAGCATCAGAACACCAACGAGAGCTACACCATTTGCTTTGGTATATGGATCAGAAGTCATATTGCCCATTGAAGTTGAAATTCCATCCCTTTGTGTATCACTCAGAGGTATCATTTTAGATGAAGACTACAGGGTATCTAGATTGCAGGAACTGGAATTGCTAGATGAGCGTCGTCAACAAGCTGTTAATCATCTAACAGCTTATCAACAGAGGATGTCAAGGAGTTACAATCACAGGGTAAAACCGCAGGTCTTTCAGGTTGGTGACTTGGTACTAAAGGAGAACCCTAGGAATCAACAAGACAGGGAGAAGAAAGGAAAATTTGAGCCTAATTGGCTTGGTCCCTTTGTCGTCATATCAGTGTATGGATCAAGAGCATATTAGTTATCAACGTCAGAAGGGGATCTATTTGATGAGCCTATCAACAATATTCATCTCAGAAAATTCTATGCTTGAATCTCCTGGTGCATGGGGCAAACTTTTGAAAATTGTTTCCTTGGTGAAAACCTGGCAAACAGGCATCTTGGCAAACGCAAAATTACAAAAAGAATAGAAAATACAGAAAAAAAAGAAAAACAGAAAAATGAGAAAATACAAAAAAAAAACACAAAGGGTGTAATCAAAGCATATGGTGAAAACCTGGAAACAGGCGTCGTATGTGATTCTAGGATCAGCTTTCCCATCTATTATAAATATGTCAGGATCATTCGTCTGAAAGTCAGTATCAATTCATATCATATCATTCGTTTGGTCATCATTACATCCATTCTCAAAATCATGTCACATGGTCAACATATCACTCCATAGCTTTGGGGCAACATCTGGATATCATTAGGGGCAATACAAACGTATTGATTTCACCAAAGGGCAATACAACAATATTGCAAAAAACCGAAAACAAAGATCAAAGCGCAATATCAATCACTGTTAGAACACATCAACCATCCATATCATATCAAAAATCCAAAAACATGTCAAAAAGGTAAGTCTGAAAAAGAAACATCCAAAAACATAGGTCTATGTCAGTTGAACTACGTGGTCTCTGCGTGTGTAACGTAGGCAAGGATAATCTTTGATCAACCCCTGAGACCCCTAAGGTAGGTTACTAGGTTAGGTCTTTAGTCAAAATCTCGAAAATCCAAAAACATGTCAAAATCAAGATGGATGATCTAAAATCTGAATAATGAATGGAACACTCTAAGTAAACAATGGATAAATTGTACTTTTTTTATTATCATTTCTTTGGAGTAACTCAATGATGTATTGAACTAGAGGAACAAGGAAAAAGAATGATATTTTTTATTGTATGTTGTCTGTACATTAATCATATAAATGTGTGAATTGTCAGGGGATGTGTTATGCAAATGTATCACCGATGACATTCAAAATTCACACATTGAAATGATTAATCACTACTTGTTTACGCAATGAATGCTCAGGTCATCTTGGTTCAATTATACCTAGATGCTTGTGTTCGATTGCAATATCAAAAATCATGAAATAAATACTCAGGTCGTCATTGGATTAACATAACCATTGACGCTTGTATTCACTTTCAACATTCAATAAAGCTCTATGATGATACTAAGCACAAAAAGACTGTAAAATGACATATGTTTTGCATATCATTGCATGATTAAATTAGATTGCATTCATCATCATTCATTATCTGCAGAGTATTTGTTGCATAAAGGATTCCAATCAATGATTATCTAATCTACAAATAAGACTGAGTATACTTGATATAAAATCCAAAATCATCATCATTTACTATATAGTTACGAATCATCATCTCATCATTAAAAATTTCATCATTTCATCATCCATACACATTTTTGCATCATAATAGACATACATTTATCAAATACATCATGTATTTACATCATCACCCTCATTACATCATTTACCATCCATACATTTAAATAAAATCACATCATTAGAACCATCAAAGATCATCCATCATAAGATCATTCCATAAAATAAAAAGCATTTATCCATCCATCCATACATATTATCACATTTTGATCACATCATATATCCATATATCATATATTCTACACATACATTTATCATTGCATCATTGCATTAAAATAAATAATCATTCATATATATCATCACATCTAGAATTATATCATCATAAAATCATATAATAAAAGCATCCATAAAGCCATCATCATATCACAACAACTGCATCTCATATATATATCACAAAATGTCAAGTATACAATGAAGTCTGGTCTACAAAATACATCATCATACAATGAGCTACATCATAAAATACAGCATAGAGGATCACAATGGCATCTACGACCTGCTACTACCAGAGTGAGCAGGCCTAACTGGACCTGTACCACTACCACCACCACCCCCAGAAGGACCCGAATCTCTGGAATCTCTACGTGGAGGCTATGTCACCCCCTCACTGACTATCTGTGTGTGAGTCCGCCCAGATCTTGATGGGGCATAACTGAATCAGCGCTTGCCAGGCACTGCATCATGATACCGGCCTCTGTAAAACTTGGCCTCTCGGCCAACCCGCATAACCTCTCTCATATAATCACCTATGGAGGTGCCATCAGCAAATCTCTGAAGAGTCTCAGCTGTCTCCCATGCCCTCTTGACAATCTGTCGAGCACTGTCTCACTCTGCTGTTAGGGTATCAACCTGTGTCTGCATGGTGGCTAACTGCCCCTATACCTATGCTAAGGCTTGTGTGTGAGCCTGTGCCTATGCCTGCATCTGGGTCTGAGTCTGCACAAGCATACCCCGAGTCTGTACCAACTACCCCTGCAAAGTCTGGACCTGTGCCTGGAGCCCAGTTATCTATCTCTGCTGCCCGACTGCTGGCACTGTCACTGCCTACCTCTTACGAGGCCTACTAGAAGAAGGAGCACTGCTGATGCCTGGCCCTGCCACTCTACCTCCTCCACTTTCGCTGTCACTATTGTCACTGCTACTGTCAGATCTCCCACTGCTCTCTGAGCCACTGCTGGATGAAGAATCATCTCCACCCCTATTATCTGCAGAAACCTCTCCCACATCCTCCTCTACGGGTAAAGGTGTTGGCTCATCAGGGATAGTAATGCGAGGATGGGGGACCAAAGCCAGGAATGCTGTGTAATCCTCTATCACGGATGCCTCTGAGATGTCTCTCTGCATGTCCCAAGGAGATGGTTGTAATGTCTTATATCCCTCTACAATGATGTCATAGGACAGTGTGGGACCCCAATCCAGAATATCCATCCGTCACCGTGCATAATGGGCTACTCCCTGTGGCATGCACTGAACAATGTCATACTGTCTGTATACCCGACAAAGCAAGAATCTCTCAAGTACAAATGGTGTATGACAAATGAGGTACATAGAATCGCAAAGAAATCCCAATACTACACCATCCTCATCCCACTCCTCGCAGTCAAAGTATGGATGCCAGATAACTGTCTCAGTGTCATTAAACACTCATCTCCAATGCTCTAACTTGCCCATTCGGGCCTATGTGAACTGACCTCTGTATCTAAAAACATACGGTCTACCGACTGGTCTATCTGCAACTGGAAACGACCGACAAATAGCAAAATGCTCCCAAGCCCATACTTGTAACAAGGTCACCCCTGTTGATAAACTACATGCACCAAGGTACACAACTGAGTGTAAATCATGATAAAGATGCGCTAACATGCACATCCCCCACACATATCTGGTACCATGTACCATCATACTCTCAAGAGTCCTACCCCAGCCGACGAGGAATCCCTTTGACCTACGATCAGGGCAAAGGAAACCTCCAATAAATCCAGCTAGCACTGCTGGTAGTGTCGCATAAGAATCCACGATCTTCCACCATCGAACGCTCAAACCCTCTATGTCCTAATCCTGAAAAACTCTGTGAAGAGCATCTCTGCTGCTGGTCCCATGAGAATCGTAAGTGACAATCTCTCCCATGAACAGAATGCACAAAATATGCCACACATCCTCTAGTGTGACTGTCATCTCGCCAGTGGGTAGGTGAAAGGTGTTGTCGTCACTATGCCACCTCTCAGCTAACACAGTCAACAGACCCCGATTAACCCTAATCTGAGGCATCTCGAGCAAGCTCGTAAGGCCACAATGGCCTATCACCTGAAGCTCATCTAGTGTCAAATGAGGTATCAAATCTGTAGTCTAAGGAAACCTCTCTCGTATCTGGAGAGTACCTAGATCCTCCTATCATCATAACGAAAAATCTACAATCAGTGAACTATGTCAAGAATCAAACGTCATTCTACTATCAAGTCTATTTCAAAAGCTGTGGTATGGATTTTCGATCAAAATTCATAGGCGAACATCAAACCTCACCTATCATGAGGTTCTCAAAACATCAACAAACCTCACCTATCATGAGGTTCATCAAATATTACCTAGATCTCGCCTATCATGAGATTTATCAGGTATTGAATCATTTCCTCGCCTATCATGAGGATCATCAAGAAATAGGATTTCTTCTCGCCTATCATGAGAGTTAGTCTTATTTAAATCATCAAATCCAACATCGAGAATGTGGATTATCAATCATACCAATCAGAAGAATGGACATGATCGGAATTGACAAAATCAAGGTTCACTAAGTCAAAATCTTCAATTTTTACCAGAAGCGCTAAAACAGGCTTCCAAAGCGCTAAATCCTAAAAGCGCTACTTTATCAGTTAAAAGCGCTAAAATAGGGACCCAGAGTGCTAAAACTTGAAAGCGCTATTTCAGCACCCAGCAGTGCTAAAACAGGCTTCCAAAGCGCTAAAAGTTCTGAAGCGCTAGTTTTTCACATCAAAGCGCTACAACAGGCCGACAAAGCGCCGCTTTACTAGAAGCGCTAGAACAGACCCTAAAAGCACTAATTCACCTACTCAAAGCGCTAAAATTCAGCTTCAAAGCTCTAATTCTTGACTCCTAAGCATTAAATCACTGAAAGTACTACTTTATCGATCGGAAGCGCCAGAGTTTTAAACGCAAGCGCTAAAATACCTGTTGAAAGTGCTACATCGGAATGTAAGCGCCATAGCGTGGCTTGAAAGCGCTAAAACAGACTTGGATATGCCTAGACACTAAAAAGCATAAAAAATAGAAATGCATGAATTACGAGGAGGTCGAGGGGTACATACCGGAGGTTCATATGCAAGCGGCCGTCGGTGATGTCGAACGCGCTCGAATCGGTGAGTGTGGTATGGGATAGGTATCTCGCTCCAGCTAGCAGAAAAGTCTTAATCACTAAGAATTTTGAACTGAAAAAGCAAATATGACTTTGAAAATGACCTTTTAGCACTATTTATAGTTTTTGAAAAGGTATTTTTGGTGGATTTAATTATATTTTGATTAATTTTATCCATAAAATTAATTAAAACTCATCTGAGGGCTCATTTCTTCATCATTTATCGAGAGATAAATTATTTTATTGAAACATCATCAAAACATCGAAAAATCATCAAATTTTTGAAAATTTCTAAAAATTATGACATCATTAATTTATCTCTCGAGGTGACATATTGTCATCAAATCATCTGAAAATCAAAATCTGGGGCATGTCTGGGGCATACAAAATTATTTTTCAAAATCATCAATCCTGGCAGTAGTAGCAAAATATATCTTCGAAGCAACGCGTAAACATATCACTTTGAAGAGGGGCAAAATGTATACACCTAAAATTGTTCTGGAGCATCTGATTAATTAAATACAAATTATTTGATTAATTATCCTAATTTCCTCTACTATCGAATAAATAGAAATATTTATTTATATAGTTCACATTTAAATTCATCTTAATTAAATAAACAAAAATAAATACTTTGTTCGATTTAATTATCAAATCCCTATTTCAATCTATCACATCCATTTTAAATTAATTAAATAAAGATCAAAACACTTTACTGATTAATTACCATATTCTTCTCTTTGATTTAATAAACAACTATCCTATAGTTTGTTTTATTAAATTATTTATCTCCCATTTCCTAATTTAAATAAATCAAAATATTTGAATTGCTGAACAAGGAATATTCCAATCTATATTCTCTCAAAAATGAATTAGATTTCCTATGTCTAAACCATGTCTAATTTATGTCAAAATATGTCAAATTAATTGATTGAAACTTCACGGGAAGTTTTGGAGACAAATTGGAGACAAATTTGGAATTTGATCTCTCAATCCTCCTCCATCAATCCTTCCTCTTCTCTTGCCTGGTGTTTTCATGGGTAGAGACAACCTCCCTCTTTCTCTCAATCTCCTCCATCTCTCACCATTCAATTCTCCAGATCAAATCCAAGCCTCTCAAAGCTTTCCTTGTGCATTTCTACAGCCAAGAAATCTATAAATAAAGCCTCATTGAACCAAGAAAAGGATCCAGATAATTAAGCTTTTGCACTCTTACTCTGCAGGAATCTAGACATCAAGTATCAAGTATTCACAAATCAAGCATCAAACAATCAAGCTTTCACATCAATGGCTGCCTCCTATAGCTGCAATTATCTATTTCATATCAATATCATGTTAGTTTAATTGATTTATCATTTAGCATTGCATTATCATTATCTCGTTCTTCAGATAGTCATTTTAACAGTCTTATTTGCTTAAATAATCTGAGAGCAATTTAGATTTAATAAATCTTTGAGGATAGAGAACAATATGACGCTTTCAATTGATTACTGCTTTGATTTAGTTCAATTTGAGTTATCTTTGATATAATGTCTTATTAAGAAGTGTTTTGATATTATTCACATATTCACCACTTACAGTTGCTTCTCATCCAGACTAGCAGATTGAGCCTTATAATTGAAGTTTTGTTGATACTTATCAGTTTTGGAGTTGCTATTGCAGACTTGGCTAAAAGTCAATTTCACTTGCAGCTCTTATGATGAATTTATTTTGCTAATGGGTATTTAACCAATTGACATCTATGTTAGAGGTGACCATGCTCATGTAATTGTAGATTTAATTGTGGAGTTTTTGATTTTTAATGTCAAAATCGCCCCTCAAGGAGGGTCGTACTTTTATAAGTGGCATTGGAATTCATGCCAAATTAATGTGAAGGATTTGATGCTAGTTTTTGATTGGTTCTTGAGTGCCATACTCTTAGAGACCATTCTCAAAAGATTTCAGTCCAATCAGAGGTAATTTGATGAAGTTATGAGCATTTGATCGTTGTTTGCAGTTGTTGATAATTCATTTCCAGAATTGCAGATTTCTAAATTAGACTTATTTCAATTTGTTTTTCTAGTCTTTCTTCATCAATTCTTGTTGATAACTAACGTGGAATCATCCTATATCTTGGTGCTTGAAATCATTGTAAAACTCTTGTGATTTGGAGCTCTTTCCTATTTGTAAAAACTGTAAATAGTAATACTGTTCCAGTTTATTGTTGCTGCATTGTTTTCCTAATTTCACATTAAGCACCCCTAGATGGTATACCACCAATGTGGATAAATGAATTGTTAAGCTTCTTATACCCATTATCAAGTGGTGAATCCCCACTCTTGAGTGGATGCCTGCTGCAATGGATGAATCATTATTTGTAATTTCTTTCCCCCCACTGTTTTAGTGGAAGTGTGGAAATTCTTTCATGGCTAGTTATCCACCTAAGTACTTTCAATTTTTTTATTAGCACTCCACCATATGAGAGCACCTTGCCTTTTAAGAGATATTGTGTGCACATGCTTGGTGTCGAGTTTAATTCCTCTCATTCTATTGTAATCAACTTAGTTAGTGATTTACTAGATCCTAGGGATCCTCTGACCACATGCTTGCCCCTCCTCCTTAAGTGGTTTTAGGGCGCATTCTTGGTTAGAGTTCTTTATGCATCATTTTGGGTTTTAGCTAACCTTAACGGGTGCTTGATTACAATTGTAATTGTCATTGAAAAACCAAATTTTTTGAGAGGGTATCTTTCATTTTACTAAGTGGTTTGCCTACAAAATGCTAAAGAAAAATATACATATAATGGGAAAAAAGTATCAAGATGTGAATGGAAGCTTAATTGCATCTTTCATAGGAATCTTTCGTGTTGATTCAAATGCAAGAAAGGCTATTCCCAACTTGTGGATGCAACTAATGCTGGTTATATTATTAATCTGTGGATGTGTCAATCTTTCTTTTACATTGTATGATGGTCAATTCACAAGGTGATCTACCATGTTTAATAGAAAGTTTGGTCAAGGATTGTTGATTTTATTCATGATCTCTTCATTGTATCTATGATGTTTAACTTAGAAGTAAATTGGAAAATGCAAAACTAGGAATTAGTTCTATGACTTGGTCTACATTACACTGTGATTGCAAACAACTGGTATAGTTGAATACCTTTTTGTGTTTCTACAAGAGTTCTTGGAGTTGGCAACATTAAAGGTCTTGTGCTTCCACCTTGGATGTCGCAATGACAAATCTTGTAATGGGTTTGGAACAAGGAAGATGGTGAGGGCAGGAACTTTAGTATTGTTTATGAAATGACACATTTTTGTTATCAACACTAATGCAAGAGGCTCTGAGTCCATGTGCTACGAATATGAACATACCTACCTTTTACTAGGTCATATTGGTGCACATTATCAACAACACTTTGAATATCATTAAATATATAGAGGCTAGTAAATGTGTAATGATATATCTATATTACATAACTGAAATAATAGATTTAGTTAAAAACTTTAATAATATAATACAAAACAATACCAAATAGTAGAAGGGCAATAGGAGATTAGACCCAAAATGATAAGTTATCACTAAAAGATTAAAACATAGAAATAAAATAGTTGAGCTACTTTAAGGGGGGAACTTCCAAATTCACCAATCCAAGAGATGGATTAATGTGGATTCCACATAAATTCCTAACTCTTATTTGTATGGCTATAATCAAGTTTAGACATTCTCAATCATTAATTAGGATCTATAAGTGTGAGTAATTTAATTTGTTTGTTGCTATGCAACAAAAAATAGAACACTACATATGGTAGAACTATTTGTCAAGTTGAAAGGGGAAGCTCCCTAAGATCTAAATAAACATAAAACTAATATAATTTATAAGAATGCACAATGTAGAAGATTTAAAAGAGGATTTTTCATAATATAAAATATCTGACTAACTATGTTTTAGCCTTGGATGCAAGCACTAGACTATCAACAATCAAGACTTGTGAGATTTTAAGATAAAAGGGAGAATACTCTTAAGCACAAGTGGATAACTTCAACCTCCTATTGGTTGAAGCAGATGCTAATATTTGTTGGCAGGTGGTAGTGGTACACCAAATAGCCTTATACAACCACTTATGATAGTATCATATGCCCTAAAGGGTTCGTGGTATTGTGCAAAAAGTACACATGCTACAAAAACACAAAAGAAGATGGTACAATACCACACACTATATAAGAGGCCTTGTGGTAAACCATATGAGCATTAGACACTTAGTAGAGGGATGTTGCACAAACTTTGTACATATTCTTTGGACCCATATGTCGGTCATATAACCCTTAAATAGCCTTAAACATGCCTAAAATATCCCTAAATAAGTTATAATAAGATAAAATATCATAAAGGGAAAGGGACAATCATGGGAAAAGGATAATTAAGAGTATTTATAAAAGGTTGTAAGGAAAAGGCAAGATGGAAGAGCATTAAGAGGCTATATAAGGAAGGGATTGTGAGAATAATATGTAAGATGGATTATATATGAGTGAGTGTGAGAGATATGAGGTATATCATATATGGAATAGATATGAAAGAGATAATGGACACAAAATGGAATAGATAATAGAGCATGTGATAAGATAGGAGAATAGTATAGAGAAGAAAAGTATAAGGAAAAGGATGACAATTGATGCATGAATGAATAATGTATAAAGTGTTACATTCTATGCTTGAGCACTCTTTCTCATTCCCTCTTTGTAATATTCTTTAGGATTTATGTCATCTTCATAATATTGGGGGTTTTTTCTTTGTTTTTCCCCCTTACAAAATCTTGTGTCTCCTCTTGGATGTTGGTGTGTTTAATCATGGTTCTTATCTTGATGGTAATCTTTTCCTTCAAACAATTGCTCTTGGATTAGTACTTTTTATTTATTTAGTTTATTTAATTTATTATTCCTTTTATGTATCAAAGTAGGTTTTACTAATTCTTGTTTGAATGGAAATTGTCGAAAGTTTACCATCTCTCTGTGGAGCACTCACCTTAGAGACACATTTTTTAGAGAAAGAGCTAGAGCTTTAATATTTTTTTTTCTAACCCTTGTGCAGAAAACAAAAAAAAAAAAGTTTCCTTTCAATTTCATTATATAGATTTCAAATATTTTTAATAATAATTTGTACAAATAATTTTATTTTTTTGAAAACCCAAGTAAAAAATTATTTGTCATTTTTTTTTTTCAAATCTCAATTCACTTTTTTTAAATACATAAATTAATTATAAATCTGTCAATATCAATTTTATTTTTTTAAATCTTTGCTCTACATTAAAAAATTCTCCATGCATCTCATCAAATTTATTTGTACAAATAGGTAAATTTGCATTATTTTTTTTAAATATCAAAACAAAGTATTTTTAATAAAAAAAAAAATTAATAATAAAATCTTTTAATATTAAAAGTTCTTTTTAAAAAATCTACTTTTTCAATCTCTCTAACTCTTGTGCCCTTCAACTTTTTCAAAACAAATCTCATAATTTCTTTGGAGAGACGCTGGCCTTTTGTCATAGCAAACAAAGGTCTTCTCTTCAAATCTTACAACAACAAAAATTAAGTGTGTTATTGGTGGATTTGTAGGAAAAGCAAGGTAAACATTTTTTTAGAATGATTTTTCATTTTTTACTTTATAAATTCATTTCACTAAATCTTTCTAAAATAAATAAATGTTGCTTATTTTGACATTTTCTATGATTTTTTTTGTATGTAATTGTTATTTTTTTATTTAAAAAATCTTACAAAAATCAATTATGTTATAGAGATTCACATCTACACTATTAAATTATTATTTTTTAAATGATATTATTCTTTCATTAGACTAATATCTTTGTTATATATTATGATATAATTTAATTATTATATGTTTTCCTTATTCTTTTCATTAATAAGTTTTTTTCCTCATGTATATTTCTTATATTAATTTATATTAATATATATAGTTTCTCCAAAAAAATATAACCTATATTATATAGGTATATAAAATAACTTAGATATTATTTTAGGTCTTTATTATATATAATATAAAATCTATTTTAATGTTTATTTCTATTTATATCTTATATTATTGCAGGTAATATTTTATAGGTAAATAATTTAATCTATATTATGTAGGTAATATATTAATTTATATTAATATATATTATATAAATTATTATGATTTTATCTATTTATATTAATCTATATTATAGGTTATATATATATTATAATCTTTTGTATTTTAATCATCTATTTTTATTTATTTTTGCTAGTTAAACCGCTATAGAGGGGCAACACCCTATATTGATTGTCCAAAAAAATATACAAGTTTTATAGAGAACGAGATGAGCCGCTGATGGCCCTGTCTGACAAAATGGCCAATAAACTACTAACTGCTAAAAGACTTCTTGACTAACTGTTCTATTTTTACATATACAAAAAGGCCTGAATTTACACAGGGTATTCTATTATGAACCCGAGACTGACTCGAGATAGTAAACCTTAACAGCAAACTGGAAATTAATAGAGGCTTGTGCACCTTCAACCTTCATCTTCTTCCTCAGGAGCGTCGTCCTCATAATCTTCCGACACCGCCCTTTTTTGTATGCTAGGTAGTTTGCAACCACCAGGCAGTCAGCTTTGCACTTCTTGTGAGCTAGTCCTTGCACTTTTTCCTCAGGGTCTCTGTCATCCATTGGTATCCATTCTTCACCGGTGCCAAAGTCCTAGACAGTGGCATCCCTAGCGAGTAGAACTTCTGCGAGCCCTTCGTTCTTCACATACCTCAGGACCCATCCACGAGGTTGATTGGTGGTTAGCTTCGCTGCTCTGAGAAGAAAGGTGATGCTCCGGTCTCTCTCGTCCCACAGTTTTTTGAAGCCTTCTGGGTCGACTATCCTGATCAGTGGGAATTTCATTACCTCACGGTCGCACATGCTCAACATATTGTAGTGTTTCGACATTGGGATGCGATTGATTTCATCCACATTGTCAAGAGCCGCATCAATGTCTCCCAGCCATGCATGAATGAACACCATCTGGGTCATCTTCTTTGCTAATGTCTTCAACACTCCCATGTGGAGGATGACCGCCAGAAACATGGTTGGAATTTACGCGTTTTTCCTAAACCTGTGGTACTCTTTTAGGAACTAAGGGCCAACTACCTTGTTGGTTGCCCAGAGCACAATCAGATGGGAGGAGGCCAGTAGCCCACTGAGCCTTTTGTCTGTTATTTCCCCTTGGAATGCTTGTTGCTACTTGTCAGTATCCAGGGCCAATGACGTCTCCATTTCTTACCAGTCGAGTTCTTCGAGCTTCTGTAGATACCACACTTGCTATTTTGTGAATGCTTGTCCCCGGGTGGTTTTTTAAACGACGGTAGCCATAAATCTTCATGATTGTTTTACTTAAGGATGTGTCATATGACACGTGTGAGCTTGCTGGCACTTTGTTGGAGTACCGGTTGTGTTTTAATGTTAGGTAGTTTTGGGATCTGCTCAATCTACCCGTTGCCTTGGGACTTGATCGGATAGATTGCATTCTGCCTTCCACTGATGGGCCTGTCACTTCCGAAAAGACCCATAGTTTGTCCTTTCATCCTTGTGTGTTTTTGGTTGCCTTCTTTTGGGTTTTGCGATGCCGGAAATTTTTTCAGCGCCAACACTTGGTGGAGCCTACGTGGGGAGCTCGGATGCCAATTTTTCCAACTCATCAGCCATGCTGTTACCGTCTCTATAGACATGGTTGATTTTGAAGGCTTTGAATTTGACAGTTAGGTTCTTGATGTGCTGCAGTAGATGGTTTAGTTTCCAATTTGGGGTGGTGCCACGACTAATTGCATTGATTTTTATCAGCGAGTCCCCTTCTAAATGATTTTTTTGCACTCCCAAGTCAATTCCCAATTGCAGGCCTTGTGATGCAGCCCTGAACTCAGCTTCATTATTTGTGCAGACGCTTAGGTGCAAGGATTTTCTGTTATACGATTTCCTTGGGAGTCCCTTGCAACACAACCCATTCCTCCTGGACCTGGGTTGCCACAAGCCGCCCCATCAAAATTTATTTTGATCCATCCTGGCTCTGAAGCCTGCCAGGTTACCTCCACCCTATTGATTTTTGCTAGCTTGGTTGACCCATTGTCAGTCATCAGTGGCGGTTTGAGGCCACTGAACTTTTTAGTTAGGCAATCATCCCAATTTGTGAAGATTCTCTGCTTGGATGAGTTGGTCCGGGTATCCTCATTTACTACTTCTACTATGGCCTTTTCGATTTTATCCCACAATCTATCTTTGTTTAGTTCTTTGTCTTGGAAGATTATTTTATTTCTTTCCTTCCAGATTTCCCATATTACCAAGGAAGGGATGGTCTGCCATATTCCTCCAAACACTGTTTTGAAGCTTTTTGTGGCCGCATTTTGAGCCATGAGGATAGGTCTACTGGAGTGGGGCATTGCAAGTCTAGTTTATTCCTTACTGTGCTCTAGCATTCATTAGATAGAGGGCAGTGCATGAGGAGATGGTTTGTTGTTTCTTCACTTGCTTTGCATAAAATGCATCTGCCCGGTCCTTGGATGTCGAAGGTGTCTAGCCTATCTGTTGTGAGGATTCTTCCTTGGACTACTAGCCAAGCAAAGACCCCTACCTTGGGGAGGCACTTCCTACCCTAGAACAAATTGCATGGCCATTCTTGATTTTTCAATGCTAGCTCCTTCAGCTTGTAGCCAAGTCTCACCTTGTAGGTGCCTGTTGGAGATCTGCACTAGCGGATCGTGTCAGGTTCAATAGATGGGATGAAGAATCTATCTTTGAGGATTTTTTATAGTCTATCCTTCTGATCTTGGGGAGCACTGAGGGTTTGGATTTCCTTCCAACACCATTTGCTGGCACCTTGACTATATATCTTCTGTCCAAAATCTACCACTTTGTCCCCCCATAGTCTAATAGTTTCCTCCTTTATTGCTTCTAGACCGGGGGTGTTTCCTATGGGGGGTTTCCCACACCAAGAGTCATTCCAGAAGGATGCACTTTCATCGTTTTTGATTTCCCAGGTCACATGCTGAACAATTATATCTTTGTTGTCTAGGATGAAATTCCAGATAGCTAAGCCTCTTGGGAGGTTGGGCGTGGTGAGAATCCTAGTCGGGGCATTTGTGTCTAGGTATTTTCTCCTTAAAATTTTGACCCATTTCTGATCACCTTTAGTATGGATATCCCAAACCAGCTTGGCACCCATGGCCTAGTTCATTATTGTCAATTGTCTGAGACCTTCTCCCTCAGCATCTTGGGGCCTATAGACCTTGTCCCAGGTTAGTAGGGGGAACTTGTTGTGATCTCCTATCCCAGACCAAAGGAATCTCTTGAAGATCTAGTTGAGATCATCTTCCACTACTTTAGGTAGTTTTAAGTAGGACATTGAATAAACTAGGATGGCTGACAGGACTATCTTGACCATTAATAATCTTCTTGCTGAAGATAGCCATTTGTCTTTCCAAGTTCCCATTTTGGCTTTGTAGCTATTAAATAGGTTTTCCTAGTAGCATTTTTTATTGATTCCTGCAAACAGGGGCATTCCCAAGAATCACCCACGTAAAGAGGCTACTTTTAAATTCAAGATTCTGGCTAAGATCCTTTGCATGCTTGGTTGAGTGTTTAGGAGGAAGATCTCTAATTTTCCCCAGTTGATGCTTTGTCCTGAAGCCCTGCAATATTCATCTAAGAAGTTTTTGATCATCCTTGCTTCTCTTCTACTTGCCTCCCCCATTAGGATTGTGTCATCTACAAATTGGAGCTGTGACACTAGCTCTAATCCGTTTGCTACTTGGATGCCTTTCCACTTGTCTTCCCTAACCAGATTTTGAATTCCTCTTCCCAAAACTTCTACCATGATTATAAACAAGAAAGGGGAGAGGGGGTCTCCTTTCCTCAGACCTCTTGAGGATGGGAAAAATTTGTGGGTTGAGCCGTTCACTAGTACTGAGAATTTGGCTGTGGAGATGCAACTTTTGACCCAATTGATCCAGCTTGTCCCAAAGCCAAATTTCTTAAGGACTTCTAGAAGGAATTGTATGTCGACCATGTCATATGCTTTGAGAATATCTAGTTTTAAAATCATACAAGATTTTTTGGTTTTCCTTGCAGTATGGATGGTTTCATGGGCTATGATTATTCCTTCCACTACTGACCCGCCTGGAGCAAAGCCACTTTGTTCTTCTGAAATTATTTTTTCCAAAACAACTTTGAGTCTGTTCGCTATTATTTTAGTGACCACTTTATATACTGTATTGCATAGGGAAATTGGCCTGAAATCACTCATTGATTGTGGATCCTTTATTTTGGGGATTAAGGCTAGGAAGGTGTGGTTCATTGCTCCCAACATTGTCATCTTTTTTCTTGATTCCTCTATTGCTATTGTTTAATCCTCACCCACTATGTTCCAGAATTTCTAAAAGAAGCCAATAGGAAAACCATCCGGTCCAGGAGCTTTATCCGGGTTCATCTAAAAGATTGTCTTTTTGACTTCTTCCAAGGGGATCTTTTGAAATAAGTGTCGGTTCTGATGTTCATTGATTAATGTTGGTATTGCACTCAGCAAATTGTCTCTTGTTAACCTGTTTTTAGGGCAGTCCCTGTTTAGCATCTCCTCAAAGAAGTCGGTCACTTCTTTGTTGACCTCTACAGTGGATTGTGTAACTTCACCATTGGCCTTTTTAATTTCTGGAATTTTGTTCCTATTTCTGTTGGCAATTGCTGATTTGTGAAAGAATTTGGTATTCCTATCTCCTTCCTTCAGCCATGTTTCCCTTGATTTTTTCCGCCAGTAGCATTCTTCTTTTTTAAATAATTCTGATAGCTCCTCCTTCAGGGATTTTTCATTTTCAAATTCCTCTGCATCCATTTCGTTTTCTATGACATGTTCATTCAGCGTTCTGATTTCTTGTTGCACCCTTTTCTTCTCCTAGAATATATTTTTGAAATGTGATGTATTCCATTCTTTGAGTTTGGTTTTGATATGGGCTAGTTTTTTGCTAATTTTAAAAAGGTTGGTGATGTCCCCTAATCTGATTTCATTCCACCATTGTTCAATTAGTTTTGGTAGTTGCTCATCTCTTAGCCACATGTTTTCAAATTTGAAGGGGCTCCCCAAGGGTGGTACGTCATGTCCAAGGGTAAGTGAAATGGGAAAATAATCTGATCCTGTGAGAGGAAGGATTTGGGCTTCAAGTGTGGTTGTCAAATCACCCTAATCTCCCCAAAGTAGGAATCTATCAAGTCGTTATGCAATGTTGGTAAAGCCTTTCCGCCTAATGGACCATGTGAATGTTCCATTTTTGGTGTTCACATCTTTTAGGTGGTTGTTGTCTATGAATTCTTGGAAATCTTTTTAGATGGTAGTTATCCTTCCCAACCCACCCCGTTTCTCCTCATTGTTCAAAGTTGCATTGAAGTCTCCAGCTATCATTCCATCTCCCCGTTTTTGTTTTCCAATTCACTTGTTATTTTTTCCTAGCTAGACTTGTCTCTTTTTTGTTGTGACTATTGGTCCATATGTGCTGACACAAAAGAAAGAGGTGTTCTTCTTTAGATCTTTAAACTTGAAAAGTTTCCAGTTATCTTCTTCTTTCTCCATAATACCTTCTATTGATAGGGGATTCCATAGGATTCCTAGATCACCTAATGCGCCTATCGCATCCTTGAAATGACCTTTCCATTGCCTCCAAAAATCCACTCTCCTTAGACTTTCTTCCTTGCTCCATTTTGTTTCTTGTATGAGCACAATATCCACTTTTGATTGGTCAATTTGGCACTTGACCATGCACCATTTGTTAGGGGGATTAATGCCCCTGACATTCCATGATATTATCCTCATTCTACTCTGGGAAGGATGTTCTCCTTCCCAATTAGGATTTTTTGTGTCCTGAGGCATTACCTGCTATTATCAGCTTGGCTTTGTTTGTCATCCTACCTCTGTTGGATGTTTTTTAAAAGTTTGGTGCTTTTATCCGGGACTCTGATTGTTCTAATTGCCTTACCTCTAGCAAATCCCTTGTCACTGTTTCTTCCCAGGGATCCACTTCTTCCTCTGAGTGAAGGTAACTCTCCTCATCTTCTGATTGAGCAATTGTGTTTTCAGCTTCTTGTGGAGCGAAGACATTTGGCATTGGGGCAGCTTGTTCCAGCCCTTTCACTACCCCTTCAAGTGATTGGGGTTTTGATTCTAGCAACTCTACTTCTTTGGTCAGATTCCATAATTGGGTTTTTATGTCTTTTTGAAGATCTTGGGCCCCTTCCATTAGTGTGTTGAGAGCTATCTCTGCATTATAGGGTCCCTCAACCTGGGCCTCCTTGGCTGGTGATTCGAGATCATGGGGATTCAGACTCACTTCTCCTGGAGTTTGTTGCTCTAAGCTCAGGTTGGCTTCCCTAGTTAGTGCTTCTGTTGATTTGAAGCTTGGGTCATGAGGGTTTAGACTTGCACCTCTGTACTCCTTGTTTGTGAAGTCTTTCTTTCCACCATTTGAAGGTCCCTCCATGCAAGAATCTCTAAAGAGACATTTTCTAGACTCAACTCCTTCCCATATTTCTATTTCCTGTTGCTAGCTTCCGTACTTTGTCAGAATTTCCAAGTTTTTGTAGATCCCAACCCCTTTATCTATTTCCACCAAAATGCTTGCTATAGCTCCTTCTAATCCATTTATGAATTCCTCATTCACACCTAGGCACACTCCTAGGGCATCCCCAATGCGTAGCAAGGCATCTAAGTTCCAGAATTCTATGGGCAAGTCTATTAGCTTGATCCATATGGGAATTTGGTTTATCTTGTATTTCCTGGGATCAAAGTTAACCCTCCAATTTAGGTAGTGAAAGCTATGGCCATTCATGAACATGGGTTTTCCATTTACTATTTCAAACTTTAAATCTTGATCGCTAAATTCTATGAGGAAAAAGGAGTTTGGTAGTTGACTTATGCTTACCCGATCTTTAAATTTGTTTTTCCACCAATATTTGATCTCCTCGCTTGGGCACCCTTGTGCCGTCCATTTGGTGAACATAGCTTTCTCCATCAATTGATCTACTCTTCGTTCAACTGTTTCCGATGGCAGTTGGAAAAGTTTGCTTCCTCAAGGGCAAAGCCCATGGCCTTCATTTGGTTTGTTTTGAAAGTTCCTCCTATTGGCTTTCTGGTTGAGCAGATCCCAATCTCTCTAGTTCATCCCTCTTTGAAGTTCCCCCAAATGTTGGTGCGGTTTGCCATTATTGAACAAATTAGGGTTTCCCAGATTCTTGCTTTTCCAAATTTTGTTGGTTTGCACCGGATTGATTTTGTCTTTACTATGCCAATTCTGGTTTGAGGGTTTTTCTTGTCAACCATTTTCCCAGAACCACCCATGCCTCTACACATCTGAGGACTTCTCTTGTCTGATCTTTTGATATGTTATCTGATTCGGGTTGCCGAACTGGTTTCTTTTATGTTTGCAGTTTCCCGTTGACTAGTAGTGGGTCGGGTTGCATTTGTCTACCCAATCGCCATTTTCAAATACCCACTATGGGATGTGGCCTGCATTTTAGTGGAGGGTTTCATCCACTGCCTTCTTCCCAATCTCTTCCTCCATTACCAAGTCGCTCCATGCTTTCTTTTTGCTTCCTGCGGTTTTTCGCTCTTGTTCCTGCTCGCCCGAGAACGCCATTTTCTGCTAATAATTTTAATCATCTATTTTTTTATTTTAATTGAATCATTTATTTATTTTCCCAATTTATATTTTATATATAATCTCATATTTTTTCTTTTTTCTTTGGTTAAATTATTATTGTTTTAAGTTGTAGTACATTTTTCTTTATATCTTCCTTCATATTTTTTTAATGATTTTGGTAATTGATCCTCAATCATTTTGTTATATAATTCGTTTTTATAATTCTCTTGGAGTTATTTATACATTTTTTGAAACATTTAACCTTTAATCTTTTTATCCATTTATTTGTGTTATATCATATTACTATATTATTCATTCTTATGTTATGTTTTCATTATTTTTTGCCTATTTTCACTTTTACTTTGTTTTCTTTCCTCCCTTCATACCGTCTCCCACCACTTAACTCTTCTTAAGACCATTTCTACAATCATATTCTTCATTATCCTCTTCCTATGATGAATCATTGAATGTGGTTTGAAACATCATTTCAAAATGGCATACATAGTTTAATCCACAAGTGTTTATCATTCATGGACTTTTGAAAAATATACCATTTATAATCATTGATTCATCAATATTTAACAATTATTGATTTAAATGAAGATATTTAGTTGCACTTGTGTCTACTACGAATCCTAATAATTTAATATAATATATTTTATTTTTTAATATATATATATGTGTGTGTGTTAAATTAAAAATAAACAACTTGTAATAAATAATAATTTTAATATATAACAATTTTATATTAATAATAAGAGAAGAAACATTTCCAATATGTAATATCTAATTTTTAATTATTTTTCTAATATATATTATATTTATTTTATTTATAAAATATGTAATATAACATTAAATATATTATTTATTTAAAAGTTAGTGATTAAAATTAGGTTTATAGTTGTAGATAGTGTTATGATCACAGTTGGGGTTAGAGATAGGTCTAGGATTAGGATAATGGTTTATAATTTATTGTTAGGGTTAGAGTTAGGGATAGAATTAGAGTTAGGGTTAGGTCATGCAAATAACTAATTAACAATACTAAAACACTATAATTAACAAAACTTACATTTATTTTTATTCACATTAATAAAACTTACAATTTTTTTTTATTAAATTTAAAAAACAATAATTACAATACTATAAAGGCAAGTACTAACCACTACGTGGTCCTTTAGTAGAATTTTATCCTAATTTAAAAAAAAAACATTTAGGAAAAAACATTAAAGTAAAAGTTTTAAATCTTTAAATTTTTTTGTTATTTAAATTTTGAATCTTTATTTTTAAGAAAAAAAGCTTAAATTTTTTTAGATTTTTTAAAAAATGATAAAAATATAAATAATAAAAATAGTTTTTTAGTTGTTTTATTTTAAAAAGTATATTAGTTTCTTTTAATAGTTGTTTTATTTAAAAAGAAAATATATTCATATTTTTATTTTAAAACAAGAATATATATTAAAAAATTTATATAGTTCTTTTATCTTAACAAAAAATAGATTAAATTAAATAGCTCTAACTATCATTCTTGGAAAATGCACATTTTATTTTTATTTAAATTTAAACATCTCTTGGATGTTGTTACAAATCCAAAGTCAAAGTCGAATCCATCTGCATTCAAGAAGTTCAAGAAAAATGGAAGCTTCAAAATGAGGAAGCTCTTGGCCTCATAAGCATTTCAATATCTTTAGAACTATATGTTCATATTGGGAAATGTGTGAAAGCCTATGAAGCATATGCAATCCTCCAAACTATATATGATTATTCAAATGAGTCAAGGAAGATACAACTTCAAGATCAACTTGAAGATTTGAGGTATATTGATTTCAAAACTATGGATGAGTTTTTGTTAAAATTTGATGTATTAAATAGTCAATTACAAAGTTTAGGGGTAATGCTTACAAATCTTAGACTAATTCATTGTATTCTTAAAAAATGTCTTCCTAGATAATTTCAACAATTTATTACTAATATTCATGCTCAATTAGTTATTCCTTTATTAACTAATCAATTTATGATATTTTTAGAAATTATTAAAGAAAGAAGCAATCAATTCAATTTGGTAATCTTAAAAATGGTGAGCATGCTTTTATGCCTAAAAATCATAAGAAATTTTTTAAACCTCATAATAAACAATATTATAATCCTAAATCTCATCATATTAATACTAATGATAATAGAAAGAATAATTCTTCTAAGAGGCCTCATTGTACTTATTGTGATAAAGATGGTCATTGGTTTAACACTTGTTTTAAGAAACAAAATGATAAAAATCTCATGAGACAAAATAATCAAAAAAATAAACCTCATAATAATAGGTTTAACAACAATGCAAATCAATCTAGAAGATTTTTTACTTGTAGTTATAATGCTTCAACACCTCTTGAATGGGTTATTGCTTTAGGTGCTTCTCAACATGTTACTTCTTATAAAGGGGTATTTTGAATCTATGCAACCCGATATGTCTAATGTTCCACTTCAACTTACTAATAATCATAATTATAAAGTAGAAGCAATTGGCGATGTGAATGTACCTAATGATAAGTTACATGATGTTTTGTATGTTCTTGAATTAAAGACTAATTTTCTTTCAATTGTTAAGCTTTATCAAGAATACAAAATAGAATTTTATAAAAATATGTGCTATATGATTGATCCAAAACAAAATCATAAAGTCATTGCTAATGCTAAATTAGACAATGATAATTTGTTCAAATTTTATGAGATTGCTCATTCTAAATATTCATTACTCTTGAAATGTTGGGAAAGAGGATCCTTAATATTAAGGGGATGTTTTCTCTATTTGTGTCTTTCCCTAAGGGAATTTCATTAGGAAAGAGATCACAAGGTGTAAAGATTGAATTTCAACCTCAATGGTGATTCAATTAGACCTGGATCTCAATCCTTAAGACAATAGAATAGATCTAGAACCAAACTAAATGAATTATATGACTCAGAACATGAAATGCAAATTTTCAAAAGTACAAAAATTGAAATCATAGTTTGCAAGAAAATATGAGAAGGGTTAGGACACATGCACTTATCACCAAATGTTGGTTTTGCGATCTATTGAAGGACAGGTTTTCCCTAGGGCGAATGAGTCCTAGTTAGGGCTTCTGAAAACACTTTTGGAAGTCCTTTGATGTTAGATTTTAGCTTCTATTTTGCATAGGTTCCACTATCGAAAAGTAAAAAATAAAATTTGCAATTGATTTTTTGTGGCTTGACAACAATGATGACAACGTATGCAACAATGCGAAATTGCTCCTTAAGATCTTCAATTCTTCTTTAACCTGTAATCTGCACATACAAAAAGAGAAAAATTATTTTGTTCGAATGGGGGGTTGTCTTAGTCAAACCCTAAGTTTGGTAATTAAACCTTGATAAAAAGATAATGACAATGGAGAAGGAAATGATGAATGAATAATTCTTGCTATAACTCACCAAACCTTCAATGGCTTCCCTTAGAGGACTGAAGACAAACACATCACTCCAAGTAACTTGATCTTGCTTTTCTTGATGGATTTGGACACTTGAAAAATGCTTGGATGCTTTAGGATCAACAATACATATTAGCCTTCACAAGATGACATGAACACACATAAGCTTGAACATGATGTTAGGACCTTGATTGCTACAACAAATGATTGATAAATCTGCTCTTGAATGCTCTTGACAATAATATTTGCTCATATGAATATTTTCATAAAGTGTATTAGAATGTTGCTTAGATTTCAAATGATAAAAAGATTATGTATTTATAGGTGTTTATCTAATTTCTCAAAAAATAGATTTCAAAAGTTGACAATTATAAATTGAATTTGAATCATTAAAATACTGCCAATTTAAACATATTTAAAAATGGATCCTAGGACTTGAAGGGGAACCATTCGCTTTTGGGAAAATGGGTCTTGGCCTATAAGTCTAGGACACGCATGATCCAAGGTGATTAAAATATTAATTTATTAATTAAATGTTAGTTTCCCTTTTGGAAAATGAGAATAATAAGGCTTTGAAATGGGGTGATCCCACAATAGTGGTTTACAATTCCCTTCACGAAGAAAACTTGCAAAAATGCTCCCAAACAAAAAAAAATATTTTTAGGGGTTCGCTCAAAGGGGGGTGTTCGAGAAAACCCCAAAAAGGGGCTCGCTTGAACACCCCCTTCAAGTGAGCCCCTTTTTGTCCATTCAAACCCCTGGCAGGTTTTTCCTTATGAAATCAAGAAAAGGGTTCGAGCAACCCCCTTTTTGCCCTTCTCCCTTTCCTCTAGCAATTTTTTGCAAAAAATTGCCTTTTCAAGCTTGGGTTGAAGATGAAAATAGAATCAAATTCACATATCCAACTAGATGATGGTATTCCTTAGAATGAGCTATCTATCAAATATAATTTTAATATATTTTGGATTTATTATGTATTTTTTAGTTTCATTAAACATAGAGTTTTCACCAAAAATCTTGAGCTCTTTGTTTTACACATGTGGAAAAATAGTAGATAATAAAAATAAATTGAAAAATATGTTTGAGCTAGGTATTGATGTCCTTGATCCAACAATAAAAATTGAATTTTGATACATACAAAAAAAGTTGTTGTATACGGTCCGCCTATGTCTAAATTGTAATTGGTTTGACTTCAAAATTTAATTAAGAAAAAAAAATCCAATAAAAAATTATGAAATCAAATGAACGTGCTAGATATCATAGTTACAAAGATAAATTCGAAAAAATTAGAATTTTATCCTTCATAGAAATTTTTTATGTTGTATATAGTGAACAACACTCTTTAGAAATGGTGTTTACTATTAAAAACTAGTTTTCGAAGGAGATGGAAAAAGAAATGCAATCTGATTCCAAACATTTAAAAAAATATATTTAGAATCTATAAAAAAAAATGTCACAAATCACTAGTTTGCATCATCTTCAAATTCCTCATGGTTTAGCAGCTGTAGGTGCCCAAAAATGAAGATTTAGTTAAAAGAATTCAGTTCAATGTCCAGTTTGACTAAAAATTGTAAACCAGAATTGTGGGATCACCCAATGAATAATTTAGAAAATTAGAAGTTTAATTAAGTCCAATAAATTAAAGAACCCAAACATAGTGTGAAATTGTAAAGGGTATACAATTTCTTACACTACATTTAGCTACCACTTTAGTGAGAGTGTGAACTTACATTCAGGCTCACACTAAAGTAGAAAAATATGCGTCAAGAGGCGTCCAAGTGTACAAATGTTAGAAAGATAGGATGAAAAAGATCAATGAGGATGATAAAGCCCCCAGGATCAAAGATCCCATGGCAAACCAACATAAGGACAAAGGGTCACACAAGATGTGTAAGATAAGTGCAACAAGACAAGATACACAAGCATACAATATCAAAGCCAATGCAAAAAGATAAAGGAAAAAGGAAAAAAGATGGACTAGAAAGTTGTGTTATGCCACATCCATAAAATACACTCAAAAGGGCTAGTGTAGTTTTGGTATACACTATGTGATCCCCAAAGGAAAAATGAGAAACACACACTAGGTCTCCAAGGTGTGTACCCATAAAATAAAAATAGGTGGTAGATGGGAAGGTCACACCAGGTTTGCAGGTCTCCCATAAGTCAACCATACCAAAAGTTATACTCCATGATAAATTTGATAAGGTGCCACAAAATTATCAATGTGATATGCCAATGCTACACTACGTCCAACCTTTGTGAACAAAAGTGAAGCCAAAATGTCAAAATGAAATAATGTCAATGTATACCTCCAATTTAAAAGAATTACTAAACACCATGTTGTAAGCAATTGATTTAAAGTAAAAAATAATAAATGAAATTTTTTAGAAGGGCCATGAGAGCTTATTTGGAAAGCCCTATGCCAATCATATGTTTCCAAATAAAGTTGTGTCATGAAAAAGGAGGTTGCCCCCACATGCAATCCAAAAAGATAACACATAAGGGATCCATGGATCCGGGGTCAACGCATGTATTTGCTACAATGATATAATAGAGATCGAAACCATCATCATTCCCCAAATACTTCATGGAACAACGAACACAAAGGAGGAATGACACATAGAGAGTGAAAACAAAGAAAAAGATTTTGGTTCAACATGGAAGAGACTTGGATGTCTCAATGCCTTGCATAGTCCCCAAAAGGAAAACACGAGACAAAATAAAGATAATGATTATGACAGATAGAAGAATGTAGATACAAATAGAAGAATGGCATGACATACTTGCTTTCTTTGTATCCTTGCACCAGCAAAGGTCATCCAAAGAAAATTCACAAACATAAAGGGACGCCAAGTAGAATGATACAAGAGATCACATTACATACATGCAATCACAAAGAACATAGAAAGAAAAAGAAATATAGTATGTCACATGTGAAATAACCTATAGCAAGTCGTCTGCATCCCAATCTTGTTCATCATATACAGAAGGCGTATAACTAGCCAAAGGGGAAATGACAAGTGCCATACCAGGACAAGGCTATCAAACCCCTTCCCCCCCCCCCCCATTTAGGGAAAGGATGAGCCAAGTAAATGATGATATGATGCTCCTTGCAATATGGAAAAATTATTTACATAAAGTGCAATACATGTAATAGTGAGTATGTTATGAGTCTGCAACTATCACATGACAAGGAGCAAAGTGTGTGCATGCTATCCAATTTGATCCCTAGAGGGCTCAATTTATCTAATAGTTTCTATAAATCATTACAATCATTGTTATGGTGTCCAAAATTTTTATGATATGCACAATATGGTCCACTTGTATCTCTTTGTTTCTTGGTTAATTGGTGAGGTTTAGGTGGTAATTTAATTGACACACAATGGAAAAGTGTATAGAAATCATGCTTAGCTTTGAATTCATATAATAAGGTTGTAATTGTTCAAGAGGATCGTGGACTTTAGGCTTCTTGAACTTTTTAGGCTTATGCTTTTTACTTGATTGGGCAATGGTTTGGTGTAAAGGTGGAGGATCGAGGGTGACCTTATCACCTTCATCCAAACAAGTTGTCTCACTATGTTTTGGAGGAAAAGAATCAATGATTTTATCCTATTTCCCAATAATATCTTCCCAATTAGGGGAGGTTGGGGTGGGAGATAAACAAGATCCTCATGATGCTCAACAATTGCATCTTCTAACACGAAGGCATTTCCTTCACAAGGAGGAAAGGTATTGGGAGAAGCATCATTATGATTGTCATGATTATCAAGAATTGTATTCTTTCACCAAACTAACCTCATAAATAGGAGAGATAGTGGGAGAGGGATCAATGAAAAATAATAAAAGAGGGGAAATAACTTCATATTTGTATGCTTGTAATCAAAATTTCTTAAAGTGCTCAACAAGATTTGAAAATAAAAAATGAATTATGACAACCAAAGATTTTAAAGATATCCATATTTGAACAAAACACATATCCATGATGAGAGTCTAATGCAAGTATAAATAAATGTTTGAAATGAATTTTTAATGCAATTTTCAAATCTAAAATATGATACTTGATTGATTTTAGATGCAAAAACCTAAAAAATGTTTATTTTGAATGTCGATTTTGATTTTAAATAATGCACAATTTTTCACCAATCAAACTAAATGTAAACAACTATAGAAATATGCAATTTTTGAAACTGAAACAAAGATCTACAAGTATAGGAGAATAAAGCACACAGAGACAAAGTAGTGTGCAAAATTTTGGAAAATCATTTGTAACAAGATAGGTTCGCCCTAGGGAAAATGAGTCCTAGGATAGGGTTCTAAAAAATTTAAATCTGGTTTAACTTGATATTTAAGCTCATTGTTCCTAACTGCAAACATATTCTTTAGTGGTATTTTTTTCAAAAATCTAATGAAATGCAAATGCAATTTATATGATAATGTATGAACAAAATGACAACTTTTTTCAATACTATTTGGAATGAAATGCTAATCTAAATGATAGAAACACACCTTAATGCAAGTTATTATGTAGAATGTATGCAATGCTTTTGGATTTTTTATGAGTTTAAATGATGCAAAAATGCAATATGTAACCCTAAATGAAATATAAATCAAGATGATGCAAAACCTAGATCTAGGGTTTCAAGGATCTCCAAATCAGAAAAGGTATGATGTAAGAAAGTCAGGTTCACCAAAATGAAATGATGGGAAAGAGGATCCTTAATGTTAAGGGGGTGTTAATTTTCTTTATTTGTGTCTTTCCCTAAGGGAATTTCATTAGGAAAGAGATCACAAGGTGTAAATATTGACTTTCAACCTCAATAGTGAGTCAATCAAACCTAAATATCAATCCATAAGACAATAGGCCAGATCTAAAACCAAATTAAAATGATTTGCAATGTTCAAACTAAATGAATTATAAGACCTAGAACATGAAATGTGAATTATTGAAAGTACAAAAATTGAAATCATTATTTGAAGGAAGATCTGAGAAGGGTTAGGACACATACACCTATCACCAAAGTTGGTTTTGAGATCTGTTGAAGGACGGGTTCGCCCTAGGGTGAATGGGTCTTGGTTAGGGCTTCTAAAAACACTTTTGGTAGTCCTCTGATGTTGTATTTTAGCTTATGTTTTGCACAAGTTCCACAGTCAAAAAGTTAGAAATAAAATCTATAATTAAGTTTTTGTGGCTTGACAACAATAATAACTTATGCAACAATGCAAAATTTCTCCTCAAGATCTTCAATTCTTCTTCAACCTATAATTTGCACATACACAGAGAAAAATTGTTTTGTTGGAATGGGGGTTTTCCTTAGTCAAACCCCAAGTTTGGAAGTTAAACCTTGATAGAAAGATAATGACAATGGAGAAGGAAATGGTGAATGAACAATGATTTCTACAACTTTCCAAACCTTCAATGGCTTCCCTTATAGGACTAAAGACAAACACATCATTCCAAGGAACTTGATCTTCCTCTGCTTGATGGATTTGGACACTTGAAAATGCTTGGATGCTTTAGGATCAATAATGAATATTAGCCTTCACAAGATGACATGAACACACATAATATTAAACATGATGTTAGGACCTTGATTGTTGCAACAAATGAATGATAAATATACTCTTGAATGCTCTTGAAAATAATATTTTTTCATATGAATATTTTTAGAAAGTGTGCTAGAATGTTTCTTAGATTTTAAATGATAAAAAGACTAGGTATTTATAGGTGTTCATCTAATTTCCCAAATATTAGATTCCAAAAGCTAACAATTGCAAATTGAATTTGAATCAGTAAAATACCACCAAAATATATTTAAAAATGGGTCCTAAGACTTGAAGGGGACCCATTCGGGCGAATGGGTCCTAACCTATAATTCCAAGACACACATGATCCAAGGTGATTAAAATATTAATTGTATTAATTAAATGTCGATTTCCCTTTTGGAAAACATGAATAATAAGGCTTTGGAAAGCATAATTTGGCAAATTAGAAGTTTAATTAAGTCTAATAAATTAAGGAACCCAAACATAGTGTGAAATTGTAAAGGGTATACAATTTTCTACACTACAACTCTCTACCATTAATTTCAATGTTTGGCATGAAAGACTTGGTCATATCCATGCTAACAATATTTCCTTGATGAAGAAATTTAATATGGTAGAACTTAGAAGGATTGCCTAGCATTATTATATCTAAAATTGTATGCACATGATTCATGAGTGGTAAGATACATAGGGAGCCCTTCCCACAAGGTCAAGCATGGAGGACACATCATAAGTCACACCTAGTCCATAGTTGCACTTAATTTTCTTGATGATTATTCTAGAAGAACTTGGATCTATTTTCTTCAAATTAAGGATCAAGTTCTTGATATTTTTGTTGAATTTCATAAATTTATTAAAAAAAATATGATTTTAAACTCAAAAGTCTTAGAATTGATAATGGTAAAAAATGTGTGAATAATAATTTTAATGGTTATTTAAAGTCATTTGGTATTAAACATGAGCTAACCATTCCCTATACACCTCAACGAAATCGTGTAATAGAAATGAAGGATAGAACTATTATTGAAATGGCTAGATGTATGTTACATGCAAAACATATGTTTTATAAATTTTGGGATGAAATAATGTTTTGTGCTAATAATATCATTAATAGGACTCCTACCAAATCTTTAAAAAATATAACTCCTAAAGAGGCTTGGTCTGGTAGAAAACCTAATCTTAAGCATTTAAGAATCTTTGGCTCAATTGCTTATTTTCATAAACCTAAACAAAAAAGATAAAAATTAGATTCTAAATCTTCTTATTATATTTTTTTGGGTTATGATGAACATTATAAAGCTTATAGAGTTTATAATCCTATTACTAACAAAATTAAAGTTTCTAGAGATGTTTGTATTGCTGAAAATAGTGTTCATGATTGTTCTAAAGTGCATAACAATGAATCTTCTCAAAATAAAGTTGTTATTGAGGATAATCCTCCTTCTATAAACTATTCTAATGCATCTTATAGTAAAATTGATAGTGAATATGATAATGTTGAACCTTATCATCATGATTCTTCTTCAAGTGATGATACTCCTACATCTAAAAGAAAGTCTAAATGGTTTAAAAGTTTCATGCAAGAAAGTGAGGATATTATAAATAGAATGAATCAATTTAAGGCTAGAAAGACAAAATATTGTTATTATGCTTTGATTTTTAAAGTTATAAACACAAATGATTCTCAAACTTACAAACAAGCTAAAATCAACCTCATTGGGAAAAAGGATATGCAAGAAGAATATGACACATTAATTGCAAATCAAACTTAAGATTTAGTTCATGTTTACCTCAAGGAAAGAATCTCGTTTCATGCAAATGGTTATATAAAACTAAGTTCAATACAAATAATGAGGTTAACAAGTTTAAAGCTAGATTATTTTCTAGAGGCTTCTCCCAAGTGGAAGGCCTAGATTATAATAAAACATTTTCTCCAATTGCTTAGATGAAATTTTTTTAATTAGTTCTTACTTTAGGTTCTCATATGCATTGGCCCATTCATAAAATGGATGTTAAAAGTGCATTCTTAAATGGTGATTTACCCAAAAATTTTTATATGTTTCAACCTTTGGATTTTATTAAAGAAGGTAACGAACACCTTGTTTGCAAATTAAAGAAATTGATTTATGGTTTAAAACAATATCCTAGAGAATGTATAGTAAAATTAATTATTTCTTTATATCTCAAGGTTTCATTAGAAGTAAAAATGAACCAAATTTGTATATTAAACATAGTGAAAATGATATAGTGGTCATTATTTTATATGTTGATTATTTGATTATCACTTCTAGTTCTAACAATTTTATTTATGATATTAAGTATAAACTCAGTCAACAATTTCAAATGACTAATTTAGGCTTATTACATTATTTTTTGGGTATGCAAATTTGGCAAACACCTAAAGGTATTTTCCTTTATCAACATAAATATGCTCAAGATCTCTTAGATAAATTTAAAATGAATGATGCAAATTGTGTTTCTACTCCTTGTGAATTAGGAACCAAATTAATAGTTGATATGGAAACTCCATATCAAGCCACACTACTATGCTTGGGGCTCCTAGCCTAGCTCTGATACCACTTTTTGAGCTACAGTTCATATGGACCAGCTAGGACTCAAACCTAGGACCTTCCATTTGTTGTCAGAGTGCTTTACCAACTAAGCTATTGAACCCTCTTTGGTTAGCCCATCATTAGTTTGAGTGTGGCTTATTTCCAAAAAAGCATATCAAATATTTCTAGATTTGGTTGAAGATTGAACAATTTAGTTAGTTGTGTTTTTCCAATTCCAACTATTTTGGTTATTACAGAATATATTCGGTTAATGTGATTATTTCTAATTTTTTTTATACTTGAGTATATATATTTTATGTAATGTCTCATTGTCGCACATAAGCAAATATTTGGTCATTAGCTTATTTTCCATATTTTCTTGCAAGCTAATTGGCATAAAAAATAAGGAAAAGTAAATTAAATAATTAGGTTGTCAAAAATTACTTTTTATATTTTTATATTGATGTAATGTCGTAAAATTGTACCCTTTCAATTTCACATACATTTTTGTATCCACTTTAGTGTACACTCCTTTAGCATTTGTGTAGGCTCATTTTTCCCCCAACATCAACCTTTTTCCCCCTCAAGATGCTCAGGACCCCTTTTTAGCAGCTACCTTCACGCATCATCTTTGCATCAAACCTTGTGCTTTTCTTGTTCTCATTGTTTTGTAGCATGATTTGTCTAGACATTAGTGCATCGTGTGGATGTCTGCGCACTGCGCTAGTGTCCCATAAAATTTTGACATTCAAACGATCGTTTCTAAGTCCTTTCCACTTATCAGCTAATTTTATCAGTGGTAATAACTTGGGATGCCTTGTAATAGCTTGGGAACCTTATTTTCCCTCCTCTTCTCTCTTTTAAATCCATTCTTTCACTTCATTTGGGATATCTCTAGCTTCTTGGATTCTCTCTTGGAAATTCTCTTGTCTTTCTCTTGCTATCTTTCTTGCACGGCTCTCTACAACTTGCTACAATAACACTCTCACATCCTTACAACACTCTTTGCAAGTTTTTTGGCTCTCATAACCCTTCCTTCTTTATCTCTCTCCTTGGATTCCTCAAGCTTGGCAGGTGATATCTCTCTCATCTTGTTTCTTTGAGCATCTTGGTATTTCTCGCGTCCCCTTTCTATGCATATTTCTATCTTGTTTATTTATCTTGTTATCTATCTATCTCATAATACGGGTTCTCCTCCTCAAGTGGGGTTTACTTTTATCACTCATTGCATTTATATTGCTTTATGTCTTTATATTCTCTATCTATTTGGTTGTTGTGGAGGTGGAAACACCAAAAAAAGGACTTGACTAAGGAAAGTCTCCAAACAACCCCAACATTTTCCCTCATTCGTCTTGTGTGCAGGTTATTTGAGCAAAGCTTGGAGGAGGATCTCAAAATCATGACCTTTTGTAAGTTGGTTCTCCATTTTCCTTGTGTATTTTTAGCATTTCTTATTTTCTATCAATATAGTTAGATAAACGAACCTCATATCTAAACTAGTTAGTAGGTCTGTGACATTTGTGTTGGGAGGTTTAGTACTTCATCTATATAGGATGCTAGCGCACCTCTAGGACTCCAGCATGTTGCACTGGTGTCTTTCTCCCACATTGTTGTCCTCCGATCAAGAGTTGTTCCTTTTGTGACAGAGATCTCAGTATCCTACTCTTTCAATCTCTGAAGCAATCTATCTAATCACTCTATCTAATATTCTACCTTTAGGTTATTATTTAAAATTTCTTCAATTTTCCTTCTAGTTCAATTAAATTAAACCTAAGGTAGTTTAGGGTAGTTCATTCCTTGGGATTCTCTTGGAAAGCAAGAGACTCATGAGCGGTGAATCCCTCTTCTCTGCAATTGATAACTTATTTTAATTATTTAAAAAGTGACTTGAAGTTGTGCAAAAAAGGTGTTAGGCTCAAGGGGGAAAATATGACATTTTTGCACACACTTTAAAATGTTCTTAAAAATATTGAAGTGAATATGGTGTCAAAAATGAGAAATTAATATTTTATTCACCAAGAAAAGTTATAAAAGGAGGGAGTTGTGAAGATAAAAAGGTTATCATTTTGGTATTTGATATTTGATCTGAGTGAGACTTGAGTTCTCATATTTCTTAAGGATGAAACCTTTTAGAAATGTCAGTTTTGGGGTCAAAAACCCTCCTAGATGGATTTGGTGATTTCATCTTGAAGTCATAGCTATGTTGCAAATGAATATTTCCAATTTATTATTGAAGATGAATATTTTTTGTGTGTTTTGGTTTGCTAAGGGTTTGGTGTTGTTCAGGGATAACTTTAAGAACCCCCCCCTCAGTGAAGGTGTAAAATCCTAGAAAATCTTGTATACTTCCTGATAAAAATATTAATTTTATTGGCGATTTTTTTTATTTTTTGGGAAAAAAATCTCAATTAGCGAATCTTTTGTAATCGCTAGAAGTTTGTGGAAAATCCTAGCGAATTGCAATTTTTTTAAACCGATAAAATATTTTCACTAGCGATTAAAACCTTTTTTCAAACCAATAAAATATTTCCATTGGTGAATTAAACATGTTTTCAAACCAACAAGATATTTCTATTGGCGAATTAAAGTTGTGATCAAACAAATAAAATGATTTTGTTGGTGATTCAAAAATGTTTTCAAACCAAAAAATATATTTTCATTGGCGAATTAAACCTTTTTTTAAATGAAGGAAAAAAACCATTGGAAAATTAAACATAATCTCAAACCAATAGAAAAATTCATTGGTGAAATAAATTGGTATGCCAATAATAAATCATAGCATGGGTGGCGAAAATATCAAATGCTACATACTATTCTATTCCGAGACAAATTTTCCACACATCCAAATTCCGTCATAAAGTGTCTAGAACGGGGATACGTGTCAACATATTCATTATGTCTGAAGCCGGATGTCAATGCAAATCAATATAACCTATGACCGTTCAATGAATTTTAGATTGACGACTGTAGTTACATTCAGGAAGCAAATGTTTGAAGCACTAGACTTGCAAATTAAAACTTCTGGAATAACACTAGAACTGTTAGATTTCCAAAAATCAATGGTTGACATTTTATTACTTATTAAATCACTTAAAGCCATGACAACCAAAATAATATTATATCGTTGACTGGCTATTGGCAATTGAAGATCGCTTAAGTTATGACTTAAGCCTTTGGACTCATCATGGTGACCAACCCCTTGACCTAGGCAAACAATGGGTTTGAGAAATGAACAGTTGAGATAGGGTGACATGGGTCAACCTTGATCGCTCCCTACCAGCCCATGGGGGACCCACCTACATCTCCCATCCTTTAACAGGGAGGTGGGGAAGTGCCACGTGGAACGATCAGAACCATTGAAGGAACTATAGCAAGGTGCAAAATATTAAGGAAATATTTATGCGTAAGGTTGAGTAGTGCTAAATCTTATGCTACTAAAGGATCCTTTTAAGCACATGTTTTAAAGATAAGCAAGAAATCTTAATCTAGCCCATCCATCTGATTTGAGGGTTATGCATAGGAAAATGGTCTTAAGGTAAGGAGCACACAAATGTGAAGCGCCAAATTTAATCTAGGCCGCTCCCCGCCTCCCTATTGCTGAAATTTGCACACGGGTTAAACCCAACGGGAAAGCGGGGAGGCCGACACATAGATTTTCTTAGCATTCATGGAGATAGTGGAGCCCGTGGGTAACTTGGAATAATACTGTCACAATTTTTTTGAAATAATATTGTTACATCATGTGGTGAATTAAATAATTGTAAGTATTTGATGTCATTGTCTTCATTCTAACTTCTATATATACTTCACCAAATTGATATTCTTCATATTATTTATAATATATTTGGCTTTGATTTATTTCTTCTCTATTCTCAATTTAACTATGATATGGAGTCTTCATGGCATGTCATTCTACCCAAATATTTTTGGGAGAAAAGAAGCGATGATGCATACAACAAACAAAATCTGGGTATGGTTTTTACAATTCCTTGTGTGCAGGTTGAGGATGATATAAGAATAATTGTGGGTAGGGAATGGCTTCAGAACAACCCCCATGCTCTATATTTTGAGGTACCTTTAGCTTTCTTGTCTAATTGCATGGGCATTTTTCTCGATAAAGATTTGGTGAAGATGTAGGCAATACATTATTTGTAGCCTTTCATTTACTCTATTTCTTCATTGGAGTTGACACTAGAGCATTACAATTTTGAAAGTGGGTTAGCACCTATTGGTGGAATCTTTCGGAAAGTGGAATTGCATGCTTCTACAGTGCATGCTCTTGCCTTGGTTAATATGAGATGTGGTCTTCTATTTGATGCGAAAAATGAATCATTAAAGAATCTGGAGTTTTGGAGGAATGTTTTGGGCAATTCACTTTTCTTCTATGTTGTTACTTTGTTAAATTTGATTCACCTTCTACTCAAACACCCAATTGAGGGCCTTAGCTATTGTTATAAAAAAAATTAGTAATGAATTGTGTGATGTGTCACGTGTCTATATTTTATTGTAGAACGTAACAGTTCTTGTAATATGTATTTTGTGACTGGTTTTTTTGTCACGGTTAGTAGCTTTTTGGACACACTGGCAATGTAGTATGTACTTCAGTCTTTTGCTACTTAAATTAAAATACTTTTTGTGGCTCCATTCTTGTAAATCCTTTTTGCTTTGTTCAATATAAAAATTTGGCTTTAAAAACTAATAGTAGTTATCAACATATAGTTTTGATCACAAGCGAGCGAAATTTATTGTGACTTATTAGTGGACATTGATAATGATTAAGGTATTATCAACATATAGTTTTATTCATAAGTGAGTGAAATTTATTGTGACTTATTAGTGGAAATTGATAATGATTAAGGTAAAACAATTCATTTGATTCTCTCTTTTAAATGCCTTGAAGTACTCTACCTTTCCTTTAATTCTCAATATTTTTGAAGAAAGTGTGGTTGTGGTACTGTAGGCGGCGGCGTGGATTAATACCATATGTACATTTGAAGTGATTGATTGGATAGCTTGATATTGAAAACTACACGACGTACTATAGATGATGATGTCATTAATCCAATGATCAATTGATACAAGATTTGTAATGATTTCATATCATTTGAGTGTTGAATTTGATATCTTGTCAGCTTGAGGTATAGTTTGCATGTAGTCAGAAGTCAATCAAATTAAACATTTTAATTATAAATGTAAGACTCAACTTACATGAATCTATTAAGTTGGTTTTTTGGTTTGCATGAATCATGATTATAATTATAACCAGCCTCACACGTGACATGACTCACAATTAAACAAGGATCAAGCTAGTAGTGGCACTGGTGTCCCATAAATAAGGATAGTGAGCACAACTGAAATCATTCCTTGAAGGATAAAGGCTTTACTATTGAGTGAAATATTCTGAATTGTCACAAGGGTTTTCATTTTTTAAGGTTAATAAGGAAGAAGATGATGTGGTATTATTGGGGATACTCTAGATTATCCTACCTCCAATTATGTAGTTATAGAGTAAAAGACCAAATTCCTTCAAATTCAGAATGGGTGGAATCGGAAAGAAGTTGATCTGTTTAACCTGACATCATATAGGTTTTGAACCAGGATGAGGAGCTCTGATGGAGATAAGTTTTATCCCAGTGCATGGAAGTTTCATGCAAAATATGGGAGTAGATTTACTACCCCTCATCTTCTGCATGGCTCTGTTTCTTAAAGAGGATAAGTACATTTTGTATCTTCATAGCTCCCATTTCCCCAACATGGTTGGCCTGGCAAGCCCCATGCATTTATTTTCAGAGAAATATTTTTATTATGTTGTCACCAACAGAAGCTTGGAACCAATTTGTAATCCATTGTCACGGGTAGTAGCTTGGAATCAATTGTGTCTATGTAAAGATACATATGTCATTTATACAAAATAGGTGCTTGCATGCTCTACTCATATTTAAAAAGATATGTAATAATGTAACATTGTAATTCAATTGTAATAAAATAAATAGTTTTTTATTCTTTGTTATTCATTTACAGTAAAGAATTATTTTCTGAGTTGAGAGTTTATGACTCTATTCAAATCAGTTTTTTTCCTTTAAAAAAATAAGTATTATCTATTTATGAAATATTTGCATGCAGATTTGAAATATAAAGTAATACAAATGAAAAAATAAAGTTGCCATCAAGTCACATATTCATGGTCACAAATTTTCATTTTTTCACTCTTGCTAGGGTTTACTGAAATGTTATTGATTTCTAATTTATCATTTACCTTCTCCCTTGGTTCCCAATATCATTATTCATTTGATTAAGTCCTTTGAAACGTTAAGTTATCGACCCCTTGGCATTGATGTCAATCCTAGCACACTAAAGTTTAAAACAACTTCAAAACACATGTTTATTGTTTATATCATAAATTACTCAATCGTTCGATGAACATTTGATGGATGGTTGTAGTTGCATTTCAAAATGAAATGCATAGAGCGCTAGGCTTGCAAACTCAAACCTCTGGAAACACCCTATAACTGTTAGATTTACAAGATCAATGGTTGATAATTCATTTAAGAATTTATTTCTAAGTGTCATTACGGAAATGCAATGTACTAATTGTGTAGTCCAGTGGAAACATGTTGACTTCACTTTAATATTTGAAAAAATAAGTTAACTTTCTACTGCTAAGTGATTTTATTTTTAAATGATAGAGTCAACACACAGGGAGATTTCAGATTGGTCATTGATGTGCACCATGGAGATTATGGGTTCCCACAAATCCAATCAACATTAATCTTTTCGAGAATCAAAATCGGGTAAGTGAAAGACAAAATTCCTATGGCTACATTTCATTGTTTCTTAAAATCTTATTTTGTCAAACTTTGAAGTTTGGGTTTAGGGTTGAGAAACTTAAGAAAAATTAAGGAGGACTAAGAGGGAATGCACAGTTTCACATTGTATAAGCATGTCTACCACCAGTACCACTAGAAAACCAAAGAAATTTGTTGGGAAAGGTAGAGAAAAATTAGATAAAAAAATACATTATGTTGGATTGCTTAAAACCCTAGGTTTCACTGATGATTACCATGATATTTATGATCTTTAAATCTATGGTAAGCGTAACTCAGAACTTAGATTTTCAGTTGAGAATAAGGCTGCAAACCAAATGCAAGTTAATAGTTTCAGTGCACCATGGGTAAGTGGATTAGGGTGCATGATGTTACATGAGGTTTTCCCTTACCCATAATTTATAATGGTCTGTGCCCAAAAATTATGATGATAACAAAAGAGCAATTGTTAATAAAGATAGAAAAGAAGAATTTTTATCCATTAATGTAGAAGAACTTGGAAAAATGTTAGGGTTTACAATCAAAGAATTTGGAAACATCCACATTGACCTAGAAAAGATTTCTAGTGATTATGAAGCAGTGGATGAAAGGGGAAAAATTATTTCATAAATAAAATAGTTCAAGATAACATACAAGTTAGAAACAAATTGAAAGGTAATCATAAGCCTCCTTATGATTTTGATATTTTTAGACCATGGGTTCAAGATACTATTTCTATTCTAGCATTTTTCCACAGACTGGATAGAAATTGGGAAGTGGGTGCAAGCCTCCTTGAAATGGTATATAATATCCATTATGCTTTTCAATCTCAACTTGTCAAATATAAATTTATTGAGCACATTGTAGAATCCATGCATGAAATTTTTTTAATGATTAAAGGAGGTGCACACTAAAATTCCACTAAGAAATTTAGGTTCACAACCTACTTGTGCTATTTTTTCTATTCAAATTTAGTGGAATCTTTCAGACCAACAAGCTTTAGATTCAACCCTATAGTCATGATGAGAAAAATAAAATGGCTCCATTATATGATTGGACCACTGAGATAAGGATGCATGATTCTTGAAGGAACTATGGTCATTTTGTAGACTACTTTATGGATTCATTGCATCAAGCAATTACAAATACTCCAATGCCTAGATTTCCTATGTCATATAGAAATTGCATTCAACTACGAAAATAAATGCAATTAGTTGACTAGTACTTAATGGAAGAATATACCGTGCTAAGATTTTATGGATTAGGATTAGAGCCATACAAACTTCCAATACATGTGACAAAAAGGGTTTTTGCATTGGGATATGTAAGGCAGATGCAGAGTACTGATGAACTACACTTTTTTGGTCAGTAAAAGAAGACCTTATTTCCTTCTTTACCTTTTTCATGTGGAGAGTTCACATTCAAGAGAAAATCATTTAGTGTGGCACATGATCTTTTGATTTTTTTTAATTTTTATGTTGTCTGTCACTAGAAGTATGATCCATGTGATGCCATTAAATCAATGATTGTGGCCATTAGGAATGTTGCAAGTAGAATTCAACATCAAAGTAAACCCTTGCTTGAAAACTTGAGAGATAAGGATTCTTGGGATGAGGTCAAAATAGAAATGGAGAAAAGAGTTGCTGAGAAAGGTATTTCTTTTGAACAATTGTTAGCAAAAATTATGGCATCGCACTGAAAGACAATTAGGAGGTACAACATTTTTTATGAAAAAAGATAAACCATCTAGTAGAGTAAAAGTTCTAGATTCTCTAGATAAGGAAGTTATAGATAAAAATTGGCCACAATAAAAAATTACTACCTTTTGGTCTATGAGGAAGGAGCTAGGTGAACCAAGAACTCTTGCAGATTTTGGAGATAACGACAAAGATCGTGAGTTTAGAAAATTGTGGAATTTAGAGCATCCCAATGATGGTGAAGATCAAGAAACTGATGATGAATATAATGATGATAGGGAAGAAAAAATCTATGTCAGACCTAGTTTAAGTGAGGCCACAAAAGAAGCATATACTTCAAAAGCAACCATAGCCAAAAAAATGGGTTATGAAGGTGGTAGTTTGGGGTCCCAAGGACAAGACATTTATACGGTAATAGATGTAGACCATAGAAAACTTGTTGATAAGAGAGGCCTTGGAGATAAAGTAGACCAAGGGAATACAAGTACAACTGAAATAATTCATTTTTTGAGAGCTTCAAATCCTAATCATAATGCTCAAGGTCAAATACAATCACAACTTAGACATGTCCATGGTGGAGAACCTAGTGCAACTGCCACTGCCACTAGTGGTGATGGTATGGGTAGTAGTACTAGTAGTGTTCAACATGTGCTACAACAAAAAATTACACATAAGAGGAAAACAATACAAGATACCACACAAACACCAAGTGATCAAGGCACACAAAAGAGGCAAAGGATTTTGATAGGTCCAAGTCCAATGACAACTATCATTTTCGCCACAAAGGATTTATATCTAGGAATTCTCATTCCCATAGTTAGTGTGGCTGCAATAGCATTAGAAATTTCAAGTACTCCTATTCCTTCTCCATTTAGGCATTCCATTGTTCATGCATCCCCAGGTTTTGATTGCATTGAAGATTTTAAAAAGAAATCAAAATTATATAAAAAAATAAGAGAAGCAATTGATGGAGAGTGCGTCTGTTGTAACTTCAAAGTCTGCAACAACCATGGTATTACCCACATTTGACACAAATAAATAAATCATGGATTACATGATTTTTGTTCCCACAATTCAAAATAAACCAGCAAATCAGATGGATCGATCTAAAATTCAAGTGAGCAATTTACAATTAGATTTTTTTGGACTCAAAAATATTGACAAAATTAATGTATCAAAGAAGAACAATGAATTGGTGTACACATCATTGCTAAAGCAAGAGAGAGAGAGAGAGAGAGAGAGAGAAAAGGTTGTATACTCAAATAGAAAAGTTATAGGAAGACCTAGAAAATGAGAAAGTAAAGAGGAAAGAAGAAGATAACAAGAGCAATAAAATAGAAAAAAGAATAAAAAAATCTACCTCTACATCAACAAGCAAAGAGGATAAACAAAATGGGGGAGAAGTGAATGAACTAAAGAAAAGGTTAGATGAGAGCAAAAAGAAATGTGATGAGGAAAAATTCACTTCACAAAAATTAAGACAAAGCATTGGGAAAGGAAATGAACAGTGAGAACAAAAATTGGAGAAAGAGAGAAAAATAAATGAAATATTGGTTGCAGAGCTGATGGAAGCAAAAAATGAAATTAACTCTTGTCAAAATAAGTTAACTGCATTTTGTAGAGAAACAATGAGGCATATGAAACAAAATATCTGGGATGAAATAATGCAAAGGATTGATCATTTGTGTGATATGTTTCAATTGATTGATGCTATCATACTACATTATAAGAAGCTCAAAAAATATTTAGTGGACAACAAAAATGTGTTGGCATTAGAGAAATCTACAAATAAAGTTCAACAATCAGTCTACAAAGCCAATGATAATGATTTGAAATCAAAATGGATTAATAATCGGCTTGCTTCCTCGATGATGGTGTCATCTATCATTCAAAAGTGTTTGAGAATGCGTGAAACAAAGGAATTTATGCATCTAGCTGCAAACAAGATGAAGAAGCTAGATGAAAAGGTAAGGAACTTCACAGAGCTTGGTTTTCTAGAGGCTTTTGACACAAATGAGCGATTAATTGGAAAGGATGATTTCAGAAAGAAGATGGAGGGTGCAAGGAAGATTGATTTGGACCAGTTTCCTCAAAACCCAAATGTGGCGAACTATTTGGATTCCATCAAACCACTGATAACCTTGAATGCAATTTTGACTGAAGAATTCAAGGCAGGTTCCAATTTCAATCATGAATTGTTAACAAATCTTCAAGTCAAACAATATCAGTTAAAACAAATGACAACTCCACCACCTAAACATTGGAAGTTTCTAGAAAAGGTGATATAGTGATTTGATATTGATAATACGAGTTTCCAATTTCCAACTCAGCTTTGTGCAAAGTTATCTTTGAGAAATATTTTGCATTTCCAATGCCTCTATGTATTCCTTCATATGAAAATCAATAAAAAAACTCAAATTCAATAATGTGTTGATGTTCAATTATCTGTATTATTTATTTTATCATTTGAATAAAAAGTATGGTTTCAACTACTAGATACACATTAAACGATTATTGATGTTCATTGTTGTATATGCTACTATTGTTAATATGTTATTAAGCATTGAGTTGAGTGATGAATCACTAAGTACATGTTTAACATAATTAAAATATGAAATTATTAATAATATGTTAATTTATTCAATCTGATGCATAATTTCAAGGAATACAATATAAAATATCAACAACAGTTTGAAATATAAAATTATCGGTAATCCTCAACTGATTAAATTAGGGTTGTTAGGTCTACAACCTATGGATCTCTAAAACCATATTATCCTAAAACCTTGGCATAAAATTCTTGGTAATCCTTAACTATTTAAATTAGGGTTATTAGGTCTACAACCTAGGGATTTCTAAAACCCTATTATCCTAAAACCCTTGCATAAAATTCTTGGCTTCAAAGTTAACCAAATTGATAGAACAATGTCTTATCCATGGGCAACGAATTCAAATTTGAAACAAATTGTAATACAACAATGAACCAACTCAACATTTTCAGGCTATTATGATATTGCATTACAATAAAACAACTCAAAACTCCTAGAATAAGAACTACTTATCAAATCCTCATACTCAGTCATACAAACCTATGATTCCATCATAGTATTTTAATTAATTCTTTGAATTAAATCAGTGAAAAAATCATACATTCAACCAAAATGATTGAAGACCAATAGAAGGATCCTTGATCATTTTATTAATAATTCATATGAAAAAATACAGAAGGAGAGAATCTATTCCAGAATATACATTTTCTCATTCAAATGTCATCACTACTATAAAACCATTATTCCTATTATAGACTTGAATTCATACCTAAGACTCAACACTAACTCTATTTCTTTGTGCTTGAATTAAAAAATTCTCTTACATGAGTTCAAAATCTCTTTCAACCAACGACCCATGCAATTGGCCTTGAATTCCTTTTATAAGAACAAGGGAGCAAACAAGCTTCATGCCAAATTACACATTTAGTCACATTTACATTTGACATACATTTGCATTTCAATTTCAAAACGTCCCCAAAGGCAATTACATTTACATTTCCAAATACGAGGGAGAATTTCATATGAGACAAAAACCATTTCCATTTGCTGGTGAATATTATCCCACCTTCCAAAAGGATCCTTTAGTTGGTGCAAAGTAATATTTTCCATGAGAAAACACTGTAGTCCATGTGCTTTAAAAACTTGTAGAAGAAAAGCATAAAGTGAAAGAGAGAATATACCAAAGTAATTCCACATGATCTGCAATCCTTGTCACCACATTTGAAACTGAGAAAGTGCAATGTTTGAACGTTGATATATCCAAGGCCTAATCTGTACTCATTCCAAGCAATGTATTGCAATTCCCTTATGAAATTTGTTATTGCAGACCACCAGCCAAAATTGTTGTCACCCACTCCCACTTGCAGCAATTTATATGTCCAATATTTCAATATAGTTGGACTTCCATAATGCAAACTCCTCCTTTGTAGGCCAATCAAATCCCATGATACCGTATACCTTTTTTTTTGTATGGGCTATACTTGATTGCCACCTAATTTGCCTCCTTATCAAAATATTCAAGGAATGTCCTTGTATGCATGAGCCTATCCATACTATCCCTCAACATAACCAAATCCATTTCATCACATATTATTTTGGCCTGGGAAGTTATCGCTTGAGCTACCTAGTCTTTCCACTCTTGCAAGGACTTAACTTCACCCTTCTCATTTAGAATATCTGGAAGAAGGCCAAAATTACAATCATCAAACTTCTTAACCAATTCTCTAATCCTCACCTCCAAAGACTCAATCAACCCTTGAGAGCTAGTTATATCTGTTACAAATCTTATGGTTAGAAGCATCTTTGGAAGCTTATCTGCATCACGATAGGATGAAACAACCATATCCCTTAGGATTTGAGCCCTTGGAATCCATTTATCCATTAAAGAAATAGTAATTTCTTTATCTCTATCAAGGTTCTTAATGGCATCAAACATCAAAGAATAATTAGCATGAACACTGATTAATTTTTTCTCTACCCCCTTATTCAAGTGCTCAAGAACTATTGTTACAGTCTTCATATTATTCAAATGAACAAGATCATCCATCCTATCTTCATAAGTCTTGAGCTTTTTCATCATCTCCTACTTAGTAACTTCCTCAAATTGAGGGGCATCTTATGATTTAGGAGTTGATTGTGCCATGTTTACATCTTTAGATTCAATGGGGGTAGTCTCATCTTGATTTTGAGGAGGTGAAAATTTTGGGGAAGGAGGAGGAAATATTTCAGCATGTGAGGTACCAAGCTACAATGCTTGGAATTTTTGTTTCCACAAAGCCATTTGAGTTTGCATTTGAGCCATGTTTTGTTGGCTCGAGTTGTACTCAACAACCACCTCATTATATTTGGTTCTAAAACTATCCCTTTCCTCCATTAATGACTCAATTGTGGTTTTGGTGAATTGTGCCACATTAACATTCATGGTTTCTGCCTCCAAGGCGAATGTATCTGAAACTCTTTTTATGATTAAGCCTCCTCTTACACCTGTGATAGGTTCTGCAACTTCAGGCTTTTTAGTGGTTGGGGCTAAAGCCCAAATAGCAAGAGTGCCCCACTTCTAACTAAAAGTTGACCCCTGTAAAGCTAATGTGACTTATTATTCACTATTAAAAATGGGGTGATCTTGTCTTCTCACAGTGTCAAAATCAATTGTTGATGTCAAGTCTCATTCTGGGAGTAATAACACTCCACTCTTTCTCACCAATTCCTTGCCCTCTTCTGCAGAAATGTTCGAATACTTGGCCCTTATTTCATCTTAGACCTTGGCTTCAACAACCTCTTGGAGCTTCTAGGAGCTCTCACTTCTTATTTTTTGTACCAATGTTGCATACTCATCCTTTATTGCTCTCCATGCATATTCCCTGAAAGCTTGTGTCTTGACAAATTGATCATCTTTCATACAACTTTCATAGGCTTGGAATCTGACATCCTCAGAGTTATTTATTCCACTTAGGTCATATTTTCTCAACCTAAGGCTCAAAGTATGTGATATTATTTCCCCTTGAGGAGATGACATCCCCTGCACTATTTCCTCATCAGTTATAGCAATTTCATCATATGACTCCTTTGCAGGATAGCCAACTAGACCAGAAGCCTCAACCTTTTTCTTCTTTATTGATGGCTCCCTTGGAGGGGATGATTCTCTAATTGGAGAATCCAATTCAATTATTTTAGGGGTAGAAGAATGTTGCAGTGACAATGGAGGTAGTTGTTGCTATGGAGACTGCACTTTTGACTCCTCAAACTGTGCAAGAGTTACAACTGTTTGCTGCTTCTTTACTGTGCTTTTCCTCCTTGAATAAATGTGCATCTTCTTGGAAGGTTGTACAACTGACTCTTCCTTTGTCATAGGGGCCTTCCCCTTATCTTGCACAACTTTTGTTTCCTTTAATTTTTCCACTAATTTGTTAAAATTTTGAATCACAACTTCAATCTTCAAAATTGGGTCAGTAATATCTGACAAAGCTTTAAAATCATGCTCTTTTACCTTAATTTATCTTTCCAATTTTACAAAAACATCCCACTTCCTCATTCTGTTAGCTTGGACATCAAGGTCTAAAATATTTCTAATGAGGTCCTTAGGCATAGTGTGGGTATGAACATATCAACCTCCCCTATTTCCCCTCATTAACTAGGCTATGAAGCCCTCAGGATCATATGTATTATATGCCTGAACCTTCATATTATAATGCTTGAGTAGTAGTCCACAATATTCCTCCATCCATGTGTTTTCATTACAAAATTTACAAACACAGTGTATGTAGGGAAGAAATTTCCCTTTTGCTTCTCATCCGGGAAGAAATCATTTACATTCCCTAGCTTCCATATTACCTCCAAAAACCCAATCCTCAGAGGCACTTCCCTAGGAAGTATGTGGGGTGTCAATTATGTGCCAAATAACCTTAGAACTATACAATCCTTATAGGGAATTACATCCCCCTAGTTGTGGGAAATATTTAGATCAGGCCTTCTCTCAACAGGCCTCAAAAAATCATGTAACTCCTTGGGGATTCTAGGTACATCTACCATTAGAGCCTATCTTAATTTGGTGGAAAAAAGATTTGTAGCAGTCACATAGTTGGTATTTTCTTCATTCCTATCCAATATAGGGGTCGATGATTGCACTGAAATCTCAATACTACCCACAACCCTTTTAAGTTCCATCTTCCGACCAAAATAGTCTACACCTTTGAAAAGAAACATATGCATAAAGAGTGAAAAAAACCAAAATTTGACACCAAGTTTCTTACCCTTCAAGGCCACCAATCCTTTGTGAATTTACATTGCTATATAGGTGGAAAAATCATATAAGGCATTTATTTTAATTTTTTAGATACTCACAACCATGTACATATGGGCCATTTGCATGCTAGAGCTAGGATCAAACCCTAGAATTTGGAAAAGGGAGTAAAAGGTCTTCTGAAAATATGGTTGGAAATACTTAATGAGGGGCTCAACATCAAAGGGTCTCAAAGTAATCTTTCTTTTTTCTTTTACCTTCCCTACTGATATCAAAAAATTGGTCAACACTGACACCCTAAAGTTGTGTTTTACCCTTTTGTATTCCTCCCTCAACATCTGCTCATCAATCTTAGCCATGTCACTACTCCAAGTGTTCAACTTTAACACATATGCAAATTCTTTCTTATTAACCTATACCAAATTCTATCCATTATGAGCTCTAACAACCCTAACTAGAGGGTCATAGTTCATAGCAATTGCTTTGAGAAGATCAACATCTATGAACATGTTCGATATAACTATTTTTCTCATGTCCAACCTTCAAGGGTTGCAAAAAGGGATACTAGTAGCATTCCTATTTCCAAACCATTATTGGAAAAGACTCCATTTAGAGTACAATAGGGTAGCATCTTTAATTGTACAATAATAATTAGTGATGCCAAATTTAGTTCCAGAGACAAAGTACATGTGTTATCCCTTTGGTTTCTCAGAGGTTGAAGATACCAATTGTTCAGTTAAGTCTTGTACTAGAGGTCTCATAGCAGGCTTCAACTTAGAAGATTGGTTTTTCAATGCGGATGCTTTGACTTTTGGTGTCATAGTAATAGAGTTTGTGCAAACTAGGGTTTACTACTTAGCAAGTTGCAAGCTTACAACTAGGGTATGGATTGATGCAAGACAATTATAGGAATACACATGCTAATCGTTCAAATTGAATGTCAAACCTTAAAATAAATGCAATGAAACCATAAACCCTAATGATAGAATGATAGAATGAGAACTTACAAAAAATATTTAAGCAACTAAGAAGTAGGATAGCAATTTTACTTACTGGTTTTGTGGATGCTTGAAAACCCTAATTCTTATTTTTGAATGAGCTTGAAAATTTTAGTGAGAACTCCTTAGACGCATTAAATGCTTTAACAGTTTGCAATTATACTTTAAAGAAAGTTTTATGGTTTTAAAACATTCCAATTTGGTAGCTCTACGTCATATCCACCATTATGGTTCACTTGCACAAACTAGAACAGCTGATACAGCTCATTTGCCCTCAATCTTGAACTTTAAATTTTAATTGTCGATCTCGCAGTTAGATGGCCCAAAAAATGGCTCAGATTTAGTCAAATAAGTTTGAAAATCTAACTAAAAATGGTTGTCACCATTAAACAACTGAAAAATGCCATTTGGATTTATCTCCATGTCACTCTGCAGGCTCCACAAGCATTGAAACTGTCTATGTGTCAACCTCCCCGCTTCCCCTCCGGGTTTAAAGTGTGTGCATTTTACAACAGCGAGGAGGTGGGGAACTACTGAGATTTGTTTGTCAAAAACCATAGTAACAGTTGATTTGAACACCTTTATTCATTGGTGTCGTTGAGCAGTGGTAGGACTCGCGAAAAGGGTGGTCATGTGTCACCTACCCACTATCTCGCCGACTCCTTAATATGATTATTTTAATCCCACGGGACGGAGGGGAACCAATAGAAAGAAGTCAATGGGATCCTCCAAGCATAAAAAAGGATTTTAATAAGCATGTGCACTTATTACATGACTTAAAAGGGGCCACCTGCCTAGGTTTATAACATGAACGATATTAAGCAAATACTAAAACCAAAACTTAGGGAAATAACAAGAATTAAAGAATTTTATAACCCGCATAAGACAAGGCAAGATTTATAAGGATTCTACGGGTAGCAATTGGGAACATTAGGCTCAAGGGGCTAGTGAGTAAATGGAAGCAAAGGCATAAGATATGAATTAAAAGACAGGGAACGGGTAAAACCTGATCAACTACGAATTAGAATGTAGGTAAATGGAAATGACACCTAGGGTTTTTGAGAGGGTTTAGAACACACATAAACCCTAGAACATAAGAATGACTAGAACCCTAAGCCTTATGACACATTCCAAATCAATAGAACACCTAGATCAAAAAGACAACCAAATTTAAGCATCTTTTGGGATGCCTGTTGTAAGCTATTTGATAACACATATAGGAAATATATTTTTGCTCTGTAATAACAAAATATGACTCAAATACTTAAGTGTATTTCTTTAATTTTGAATATAATATCGACCTATCTTGCTCTCCAGTATTGTATTCACTATCTTCAGACTCAAAATAATCAACAGTTATTTATAAGTTGTCATATCACATCATGTGTTTATGTTATGGGTGTTGAACTGTTAGCTTCTATTCAAGGAATGGATTAATATTCCTTTCAGTTTTTTATCAAAGATTGTTTGAATGGCAATGTAATAGGAATTTATAAGTAGTGTGATAAGTGTTGTTCTTTAAAAATGATGCAGAATCACAAATCAAATTCAATATCATGGAATACAATATAAAATATAAAATATCACAATTTCATGGAATACAATATAAAATATCATCAACTACAGTTTGGAATATGATTCGTGAAGTGCAATATAAAATAAAATATCATGAAGTGCAATGATTCACAATTTCATGGAATACAATATAAAATATCATCAACTATAGTTTGGAAAATGATTCATGAAGTGCAATATAAATACCAAAAATCTATTAATTCACTTCTATTTCCCAAATGGAGTCAGGGTCCTGAAACTGACGTTCAACTTGAGATAAAGTAAAAGATTTATCTTAATTTTGAGTCTGGTCTTCATTTTCTTTGCCTTACATCTCAAATTCAACATTCATTGTGTCACTATCATTTTTCCCATTGCTAGTGCCACCAATACCAACGTTTGGAATTAGAGTGTTGCACAACCCTCTTATTTCATATATGGACCTCTAGATTGTGAGTGCCCTTTCAAAAGGAATTTTTTTGACATTATACGCAGTTCCTTTCATCCTCAAGAAATTTTCTAAATTATTATCTAGTTTTTTTTCTTATCTTTGATTTCAAAAATGCCAATGAACTGAAAACTCTCTCATCCTCCACTGACCCCAATATCATTGTTTTACATAAATCAACAAGTTTGAAATATTCTGATATCGAACTACACAATATTTCACTCTGATCTAAGTTTTTCCAAGCCTTTGTTATTGATCTTGGTTCAAAGGACTTCCCCATGCCCATTAAATCAAACTAGTCCATCATACTTCTTGTAAAATTCTTACATTGTTGTCTTAAGCTTATCTACATTTATGATTCCTTCTATTGTCTTCTCATTGTATTTAACACTTTTCAAAAATTCTTCAATCAAGATATTTACTTTATCATGAAAATAGGTTGGGCTATCTTGGTTTACCCAAAATTGAGGATACACAATACCCATGGATTCAAGTATTTCTTGTTGAGGGAATCTATCATAAATCTTTGTGAAAAGATATTTTACAATTTCCTTCAAATTATCACTTATAAATTTAACAATGTCATTAAAATATTCTTTTCTAAGAAGTACTTCTCTAATAGAGTGCATGGTTGTCGTACAATGGTACATTGGTATCTCAAATCTGCGTACACATATACATAAGTTCCTACTTGCATTAAACTGTAAATAATTATCAGGCTTATTCAAATCAGTAATTTGATGCTAGATGAAAAAAATTGGGCTTTTAGAAGTTAGATCTATAAATAGATGATCGAGGACCATGCATGTATGCCTACATAGTTCGACATATTTATATAAATATACATAGTTTTTTCTTGGGATTTCTTCACAATATTTTTCATTTCATCCAACATGGGAAGAAGACTAACTAAAGTCAAGAGTGTCTCTATATCACTTAACCTATGTAAGAGGTTAGGATCTTTGTCTACTATGTTGTGATGCTCGTACATTACTCCAATCAAGGATTGATATTATGAAAGAACTCATTGTGGTGGTTCATGCAACGAGATCCATATGGAATCAACATCCTTGAGAAGCTTGTTTCTTGTTGTTATTCCCTCAACAAAATTTTGAAATTCTGCAAAAAATTTGGGACTTCAATAGAAGTATGCGTAGAGCTCACGAACTAGATTTTTAACTTTTAATACTATAGGAAACTTGCTTACAATTATAAATGCTAAATTCATTCTATGGGCCATACAGTGAATGCCAAGGATGTATGGTGCACAAGTAGTTTGTAACTTTGTGCAAACATCACTCTCGTGACCTTCCATCATTGAAGCTCCATGAGCTCCTACACACACCAACTTTTTGGAAATTGTCAAGTCATCCATACCTACAATTTCATTCAAAGATTTCTTGACTAGTTCAAATAGATTTTGTGATATTGAATTGTCCTTCATTTTATGAACACAGAGAAGATGAGCTTGGCGGACATGTTGTTTTACAATATACACATGCATATATACCCAAGAAGTATTATCTACCACAGTAACTTCATCTAAAGATAATGTAATGAAGTTTGACTCTTTTACTTTCTCCTTTAAATCTTTATTTTCCACTGTAGTAAGACAGTTTGCCCATTCCCATCCAGTGTTTATTGACCAATGTGAGCTAGGGAAGTGAGGAATACTCAAAAAAGATAATAAATTAAAATATTCTAGGTAGTCTGTCATCGGATGCCCTCTGGACAAAATATGAAAAACAACACTCATCTAAAAAGTCTTTGAAAGTTGTGCTCCTTCCATTGCTTTTCCAAATTGAGCCTCAACTGTACCTCAAAATGCAACAAGCTTTGAAATCATTTGCTTATGCTCTTCATATTCTATGGCATACTTAACATGAAGACAATATTTATTTGATTTCCATCGTACAACTAATTATTCCTTTTCGTCTATGATTTATTTTTTATAAACTTTACCGATATGATTTTCTATAGTGTCAAGCTTTAGCTACAACTTCATGTCTCTTTTACATTTCCAACTACAATCATACACATGCATTATGTTGCAGTTTCATCTTTGTTTTCTTTCTCCACTAGTACAATGAATGGGTACTTTGACACCCAATCAAGCTGAAAATTCCTTGTCATTTCCCATTTGTGCCCCACTTTTGAATTGCCTTTTCTTTTCTTGAGCTACCAACATCATCCAAGTCAATTATCTCATTCTGGCTAACCAGTGTATCCCTTGGAACATCTTTTGCGGTATTTCCATCCTCATTTAACTCAATGAAAATCTCACCTTGAACTTCCGGTGGCGGTGAGGTATTGTGAATGCCTTCTTCATTAATATTTGGTGGAAGAGTTGATGATGTAGCTCCATCTTGATTTGATGGATCAGAATCATTGTTAATTCCAAAGTAAGACTGTATGGTAACTCTATGATTTGGGCATTTTGATGGCCTCCCAATCCCTTCACCACCTTGAGGAGTCTTACCCTTGTTGCTCGACATATTGATCTCTCACTTCGAATAAAATTTGGAAAAAAATGCCTCTTGTTTAAGAAGGACAGAGAATATAGATCACATTCCCTACTCAATATCATCTTTAAGATTGAAGCAAAAATGAAAAATAGATAAAGAAACCTTATAACACTATGAAGAAATGATCACTAACCTTTAAGTTTAGGTTTTCACTGACTTTCTATTCGTTAATGTAGGAATTCATGTGTTGTAAGTTTGTAAATTGCCTACGATCAACTTCAAGGTTCCAAGTCCAACTTTCAAATCGAGAGTTCACAATTTCAGAACTCAACAAAATGTGTAAGAATAAATGATAGTTTTGATTGTATTTATATCAATCCATATTTGGTGAATTCCGCAGGATTTTTAAATGGTATATTAAAAATTTGGTGAATCCCATGTGATTATACAATGATACATAATTTTCAAGGCGATTATGGCCCTACAATTAGCATGGAGGTGTCACGACAATCGGCAAAATGTGTCCTCAAATATAATTAATTTTTAATGTTATTGGTGAAATGGGTCCTCATAAGCAACTATTTCTAAATTTTAATTGGCGAAATGGGTCCTCATAAACAACTATTTGTAAATTTTAATTGGCGAAATGTGTCCTGATACACAATGTTGTTTTAATAGTATTGGCAAATATGTAGGTGATTTATTACATGCTTCCAAGATTCCAGGCGAAAATATTAATCGATCCATTTGAAACACGTAGTTTTTTATGGCGAATTGATTTCTTATATATGCCTCATAAAATAAATCGATGGCGAATGGACATGCATTGGACCGATAATTCATAAAACCCGGGTGATTTGGCCACCCTATTGGGTGTGATTAATTCACCAATTTCGACTTGGCCAATATCTAATATTCACCAATTGGCGAAGATTCACCACTAAAGTTTTCCTTGGCATTGTTTATTTAAAATTTCAATGGTTTTGGAGAGGTTGTGTAGTGATTACATGAGATTTTGGAGTAGGTTGTACCTTCCTATATGTTAGTCATACCAACAAAATGAACAACCTTTAATAATTGTAAATGTATAGAATGAGAAATTATACCATGGAGGCAGTCATACCATTCCTTGATGGGGGCGTGTTAAGTGAAAGGCCCAAGCACCTAATATTTGAGGGAGTTTTCTTAATGAAGGGTGGCACCTAGACCATACATTGTTGGGTTGTACACTCTTAGCATGGATACTTGTGAATTTTGAGATATTTATGGATTTGGTTGCTCCTAGTGTTGCTATACTATGCATGTACCAATCTGGTATACATCAAAAAAATTAGAAATCATTTAATAACATATTATTTTTAGTGTGTTGGGGTTAGTTTATGATTGTGTTTGGGAAGTATAGATGCTCATAATTGTTAGGAGTTGGATTTTTATGTTTGTAGTGATTTATATGAAATTTGGATCTTTTGTACTTGCTATACCAACAATAATAAATTTATTTTATGTAACAAACCACCTTACTTTTTTTTGAAATATAGAAGATGCAATGAAATTTCTTCAACACTTTTCAATCACCTAATTCCAGAGGGGGAAAGGTGAGAGAATATGGTGCCTCCAACTACACAAATAATCTATATGAATACAATTACAATATGATGGTAAGTCAACTAGAATACACAAGTGGTAGAGCTAGCATAATCAACACCTCTTCAGTGGACATCATAAAATGACACACAAGTAGCAAAGTCAACCTATCAACACCTCTTTGGCAGGTTGCATGTATGCAATGCAAGCCATTTCCAAAAATTCAAAGCTTGACTCAAACCAAAAGGGTTGATAATTCCATCTTGTTCATGCTAAAATGGGCTAAAAAAAAATGCTAAAACTATTGGTGGTAAATCATCCAACTTACAATATAAAAATGCATTTAAATGATAGCCTTCAAGGATAATACCATCTGAGGTTAACAAGATTTATTTAAAATATATTTCAAATCAACATTTGAAGAGTAAGTTGCTCTAATAAATTGATATAAATTTTTGATTACAAAATCAAACTACTGTAATATCCAAAATAATGCCAAATATCATCGATACATCAATTTAATCATGAACCAATTGCAAAATTATTTATAAGGATGATATAAAGTGTTGATGCGGGTTTGATATCTCTCTATATTATTGATAACATTGCTCAAAAGTGAATTAAAACATAATGCAAATACCACTGTATGTTGATACAACAACTATATGGATCTAAAAATTCCATTGGTGAAGCTTAAATCCTTGAAGGCAACCACCAAACCATTAGAATTAAGCTTATAAAATCAAATCTAAAATAATTAAGCACAAATAAGCATAAAGGAAATTGAATGCAAACAAACAAAGCAAATTATACCTTTATACCTTCATTGGTTGATCTCCATTGTTCTTATCTCCTTCACTTTTGAATATTTAAGATATGTTGCTCTCACTTTTAAAGTGCACAAAGTAAAGGCTTAAGATGAAAATGGGGATAATGAAAGATTGAAGATGGTGCTGGTTAGCCAAATGAAGAGCTCAAAGTCCGAATTTATAGATGAGAAGATGGTGAAATGGACAGACGAAATTGAGTAGAGAAATGAAGGATTGAGATCAAATGAGACAAATTTCATGGGAAACTTGCTCATTCTCAAATTTGAAATTAGTGCCATGTGATTGGATAAATTTGTGGAATGGAGGCAAAATTAATGGGTGGAGGAAAATCATCCAAATTAGTGGCAATTTGGAAGAGTTTAAATTTTAAAAATCATGGCCATTTGGAAGAGTTTAAGTTTCAAAATTAGTGGAGGTGTGTAAGAGTTCATATTTTGAAAATTAAAAATCATTTATTTTCAAAACCATTGATACTTAATTAAATTTAAATAATATAATTAATTATTAGATTAGTGAAATTAAATAAATAAAAGTATTTGTTTAATCAAAGACAATGTTAATAATTATATAATTAAGTAATAATTATTTAGTCAGATGGATTAATGAAATGGGAATAATTAGTATAATTAAATAAATAAAAATATTTAATTATGTGTGCGTGAAAAGAAGGTGAAATTGGATTAAGGGTTAGATGAGGAATTATGGTTAGATGAAGAATTAGATGAGAAATTAATAAAAAAAATGGTGTCATAAGCTCGGGACAATTTTAAGTGTCTACATTTTTCCCCTCTCTGAAACAATGCAGCTTGTCACGTTGTTTCTAAGATTAACTGATACATGCCCCAAGGATATCCTGGTAAGGATGATGATAAGGATGATATGCCCCCTCGATAGATTGATCGAATAGGCTGTGATAAGATTAATCGCTCAATAGACCACGAGGAGAAGGTTTGACAATTGATATTGTGTGAGTGATTAAGCGGGGATGCACATTTGATCAAAATACACAACTGATAAGCGAAGATGTACATTTGATGAAAATGCATAACTAATAGGAATAACTAAATGATTGGTGGAAATTCTCAATATAGCTAGGTTGATAAGCCGATTAAGCTAATTGAGATTGATGCTAGTGCAAAATAGTGATTGATTAATAGATTGAGTGATCAAGGAGCATTGGAGTCCCATGCTAAAAAAATGAGTTGATTGATTTGATATTTGGATTAAAAGACAGGTATCAGTTGGATAAAGCGATTAATTGATCCTTGAGATAAGGAGCATGAAGAAAAATGAAATGATGAAGGAAATGGATGATGGAGGAAATGATAGATGAAAATGGATATGAAGGAAATGAAGGTGATGAAAATTCTTGTGCTTTATCATCATAGAGCTTATCATGTCACAAATTAGTATAAGCGTCTAGATAACATGAACGTCTAGACAACCTAAATACTATTTCCGTTTTGATTTAGCAATGAAGTATAAGCATCTAGGTATAAGGGATCTTATATGGCTAGAATACTTATTACATGGAAGACGCTATCAAATAAGGAATTCCCTCATCCACACTAGACTCATAGGTCCTCGATTATTTTAGACAACCATGCCTTAAGATGAGTCATCCTATGAATAAGGAACAATCCACAGACAACAAACAAGTGAACATGCCCCATCCTCACCTCTCTAGTCCAAGACACCCTCAAGAAGCTAAAAGACATGCCACCAAAGATAAAATCATAAAACAATAAAAGTCCGACAAACAAACAAGCATCATGCTTCAATGTAGAGCTAATTTTTGTCACAATTTATGTGTTTGGTTGGATTTGAAAGATGGATTGATAGGTATGTTGCAATATCTGTGTGATTTTCAATCTTGGTGTGTTTTGATTTTGTTGAAGTTCAAATTTGTGTGGCGATCTAAAAGTATCATTGTTTTGAAATTTTTTAAGTTATTTTTTTTTTTGGGATTTTTGGAATATTTGATTTTTTGGTGGATTTTTGGGATATTTGATTTTTTTTGGGATTTTTGGGATATTTAATTTTTTTTGGTAATTTTGGAATATTTTTTTTTTAGGATTTTTTGGATATTTGCGATGGAATGAGATGGATTGTGAGCAAGTAGATAGATAGAGAGGATAGTCCCTCTAACCATGATATGCTAAGTATCTCAACCCATAACTAAGGTCGAGGAAATGCCCCAATGAGGGATAGGACCAACTTAGTATGCATGGAGAAGCGAGCAAGTGATGGGAATGCCAAATAATTCACAAGCCATGGTGAGTGTGAAAAGGTTATTATGAAGTGGAGGGTGAATGAAAAAGGGATGGAAAGATCAAGTGGAGGTCTAAAGGAAAGAGGAGCAAAGCCTCTACACATGGCACCAATTTCTCGATTTTCACCATGGCACTTGCTCAAGGCACCACTGAAGTGGTTTTCACCATTGAACGAATTGATTTTTATTTACTTTTTTAATTTTTAATTTTCTTTTTATATTTTTTCAAGACCTTTTTCTCTTTTTTTGTATTTTTTCAGGACCCTTTTTCCATTTTTTTTGTATTTTTCAGGATCTTAAAAGAGTGCACTCTCTAAAGTACTTAGGTATAAAACCTATGAATATGCATACTATTGATGGGATCATTGATAAATTCACCTTCTAGAGTAGATAACTGGTATGCCCTTGATCCATACACAATAGTGATAACGTATGGTCCCAACCAGTTAGGCTCAAATTTACCATTATTGTCTCTGTCTTGTTGATTGCGAGGATTTTCATGAAGGACAAGGTCCCCAATCTCAAATGAATTTGGTTTCAATTTATGGTTATAACTTCGGCACATCCGCTGCTGGTATGCTCTAAGATGATTGAAATAAATTTGTCTTTGTTCATCCAACAATTCCAATTCCTGCAAATGGGAAACTCGGTAGTTTTCATCACTGATTTGATTATGCAAGGAGACCCACAAAGAAGGAAACTCGACCTTGATGGGAAGATGGCTTCAGATCCATAGACAAGGGCATATGGGGTAGTTCCTATGGGAGTGTGGAAACTCGTGCGGTAAGCCCAAAAGGCAGGATTTAGTTGAACATTCCAATCTCGACCAACTTCATTGACCGTCTTTTTAAGAAATTTGAGAATGGTCTTGTTAGAGGCCTTAGCCTGACCATTACCTTGAGGGTAGTAAGGTGTAGAAAAATGATGTTGTATATGGAATTTCTCATAGAGTTCACAAACATCCTAATTTTTGAATGAATGACCATTATCTGTGATAATGGATAAAGGAACACCATAATAACAAATGATATAGTTCCAGTATGAAATTAGATATTTGTTTTCCAGTGATGTGGGTGCGAGGAGCAAATTCAATCCATTTTGTGAAGTAGTTTGTGGCAACGAGAATGATATTGTGACCATTGGATGAAGGTGGATGGATATTTCCCATGAGATTGAGTCCCCACTAATAAAAGAGCCATGGTGTAGCGAGTGGCTACAATTCTTGTGTAGGAGCATTTATCAAGCCTACATTTTTTTGACACTACTTGCATTTTTTAATAAACTAATAAGCATTCATTTTCATTGTAGGCCAATAATAATCCATATGCAAGAGTTTCTTGGCTAAGATAGGACTGCTAGAATGTGCCCCACATATACCTTCATGTATTTCTCATAAAGAAATTTTGACCTCATCATGCTCAAGACATTGAAGTAAAGTACCATTGAGACCTCAACGGTATAGGCTATCGACTAAGATTACATAACTGGAGGCTTGATAGATAAAAGGTTTTATGAGATTTATTGGATAGGTATGATGGCAAGATGTTATCATGGAGATAGGTATAAGTATCCCCATACCATTGAGAATTAGGACCAACAATAAGATAGATCATTTTAGATTGCGGTACATTGTAAGTAGGTTCTAAAAGAGGCTCTAGGAAGAACTCACAGTAGGTGGTATTACTTGGAATTTCCACAAGTGAACCAATTGTTTCCATTGCATCAAAAGCTCTGTTAGTATCTTAGGGGATCTTCTCAAAAGAATTTGATGTGAAATAGGCCTTGAAATCATCGACCATTCTTTTGTAAGGTATCAATTTTTCATCTTTTTTTTTATATTCATCATTAACTTTTCTAGTCACTAGCTAAGAGTCACCAAGGACATGCAACTCTAGGATTTTCCATTGCACAACCGTATGAATCCCAAAAATTAATGCCTCATATTATGCAATATTGTTGGTACATGGAAACTATATCTTATAAGCTTTAGGTATACAATCCCCTTGTGGTGTGACAAAGAGAATGCCAATTCCATAACCACTTTGTGTGAAGGAGCCATCAAAATATAAAGTCCAAAGATGTGTAGATTCCATATTGAAGATTGATTCATCAGGAAACTCTTTACTAAGAGGATGATCATCTATCACAGGAGCATCAGGGCATTGATCCACTATATCTTTTCCTTTGATTTCTTTTATTTCTATGTACTCAATATCAAACTCACAAAGAATCTAACCCATTTAGTCAATCGTCCTATGAGTGTTGCTTTGTTCAGGAGGTACTTAAGAGGATCAATTTTTGCGATGAGATTTGTCTGGTGTGTAAGCATGTAATGTCACAGATTCTATGAGGTAAAAACTATGGAAAGGCACACTCTTTCTATAGGACTATAATTGAGCTCATATCCAACTAGAGTACGACTGATGTAATAGATTGCACGTTCCTTTCCTTCAGAGTCATGTTGGGCCAAAAGTGCCCCCATTATTGTGGTGGTTGTGGATATATGAAGGAGTAAAGGCTTGTCATCTGTAGGAGGTACTAATATTGGTGGTGTTATCAGATATTCTTTGATTTTCTAAAAATATTGTTCACACTTTTCATCCCATCTGAATGGAACATTCTTGCGTAACAAGTGCTGAAATGGTTGACATTTACCTATATGTTGTGCTATAAAATTATGGATAGACTAAAATTTTCCTTGCAATGATCACAGCTAACTGATATTCTTAGGTGGAGGAATTTCAAGTATAGATTTTACTTTTGTAGGATCAACTTCAATTCCTTGAGATGAGACAATGTATCCAAGGAATTTCCCAGAGGTTACCCTAAAGACACATTTCTTTAGATTCAACCAGACGTTGTATTGTTCTAATCTTGTGAAAATTTTGTCCATGATCTCTAGATGTCCAGCTTTGGTGTACGATTTTCCCAACAAATCATCTAGATAGTCTTCAAAATAGGTATGCATCATGTCATGAAAGATAATGGTCATTGCACACTGGTATGTAGCTCTGTCATTCTTCAACCCGAAGGGCATGATATTCCAACAGAAGGTTCCCCAAGGACAAGTGAATGTTGTCCTAATTTGATCTTCAAGAGAAATTTTAATCTAATTGTATCTTGAGAAACCTTCCATGAGAGATAACAGTTTGTGCCCTATTGTTAAATCCACTATCATGCCAATGTTTGGAAGTGGGAAGTCATCTTTAGGATAAGCTTTGTTTAAATATCTAAAATCTGTGCAAACATGGATGCTCCCATCAGGTTTTTAAACTACTACTAAGTTTGAAATCCACTCAACATAGTCAACAGGTCTTATAAATCCCACATCTAGCAACTTTTGTAATTCATCTTTTACCAATAGACCAACATGTAGGTACATTTTTCTCAACTTTTTCTTAACACGTTTTACCCCCAGTGGAAAAGATAAGTGATGCATTACTAAATTTGGATCAATTCCTAGCATGTCTACATAGGACCATGCAAAGTTGACTTGTCTTTCCTTGTAAAACTGTATATGCTCTATTCTCTCTTCAGGTGTTAATGATTCTGCTAGATGAATTATCCTTGGTTTTTCTTCTATGCCCAAATTTGTTGGTATTGTCTTCTCCACCAACATATATGAATTTTCATGATATGGTGCTAGGGGAAGTGTGTCAATCCTTCCATCCTCAGAAACCTCAGAGAGGTTTTCACCCTTGGATACGTCCTTTATTTTTACTTTTCTAGGTCTAATAGTGTCGTAGAGCGATTTTCACTAGAAGACCTATTTATATTTTCAATAATTTTGTGACTGAAAGGATTGGAACCTTCTCCAAAGTAAGTTACACTGTTGAGTTCTATGACGAAACCTACTTTATGATCCCCAATAGGTGTGTCATCTTGTGCTCCCAATTGTTTATGATTTCCTCATCATTTTGAAACTCATCTAGTTGTGTCGGTCCCTTTTGATCCCAATCAATGAGTGGGTGAACCAGGGGTAAAGAGTCATGATTTGAGTCAATATTTTGAATGAATTCAAGGGTACAAGTGTTATGATTAGGTTCAAGGGTAAAGACACTATCATAGTCATAGATTTCAATGAAGTCATCAATGGAGCTTTCGGCATCTATGTGTGTAGCATTAGAGGAATCTACTTCCTTACTTGAAGTACATGTGGTACTTAAGGTGTTATCTTTCTACGCATCTATCCTAAACCAGGGACTTTTTGCGTACGAGTAGGTTGTATTGGTTCCAAGATACCTTGTTTATGTGAACCCAAAGGAATCTTGCCATCATATCCCATTTGTTTCATAAGATCAAATCATTTTCCATACTGTTCAACAAGTATCTTTATCTCTAATTTTTTAGTTTGTTCTTTCTTTCTATCCTCATCTTTGTACAACCATATCAAGAGATCAACTTCTTCCGTTTCATCATAAAGGAATCCAAATTTTTTTAAAGTAGTTGATTTACAAACCTATGTAGTATATGTATCTGATTTGGTCTTAGGAATTTATGGCTTGCCATAGATGTGGGGAGAAAAAAGTAGCTTCCAATACAAAGAGCACGATTTAGGGTATATTCTCCTGCTCCTTGTTCTTTCACTTGTATTTTGATCTCAACTTCATTGGATTTTGAGGTGGACACCTTTAAGGACTCAAGATCAACATATGCTTGAGAAGGAAGTGCTTCACAATTGCTAGGGATTGTGATTTAAGTTTTAGGGCTTAGATTATTGCAATACATGAAAGGTTTTGGATCTCCTAGTATTGTGATTTTGGCACCATTGTGTGAGAATTTAATGCATTGATGGTATGTAGAAGGTACCACTTACATTGCATGAATCCATGGTCTTGCAAGTAGGGTTTTATAGGTCAGAGGGAGATCAAGGACTTGGAAAACCACATCCTTTATCATAGGCCCAACCTTGATTGGTAAATTAATTGATCCTTTAGATGAGCGTTCCTCTTCATCATATGCCTTTATGGTAATATTTTTCTTTGGATCAACTGCACTTTCAGAGAACCCTAATTTTGTGATCAATTTTTTAGTACAAATATTAAGACCTACTCCTCCATCTATCAGAACTCACTTCATCTTGACTTTATGGACAAGGACTTCAATGTGTAAAGGTGCATTATGTGGTTGTCATATGGACGGATCATCATTGTCAATAAAAGTGAGAGTGTGAGGAGAGGTGATGTGTTCCACTATAGCCTAGAATTGATCTACATGCAAGTCTTTAGGCAGTGTAGCAGTAGAAAGTGCTTTATCTTGGATAGCTTTATGCTCAGGAGATAGGCATAGCAGCTCAAGTATGGAAATTTGCGTGGGTGTTTTACCTAAATTCTCTATGAGGTTGTATCACGAAGCTAGTGAAGCGATAACTATGCCTCTACGGGTAGTAACATTGCAATCAAGTTATTTTCCTTTTATAATGAAAGTGTTCACATGATTATCAACCTCACTAATGTTATTTATGACATAGTCATACTTACCAGCAATATAGTTTACAACATCACCAGATTTAGGGGCCTTTCCTTTATCCTTGTAATGCTTAGGGAAAGGATTTTTAAACATCTCACAATCAGAGTTACCATAAGGAGTGTGTCTGTCAACTGCTATCTTACTGTCATCAATAAGGTCTTGTATCACGTCGAAGTTTATTGCAACTATTAGTCTTATTTCCTTTGTGTCTATGATAGTCACAAAAGTGATCGTCATTACATCATGGGGGTTTGACTTGTGGATTATATTCTCTCATCTCATGTAGCATTATAAGATCATTTTCAAGGATTTCTTTTAATGCTGATTTAAGCGATTGTCCCAATGGTGTAAAATTTTATTTAGAGAATATTATTTGTTTTTCTTTTCCTTTGTCTGAAGATGAACCTTTAAGGTTGTAGATAGGTGATGATGTTTTAGTCATTTTTGCACCAACAACTCTGTCATTGACCACATTCTTGTTCTTAACCCAAAAAGGTCTTGTTGATCGAGCCCGATTTTTGATCTTTGCCATTATTAAGTTTAATAGCTCCATCATCGATAAGAGTTTGTTTGATTCAAAATCCCATTTCTATGACTTCATCAAAGGAATCCAAGCATTTGAGGAGAATTTACTTTCCAATTTCCTTGTTCAAATTTCAAAAAAAGAGGTCAACCAATTGTTTGTCTGGAATGTTATAAGGTACTTATTTTGTCAAAGGTCTCCATCTTTATAAAAATGACACAAAAGATTCTCCTTATTTTTGCTTGGTGTTAAAAAGGTATGACATGGTCACTTCAAGTTCACAGTTGTAACTATAATGTGAGACAAATTTATCAACCAGTTGTTGAAAAGATTTGATGGTCAAGAGTAATCGTAAAAACCATTCCATAGCTTCTCCTCCAAGATTGCGAGGGAATAATCTTGTAAGATATGTCTCATCAACTATGAATTCCAAGGAAGAAACACAAAATTCTCTTAAGTGATCTTTAGGATCTCCTTTTCCCTTATATTTATCAAGTCTCGGTATGTCCCAGTGATTGGGAAAATGTGGCATTGGTATGCTCAGATCGAAAGGATAAGGACATATATCTTCAATGGAAAACTTGTGGGATGATATTTTACTATTTTTGAGAGTATCCAATTCCTATCTCAATGCTCTAAGCTCATCCAAAATAGGATTATTTTTAGGTACAAGTTTTGACATCTTTGAAGATATCTTGTAACCAGGTTGTAAATAAAAGGGTCCATGATCTGTTATTCTATCATCATTGTTTGTTTTGGTATTCTTAGGTTCATTAGATTCATTTTTGTCATTCATCATGAGTAATGATATGTCAAAATCAGGAGGCAGTTTGATTCCTTCATCAACAAGGGCCTTGAAGTATTGTTGTGGATTACGTTTAACCACCTCTTTAAGTAGTTTAGTGAATCTATGATCATGAAGTGCTTCTTATATATGAGATTGGGTAACTTAATCGTTATCAGTTTCATTTGTTTCACTATTTGCAACACTAATGCAATCTTCCCCATAATAATCATTTCCCCAAGGGTTTCCTTCTTGAAACATTCTTATTCTTGTTTTGGGGGACATAGGTGATTGTTCTGATCTTTGACCTAGGACTAGACAATGTATGACTCAAGATTAGGAGGCAATGCAAACTGATATGACTCTAATATAAGATATGGGAACGAAATGGTATGACTCTACAAATAAAAAACTTGATATGATAAAAATGAAAGAACTCAAGGCAACTCCAGGTCTGAAGATACTTATGATGCAAGGCTTTACCTGTGCTATGATAGATAGACACAAGGAGAAGTGATCAAGAGAGGGTATGCTAAAGTAGGATATGATGAGCTCCAAGAAGATTTCCCTACTCAAAGATGATGATATACTCCCTAACTCAAGGATTATGAACCTCAAGTGATACGGGTGATTAATAGCCAATGTTTGATTCAAGACCTAAGGAGAGTAACCTAAGTGCAAGCTAAAAGTTTTGTTTGACTAAAGATGAATATGCAAGGACTAGGTGGAATGATCTAGATATGCAAGGACTAAAGGATTGGAACTGAAGAATGATGCCCCAAGAGATTTAAATGCTAGGCTTTTTTTGGACATGTAAGTCTGGTTCGTTCTTCAAAGGGCATTGATAAAAATTTCTTGGCAATATGTCTCGTTTGTGGTAGTTCTTCAAGATACATTTTATAATAGACCTTGAACTATGATGTCTATGTTTGAAAAAGCGAAACATAGATCTTCGCTTAAGGATTTTTGGTTTTGCAAGAGATCATGTGCCACAAATGTTTGTGTTGTTTGACCTTTTGAGCAAGCTTTTGAGATTTGCAAGGTTGAAATGTTATAGATTCCAAGTGTGATGTTTGATTGAGATTGAAAATGTTTGTTTTAAACACACACACAAAATATGGCAGATATAATGTTTTGGATGACTCTAATACAAAATTAGAGTAAAAGTTTGAATGGGGGCCTAGATTAGCCCCAAAAAATTTCACTGGTCTCAAAAAATTTGAAAACATTCGTAAGCATGCACAATCTAGGCTAGAAATAGGATACTACTTGGCGAGTCTTGTTGGCATTTCAAATCGCACCTCTGGAATGCATTCTAGAAACAGACAACTATGTGTAGTAAACTACTATTCGAATTAGGAGGGGAAGCTCCCTCTTTTGCTAAGTTGCATAAAGAAAGTAAACTAAACTTAATTTTGCCTATCTTTTTGGTTTAGCTGCGAGAACACAAGGTTATAGAACACTAGATGTTGTAGCTGAGGTTTTCCCTTAAATGAAACTTGAAAACTACAACTTAACCTATGCTTAAAACATTTCTACCCTCTCAAGTAAACACAGAGCAAGAGAGTTTAGATATGGACAAGATTGATTTCTAACAAAGATACTTGAACAAACTTTTCTTCAACTTACATTTTAAGCAAGCTGAAAAAGAGATCATAAAAGTATTATGAAAATATGAGATTTTTGTTTCAAGAGCAGCAAAGCAAGCTTCAAGGTTTTATTTACTCATACTTCTAACACAAAACAATAAACAGAAATCTGAGATATTTATATCGAGGGCAGCAAAGCAAGCCTCAAGATTTTATTTACTCAAACTTCTGGAACAAAGATTACAATTTTGGGACAACAAGTTGTAGCAACATGCTTGCAACATGCGATCCACCTGATTATAATTGACACATAACACATGCACTAAAAAAGGATTTGCAGCTAAGGAGGCATGCAAACTTGCTCTTTACACAAAGTGAACAACACTGAATAACAAAGAGAAGGCACTAAAGGCACTTATGTCTTGTTATCACAAGCACGGTTCAACTAAAATGAGCAAACACTGCTCTTATTTATAACTAAGCAGACGAGTAGGGAACCCTAAAATCTCCTTGCTTTTACAACTAAGACTTGCCAACATGCAAGCTTTATTTCTAAACCTAAAGAAGATAAACATCTAAAACCTAAGAAAGCATGTAAAATAGGAAATGCCAACTCATTACATTTGTTTTCCTTCTTCTTCAAAGAATGGATAAGAATTGAGACAAGAATAGAAAGAAAGCGTTAGATAAGAATGGAAAGAAATCTTGGAGAAAGCTTCTACAATATTTTTGCTTTAAATCTCTATCACATCCACCAAAAAGCGAGAAACCGCCTCTCTATCAGGAGTGTTGATACTATCTATAGCCATATTCCGCTTTTCTAAGATATTCTCCTCTTTTTAGAGAATCTTTGACATCTTCAGCTTCTTTATGAGTTCTATTCTTGAGAATCATCTCTGCCTCAAAAGATGACTCACTAATTGATAACTTGGTGGCTCTACAACTTTATGCTTTTGAGACTCTCTTGATTCTCCCACAGAAGAGTTTTGCACAACTTTTTGTGACACTTGTCCTTTTCCTCAAAGCACTTCTCAACATCATCCGTTCAGATAATAATGATACAACACTTGTTTGGCTCTAAATTCGATGGGAGAGTACTCCATGCTGGAAAACTTGAAGATTGACTGTAAACTTGACTATGATCGGACAAGCTCAGCACAAACCCTAAAAATAACTTGTTGATTTTCTTCATCAAACAGATGAATATTTTGGAATTTTTTCTGAGATATGGGTTTTGTTTAGAATTTTGTTACAAGCAAACCTAGATCATTCGTTTTTGAAAATTTTGAGTGAATACTAAAAAAGAAGCAAACCCTAATTTTCTCCGAAAAAAGCAGAAAAAATTATCGTCTGGGTATTGTTCAGAGGCACATTCTAGATGAACCCATTTGGTTAGATTTTGAAAACCTCGAAGTTTCACTGAAAAAGCAGCCACTTGAAGTTTCTCTAAAAAAGCTGTGATATGGGTTTTGTCCAGAAGAATATTTGAGATAGACCCAGAAGATTGGAAGTTGTAAATTTTGAAGTTTTCTCTGACATGCAAAATAAAAAGCAGCTGCTACAACCTTGAGAAAATTCTTCAAAAAATATCTAGAAGATCGAACTAGTATAAACTAGCTCGCTGAAAATTGAAAATAATGGCGTACTTCTTCAAATATTTTATGTTCTGGATGAAAAAAAATATGAAAAAGCAAGCCTTCTTGAGTGCTGATCTGAAAATTTATTGAAAAACTAGCAACTTAAACACTTGAACTTGAAAATAAGGGTTTGAATTTGCTGCTCTATTTCTCCTTGAAGACCACCTGCAAGAAAATAATAAAAAATAAAACACAAAAGTTCTTTAAATATGCTTTGCCTTGAGAAAACAACTTTCTTTTCCCCTAATTCCTCAAAACCCTAATTCAAGTTTGTGCATTGAATGTGAACGTTTCCTCTTGATTCAAAATTTTGAAATCTTCAAAAATTTGACTAAGGCATTGGAAGCTGGGTGCCCTTCTTGGCTGGAGGTGACTATTTCACTCAGACTTAACCATTTTTTCATCACTTTCAACTTTAACTCAATTTTCAACCCTAGCTTGATTCTAATTTTCGGCCTCCAGATTGATCTGACGAATGAGTTGAATGATTCATCACGCAGCCTGATCAAATCTAATAAAGTTTGTTTGGAGGAGACTTCTGATGAAAAATTCGTTTGACCCTTCAAAAATTCAGGTGCCTATCTCCTCCAGGGGTGCCCACTTTCTCCAAAGTTGGCCATTTTTCATATTTCTCAAATTTCTATACTATCTCCTCCCCTTCAGATGATCTGACCATTTCAGACGATTCGGAGCTCTGATAGGTTGAAGGTTGGACTCGTCGGATAGCTAAGAAGATTTTGAAGTGGGTCTCCTGGGAGTGATGTCTCCAAAAAATTTGATTTGGATCCTCAAAAGCTTGGGCGCCCTTCTTCTCTAGGGGCGCCCAACTTCACCAAAGTTAGTCAATTTTTTAGGATTTTCATTTTTGCTTTTGATTTTCTTCATTTTGCACAATTTTACCCTTTTGATCATTCTATGATATCTGATGACTAACAAATTTGACGAGTTGATGGATTCGTTGAAAAGTTGGGTCCAGTCTGACGAAGTTATGATGGAGAGACCTTTTGCAAATTTGATCATCTGATACCTCAAAATCTTGGGCACCCTTCTCCTTCAGGGGTGCCCATCTTCTCCAGACTTAGATTTTATTTAGTGTTCTTCATCTTCAGTCTTAAAACCATCTCTCTCTGTGACCTCTTTTTGTCTTGGATTTTCTGGTGACTAGATGATTTGACGAGCGTGCGGACTGATTCGTTGCAGAGGTGGAAGGATTCTGAACAACAATGGTCTAGAGGTTGAAACCTAGACTTTGACATTTGACCTTTTGAAAAGCTAGGCGCCCTTCTCCTTCTGGGGCACCCATGACAGGCAGTGTTAGTTTTTATTTTAAGATTTTCAACTTTCTTCTCGTTTGACATGTTTCTCTATCGTTTGACTGCCAGAACAGAAGAATATTCTAAGGCATGAAAGTTTGGGCACCTCTTCTTGACTGGGGCGCCTAAAGTCTCCAGACTTAGCCAAAAATTCCAATCTCTCAATTTTTTCAATCTTCCTTTCTTCATTCCTTGTTTTTCATGCATGTTCCTCGTTGAATGCTTCTGTTTGACGCTTGAACATCTGATTCTGACACCCAGTAGCTGACTGACATCCATTGATAACCTTGATTCTCCAAAAGAAGCTTTTGAAAAAGCAGAACAGACCCAGTAGGGTAAAACTAATCTTTTTGAGATTTTGATTGCACCAGCTTGATGAAGAAGTATTTTGAGCCAATCAAAATCAGCTTCAACCCTAGAAGCCAAATTTTCTATTTTTAGAAAAAAATTACAAGTATTCGTTTCGAAAGAAACCCAGAAAAACCTAGAAAAAGTTTCTACTGCTAAAAATAGAAATTTTCCTAAAATTTAGGGATGAAAAGTTGAAATCTGGGTATTGTTGATTTGGTCGCTCTGAGCCAACCCAGATTGTCAGATTTTGAAAATTACAAGGTTTTGACCCCCCATGCAAGACAGTCAAACCCCAAATTTGACCTGTTTGACAGATTTAACAGTATTTAGACTCATTTCTTCAAAATGCCTAAGTGTAGAAAATTTTTTAATTTGGGGTACAACAAATCCCTAGTTGGATTACTCCATATACTAAGACAAATCAGACAACTAGAGATATTGGTGACACTAGCTCCCCCACCATGACACGAGCACACCAAATCTCTTACCCAGAAGATCTAGAGATCTTATGAACCGATGGATTTTTCGTCTGCACAATGAATAGTATGTGTAGGGTGGCTTCAGAGGTCCAACCTTCTACACCAAAAAGAAAAAAGGGTTTTTGGCCTCTACAACAAGTGGTTTCTAGTCAATGTTTCAGGATAATCTAGTGTCTATACATGTGGCAGTTCACTCATTTAAGAGGTCTCCCAACCCTTAGAAAGGGTTTTTATGCATCTCATGGATACTAATGGAGACTTCTATTGGTATAGAACATCTAAACTAGGTGATTGATGACTTTCATCACAACCACAATTATTTGTATAATAGATCAAAAGGAAAGTACCGCTTGGGTTGTTCCCTCTCACAAATCAGGAGGCGGGCCCTCTAAGGGGTTAAGAACATAAAAGAGATGGGTTTGGATTTTGATCACCAAGTTTGAACAAGTGAGAGCATAAAGCTATCACCTTACAAGCACAAAAAATAGTGATTAATTAACCCCCTAGTTAATCTATGTGCAAGCAAACACTTGAAAAAGCGATCTAATTAATGAAAGCCCCGCAAAACCACTGTTAGTAGTTTGAATTTCCAATCTTCAAAAAATGAACATCAATTTTCAATTTTAAATCTTTGACATGTGAACCTGGAACACACTAATTAGTAGTTCACAATAAGCCTTTGAGAATGTCCTGCAACAATTAGATTAGTAGTCTAAGTAATGACTTTGACAATGTGCTGCAAAACCAATTTCGTTAGAAGTTTAATTTTTTCCTTTGGTTCTCAAAAAGGTGCTGCAAAAAATGATTAGTGAAAACACTCAAAAACTAGATTTAAATCGAAAACTAATCACACCATTAAAAAAAAAATTGGAATTTTTATGAACTTTTATGAAATTATCAAAAATCAAGGTTTTGAAATTGAAACATTCATTTTAATTGATTATACCTGATTTATAATTTTTGATATGAATAAATGGTCTAATCCACAACATGCACATCAAAAGAAGATTTCCAATGCTTTTAAAAACTTGAAAATCCCATGAGTACTTTGCAAATTATGTCAGTTTTACTACAGGTTAGTATTTCAGAAATTGTGAAAAAAGAAGAAGTAAGCACTCTCAACAACTGATTCAACTTCTGCAAATATATTTTCCAACCAGCAACTGAAAGCACATTTATCATTAACAGATTTTAAAAAGATGCAGCAATAAAAAAAATCAACCAAAAAGTGTAGATCCATACAATGTATGGATTAACAAAGAAAGTGCCTGCAAACCATGTTTTTTTTAAGTTCAAAATGAAAATTTTCACCAAAATATAGACTATAATATATGAAAATTTAAGGAACGATGATTCCGAACGCAATGGTGATGTCTATTTTCCCTTAGAATTCCACTAAAAGTTCTTATTTTCACCACCTCTTGAAAATATCCATTGTTGGATGTTATGGTCGAGTTGTTGATATGTGGTTGTCATTGATGTCAACACTATTAACATTAATGTCTTTAAGACTGTATATGTCGAGGATATTGAGAAAATTGTAATAAAATATGTTACAGGTTGTCTGTGAAGTAGTGAAGATCAGTATGGTAAAAAAATCATTTTGTTGATAGTGAGATGTTGCGGATTAAAGGGTTTGTTTTCAAGCCTATCTAGTTTCTAGTCCAAAAGTTTCAAAGGTGTGCATGAAGATTTGAGCAAGTTATGAGTTTATGTATTCTGACAATTATTCTATTACTGTAAATAGTGTTCATGGAAGAAGATAATGTGATTCTAGTAATCTAAGTTGTTGCGTGTTCATGGACATTTCTAGATCATGTTCTATCTATGTTGCACGTCTGAATTGATCATTGTGCTTGCGATTCAAGATTTTTTCTTGCATGTTCATGTTTTTCATGTGTTTGAAGCGTATTGTGGATCTTCGAGGAAGGATCTTTGAAGGTGTTTTGTGTTCAAGAACATTGTTTTGGGTCTCTACTATGTTGTGGCTGACCTTGGTTGATGCACATTGATAATCTTTATTGTTTTGGGCCAACAATTTTCATTCATTCGATTATTGTGTTGAAGTCGACATGAAGCAATGTAATTTCTTGTTGCGGATATATATAAGTGATTGTTTCTTCATTTGAGATGTATGTGATGTGCGAAGTGTGCGAGTGTTATGTGTGAAAAAGGTTTAGATCATTCAAAGGCAGAGCAGAGTGTGAAGAAGAGTGAAGAATTGTTCATGTGCTTAACCGAAACTATACTCAGACATTAGCAGATGCTACTTTCTTAGTTCAAATTCTTCAGATGGATTTAATATGAATGTTTTATGTAAGACAATGAGTCTTCCTTTGAGCAGTGAGCTCTAGGAAATGTGTCTGAATGCATGTGCATTCCTCATATATTCTTCTTATACTTTTAACAGGGTATAACTTGTGGATTAACCTCCACTGTGATTTTTCCCCTAATAGGGTTTCCACACAAAAATCTTGGTGTTATGTGTTTTTTTGATGTGTTGTTGATTCATGCTTTCACTGTTATTAATCAGATCTGAGAATAAAGGTTAATAAGTTTAATAAGTTTGAAATTTTGTGACAACTAATTCACCCCCCTTTCAGTTGTTTGCCCTTGTGTTGCCAACATCCATAACTTGCAAGACATAAACACCAAAAAATTGCACACACAAAAGTTAGAAAAAAAGAAAATGTTCTTCACGTCGGGTTCACCAATTGTATGGATCTGAAAATTCAATTGGTGAAGCTTAAATTCTTGAAGGAAACCACCAAACCATTAGAATTAAGCTTATAAAATCAAATCCAAAACAATGAAGCACAAATAAACATAAAGGAAGTTGAATGTAAACAAACAAAGAAAATTACACCTTTATATCTTCATTGGTTGACCTTCATTTTTCTTCTCTCCTTTGCTTTTGAATATTTAGATATGTTGCTCTTAGTTTTAAAGTGCACAAAGTAAAGGCTTAAGATGAAAATGGGGATAACGAAAGATTGAAGATGGTGGTGGCTAGCCAAATGGAGAGCTCAAAGCCCAAATTTATAGATGAGAAGATGGTGAAATAAACGGATGAGATTGAGTAGAGAAATGAGGGGTTGAGATCGAATGAGATAAATTTAACGGGAAACTTTCTCATTCTCAAATTCAAAATTAGTGCCATGTGATTGGAGAAATTTGTGGAATGGAGGAAAAATTAGTGGGTGGTGTACACGTCTAAAAATGGTCACGGTCGATCAAACCTGTTAATTAATTAAATATGAATTATTTAATTAATGTTCTTAAGTCCTCTACATATAAATAAATTTAATTATTCCAATTCTGCTAATTTAATTAAATAAATAAAGTTTATTTAATTAATGCTACCTTCCTCTTAATTAATTAAATAGATTTTACAATTTATTTACATTAATTATCACAATTTTAAATTCCAAATTTAAATGATATTCTTCTCTCTTCATTTAATTAAATACTTTCAATATTTAATTAAATCATTTTCCAAATTCCCACTTCTCTCACAAAAATTAAATATTCTTAATATTTAATTAAAAGGCTTTTTCTTTTCTCACATAATTAAATATTTACAATATTTAATTAAAGCCTTTTCATATTTCTCTCACACATAATTAAATATTTATTTATTTAATTATGAGAGACACCTTTCAATTGTCTCTTCATTTTCTGTCTCTCAGAATTCCACCTCCTTTTCGAATTCTCGATCTCTCACCGTTCATTTCAACAGGTTTGAACTCGACCGTTGATCTTGGCCAATCGAATTCCTACCTTCAAAAATCTATAAATACAACCCTTTCATGAGCTAAAAAAGGACCTCGAATCTCATATTTTCATGCGTAGTTATTATAGTCGCATCTTAAGCATTTCATAGCATTTTAATTCAATAAGCTCAATCATTTACATGCATATGCATTTTTGATAAATCTCATTCTCTCAAGTGCCATTTTATAAGCTGTTGTTTGCACAACTGAGAGCAAACATCTTAAAGCGAATCCTTGGAGATAGAGGACAATGGAACGAATTTGAAGAGGCTGTTGTTTAGAGTTTGCATTTACTTTATTTCTTTAGTTTTCTTCAATCTAATGTTTCATTGGTGTACTAATTTAGATTCAATTTGATTTACACATTCTAACATACACATTTCTGGCGCCCACTGTGGGGCCAAGCCCCGCATTTAATATTTTTTTTTGCAGATTTTTTTGGCAGGTGACAGACTAAAATCATGCTTCGGTGCATACGATAGTTCTTTCGGTGCATCCACAAACTATTTTGGCACATCCACAAATTGTTTTGGGGCATCCAGGGCCTATTTTCGCGCATCCACAGACTGTGTCGGCGCATCTAAAGACTGTTTTAGCGCATACGAGCTTTCTTTTGGCGCATACGAGATTTGTTTTGGCACATACGAGCTTTCTTTTGGTGTATATGAGCTTTCTTTTGGCGCATCCATGGACTATTTTAGCGCATACAATTTCTGATTTTTATTTTTTTTGTCAATCTTAAAATGGCCATATCTTGGTCATATTTTGGTCTTTTTCAGAGCTTTTGTTTTTGAAATGGGGTAGAATTTCATAAGCTATCTAATGGTGCAGGTATTTATCAACTTTGATAGAGTTTAAATTTTCAAATTCTCACTTAATGTCAAACCACAATGAAACTTGGTCTAAATTTTAGGGTTGTTATGCTTAATCATTTATCTAACCCTCATATCTTCTTGTTTCTTGATTCCATCTAACATTTGAGCTTGTATTGCAGATTTTAAAGGACCATGGAGCATGAAAATGAAAGAAAAAACATTATCACATGATTGTAACAAGTGTTTTTAAACACTTTGGGAGCAATTATAATCTCATTCTTAAATTGTTGTCTGGATCCGACGCGACCGTGGCCAGAGGTTTTATTGATGTATGGGGAATAAAATGAAGCAATCCTAGGATAGAAATTTAAAATTTGGAATTTACCAATCCTAGGATAGTCACCACAAACTATTTTTGCAATTAAAATGAACCCCATGCCTATTGTGAAGCAACATCTTCACTTAGTTTAAATCATTGTCATTTGGTGCTATAAAAAGAACATTGTTTGCTTTGTTTGTGGCAATAGGTCTATGCTCTCCCCTTAACTGGGTGACCAAAATACCAGACTGCCTTTTCATTTTCGTGCAATTTTTATGCTTTCTTACATCCTTTAGAGGGCTTGCTCTTGTGGGAAAAAGTACTCACCCAAGAGGAACGACCTAAGTGGGAACACCTAAAGCCAAGGTTTCCAACCCACTTTAATCAAAAGCAAGTTGTTGATGAAAATCCAACTTGACAGTAGTGTGCAGGATTACCATCCCCAAAACTTTTGTTCTAAAGGTTGGGAGGTCTCTCAAGGGAGTATATCTATTTGCCACACTGAACAGATACCCTTACTACGAACCATAGTGTAGAAAGCCAGCTGTGTCAGTATCCAAACATCATCTTAATCACGGTGCAAGGGGAGGGAAGAATCTACCCCCAAGACACTCACCATATAGTCGCCACGGATTGTTTGTTCAAGGGATTCAGTATCCACTTCCGTCACTTTAAGTACGTACCTTGAAAAGAAAAAAACATGGGCACCCTCTAGGGGGTGACAAGGCTATGTGATTCGACACGATTTTAAGCTGTGGGCTGTGATTACTATGATGACTTATTTGACAACTAAGAGTGAGTTTGCTTGGAATGCTTATTTTGTTCAAAACCTGTAAAAATCTCAAGAACATACACAAAAATGTTTTAGATTTTGTTTCTTTAAAAACAATTGTCTTCCTATTGCATGCTGTGTTTTTCACATTTAAATCAGATTAAGATCATCCAAAAACTTTAAAACATGGGTCATAGGGAAGAAAATCTTGTTCATAGGCTTTATGGAAATAGTTCAAATCAAGAGATAACAGAAGAAATGCTTCAAGAAGCTGAACAAGATCCACATTTTCTCTTAACTATGGAAAAGATCTTAGAGCAAAAAAAGAAGGATATTTTCTTTTATTGGCAAAACAAGGTGCCAAATTGCCCTCTGACTACAATATGGAGAAAATTAAAGAGAATCCTGAAAAGAATGAAACTCCCTTAAACGATCTTAGTACTCTTACCCAACAAGTAAGAGCACTCCAGAGGCAAGTCAAGGAAATAAAAGGGGGCACAACTAAAAAATCCTTTGACGGAAATATGAACGTGACCTTTTCTCCTCCAAAAACAACATCAACGAAATTCAATGTTTCTGAATTTTTGCAAAGGTTAAAGGGGAAGCCCAAATCTAAACCATCAAGTAACATTGACCATTCCTGTCATGCCATGCATTTATCTTCATCTCCCATAATTCAAAATGAACCTCATGGTTCTTCCACCCAATTCAATGATCCCATTCAATTGCCTTCTTCTATCATATTCTCTACATCCAGTGATTCATTTCAATCTACACATCTCGATCAAAATATTCTTTCCACTCCATCCCATGATACCAAAATTCTACAAACCCTTCCAATATTTGATCAAGATCCCATATCTCAAGAATAATACGAAGATCCCCTCCTTTCATTATTCACCCATGATAATCCTCTTCCATCTCAAGAACAAAATATTCTTCCAAGTCCTCCCTCCACCCCATCTTATGAATCCATACCCTCTCATGAATCAATCACATCCTAGGAGCATGACAATTCTTCCATCCTATCCAAAGATTCCTTTCCATCTAATGATCAAGCTACTCCATCTCCTTCATCTAATGATTCTTTTTCAAGTCAAGATCAAAGTATCCCATCATCCTCATGTCAAGGGCTCATCACACCTCTTCAAGAAATGCCAACATCATTTGATCATATGGTTGAAAACATTGACAATTTCTCCACCATAACTATTGGAGACAATGATCAAAATCAATCCATCAATGAGAACTATGAAGATATGTCTACCCCATCTAGTTATAAAATCAACATTCATCAAGAGCCATTTTTTAGTTATGATCAAGACCCCTCCTACAAAGATCTATTTCAAGGAGTGTTGATGATATTTGATCCTATTGACATAATCCATGATCCATTAACCAATGATCGTATTGAAAATGTCTCTACAATGCCTAATGAGTTAGAGGACATATCTCAAGAATATATTTCAAAGCATGATCAACAGTTATCACCAAGGTCTAGCAATGGTCCCTCCCGAGGCATATTGACATCCTTCGACCTCACAGTTGTGAACAGTGAAGGAATCCTCAAATCACCATTTGATCCAAGTCCACTCAAAGATCAAGAGGATATTGAACCACTTCCCATGTCTTATGACGATGTCCAAAAACCCTTTGAAAGCAATCCATCCTTTGAAATCGACCCATGTCAAGAACTTGATCCAAAACATGTCGAAAGTAATTCCAGAATTAGTCAAGATCAAGGATTTGTATCTCCGAGATACTACAATGATCTAATGGGAACTCTCCTATCTATACAAGATATCACAAATGATGATCATATCCATATAGCACATACTCCTCCATCTACCCATAATATGCTTTCTTTGGATGGACACATAGATAATTGTCATTCAAAACAAGAGTCCCATACTCTTACCAAGGAACAAGAGTCTCTTACTCTTAACATTTATACACATGGTCAAAATATAGAGAAATACAGAGACATGTCAGAAATGGGTCATGAAGAAGACTTCTACAAAAGTTGCGAATCAGAAACATCATGTGAAAGCATATTAAGAATTAATCATGAGGAACACTTTCACAAGGACAATGAAACATCAACACCTCTTGAAGGAGCACTACAATCCGATATCTCACAAGATCAAGATAAACATACCAATCAGGCATTCATCCCACTTATGGAAGATCCTATCACTTATAAACTTGGATCACTCACCTTTGTAAGGGAAAATTATCTTATCAATAAGGAAGTTGTCACTTTTGAAGATCCACCATAGAGCAAAGAAGGATTAGCACCTTGTTTCCAAGGTAAATCATATCCTATTGCAAATAGGATTTTTCAGTAGATGAATTATCAAGGCAGAGGATTAGGCCTACATGAACAAGGCATCCTAGAACCAGTGCAGATTAATGAAAATCCTAAGAATCAAGGCCTTGGTTATTCGAAAATCAAGGGATCTCAACATATCAATAATACTTTCATAAAATTGGGGGCAACTTCGTCTCAAGCAAATGTCAACATAGAGGGCACGAAGAATCTTTATGATGAAACCAATGCCAATACTACAACCATCCACATCATGAATCTTCATCCATTCATCACCCCATCCACAAATTGGGACCAACGTCAAAGGAAAGACTTGAATCAAAGCATGAAGAACGTTATCAAAGCAAAAGAAGCTAAGAATCATATCAGGCAAATCAAATACACTTGGATACCAAAAAATACAAAGAAAGATTATCCCTATCAAACTCCATCAGTCAAAGAAACTATGGGACAAAATAAAAAAGGGGCAAGGATCCATCAAAGATGTCCACAAAGGAAAAAGAAAGCTTCTCAAACAACATACAAAGTGTATCAAGCAATTGGTCCTAATTCCATGCACACTTCCATATCCACTCATCATTGCTCATCTTCCCAAGTTTGGAGAGTCAAAGGTTCCAAACTTTCAACTAATCCACCTTTTATTCCTAAACGCACTCCATCCATGCCTCCACGCATAATATTCAATTCTCACATTGACCATGTGTTGGCAATGACCCTTCATCATAAGGATTCAGAAGGCACTCTATCGCGATGTGCGCATAAAGACAGAGTTAACTCTGGTATCAGCAAAGCAGAATGAATTTCTCAAAATTTTCTTTCAAGTGCACGTATCTTGGAAAACCAACTTCTTCAAGGAGGATATCGATGGCACATTATGAAAGAAGCATCAACATTAGCACCACCAGGTGGTTCAACATCAGCTTAAAATCTCTCAGAAAATACAAAATATCAAAAAAATGTCCTAAGAAAAAATCATTGCCTTGATGAAAACCTGCCAAACAAGCGTCTTGGCAACAACAAAAAAAATAAAAATCCAAAAAAATCAGAAAAAGGATTGAAAATAGTAAAGAGAAAAATCGTCCTCTAGCGAAAACCATTTCGATGGCGCTTTGGACAGGTACCATGATGAAAACCTGGCAAGTAGGCGTCATGTGTAGAATCGAGCATCTACGTGCACCAATTTAGGAGAAAGCATCTTATCGCATCCATAATAAAGCCAACATTCTAGCCATATCATCCATTCATCCATGAACCGTTTATCCAGCTCATTACCATCTATTTACATTATCTCGATCTCGACAAATTTTGGTAAACACTTTACACTTGTTTATGGTAAACATCTTGACATGGGTCATTTTCATTGATCCTATCCAATCCAAATGTTATATGAGCCTTGAAGCACTATCCAAGTGACCATTCTTGTGTTCAAACACCTTATCTTGTCACAAGATAATCCTTGGCATCCTTTGCATGCTTACAGTATCTATCCATACACCTATTCAAGAATCCACCCATGGCATTCCATACATTGCTAGAAATTGGGGGCAAATGTTTACATCTTGCTTCAGGAATGAATCTTGATATATATCCTCCAACTTATGTGGTGAACTGAACATTGGAAGACGTAAAATCAAATTGGTCAAGCATTTGCGAGACAAAAGATCCAAATCACTAGCCTATGGCATATTTTGACAGGAAGACGCTCCTTATCAAGCTTTATCTTTTGTCGAACATCAATCTGAGCAATTCATATCAGTCACATCTAACTTGCATGTTAGTTTCACATCAAATAATCAAAATAATTTTGTTCCAAATCAAGCTTCATCAATCTTGATCAATCGAATCCAATCAATTATCACCTTGTTTGACTTAACACACTTAGTCAAACTATCATCTTGTGAAAAATTTTACTCTAGGATAACACAACTTCCTTGGGTTTACAAGTTCATTATCATCTTTGTTTGTCTTAACACACTTAGCCAAATTAACAAATCCATTATCACCTCGTTTGGCTCAACACACTTAGTCAAACTATCAAATCCATCAATTTGATCAATCAACTTTAGCTTAGTTTTCAACAAGATCTCAAAAAAAATCACTGATATCGTCATGCATGTCCATATCCAAATCCAAAAAATCCAAAAAAATAAAAAAACATTCCAAAAAAATAAAAATCCAAATATTCCTGAAATCCAAAGAAAAATCAATAAATCGTATGCTTTCATCAATAAAATGGTCGTGTCTCACCCTAGACTAGGGGCAAAATCCTGAACTCATTGGGGGAAATCAACTTTTTTTGAGCAAACAAGTAACATGTGCCAATTATCAAGTATCAAATCAACAATCGAATATCCAATCAAGCCTGGTCAAAACAACTTTGAGACATGTCATACTTTGAAACTGAAACAAACTGGATGATCTTAATCTGAATTAAATGAATGAAAAACTTAAAAGCAAAAGTTGCGAGTTGTTGTTTTGATATTTGATGACATCATATCTTTGGAGTGGTTCAATGATGTACTGAACTAGAATCACAAGGAAGAAGTATGATTTTTCTTTACTTGTTGTCTGTAAGTTAATCATTAGTATGATGCAAATTGGTCGCGGGACATGCTCTACAATGTATCATTGATGATATTTCAGAATTTGCATAGGAAGATGGTTAACTTTTGTCTGTTTATGCAAGCAATACTCAGGTCATCTTGATTCAATTATACCTAGATGCTTGTATTAACTTGCTACATCAAATATTATGAAAGCAATACTCAGGTCATCATTGGTGCTAACATACCCTTTGATACTTGTACTAACTTTCAACATATCAAAAGATTCAATGATGACAACTAAACACAACAGGAAATGGAAACAAGGAGAATGATTCATTATTTCATTTAGGATTGCATAATTCATTTGCATTTCGAGGGCCTTTTTAAATAGATTTTTGAGGGTGGGTCACATTCTTGAATATCTTTTTCAGACAACGGTTGAGTATGACTGGACATTTGGTACATCTCATTTTCATCATCATTCACATTCATTTCACATCATTTTCCATTATCATTATCATTGCACTTACATATTTGCATCATCATTTCATTTCATTATCATATCCATCACATCTCATCTGCACCATCTCAATCAATTCATCCAATCATTTCTTCCAATCTCATCTTATCAATCAATTCAATCTAGCACAAATCATTTAATCATACTTTTTGTCTTGTTCCTAACCTTACTAGAAGCCTCGATCATCATCATCATCATCAGGATGTATCCTTCCCTATCCTTGTGTTGTTCTGGGATGTATCCTTCCCTAATCAACAACACTATCAATATCATCAAGCAATCATGCAAATCAATCAGCAATGGATATCATCAATCAATCAGTACATCAAGCAAGTTCACATCTATTTGTTTTTCATATCACATGAAAACAAATTTAATAGTCACCGTGACTCAATCTATTTTGACTTTCAATCAGGAAAACAAATCTATCAATACTATTTGTTTTTCATATTGCATGGAAACAAATTTAATAGTCATCATGACTCAATCTATTTCACTTTCAATCAGGAAAGCAAATCTATCATTTCTATTTGTTTTTCATATCGCATGGAGGCAAAATTATCAATCAAATCTACTATTTGTTTTCCATATCGCATGGAAGCAAATTTATCAATCAAAAAGTATCATCAATTGGGGCAAAATCAAAGTTCTTCATCTTCATATCAATCTTTCAATAGGGGTTTTCATCAAATCATCTTTATCGGTCGATGAATCAGATAGAAAATCAGTAAAAATTTCCAAAAATCATCTTTATCTGATTCATCACCCGAGGGGGCATATAGCATCATCAGTAATTTTTCAAAATCAGGGGCAATTTCTTTGAAGCAATGCGTAAAACACATCACTTCAAAGAGGGGAAAAATGTACACATCTAAAAATGGTCACGGTCGATCAAACCTGTTAATTAATTAAATATGAATTATTTAATTAATGTTCTTAAGTCCTCTACATATAAATAAATTTAATTATTCCAATTCTGCTAATTTAATTAAATAAATAAAGTTTATTTAATTAATGCTACCTTCCTCTTAATTAATTAAATAGATTTTACAATTTATTTACATTAATTATCACAATTTTAAATTCCAAATTTAAATGATATTCTTCTCTCTTCATTTAATTAAATACTTTCAATATTTAATTAAATCATTTTCCAAATTCCCACTTCTCTCACAAAAATTAAATATTCTTAATATTTAATTAAAAGGCTTTTTCTTTTCTCACATAATTAAATATTTACAATATTTAATTTAAGCCTTTTCATATTTCTCTCACACATAATTAAATATTTATTTATTTAATTATGAGAGACACCTTTCAATTGTCTCTTCATTTTCTGTCTCTCAGAATTCCACCTCCTTTTTGAATTCTCGATCTCTCACCGTTCATTTCAACAGGTTTGAACTCGACCGTTGATCTTGGCCAATCGAATTCCTACCTTCAAAAATCTATAAATACAGCCCTTTCATGAGCTAAAAAAGGACCTCGAATCTCATATTTTCATGCATAGTTATTATAGTCGCATCTTAAGCATTTCATAGCATTTTAATTCAATAAGCTCAATCATTTACATGCATATGCATTTTTGATAAATCTCATTCTCTCAAGTGCCATTCTATAAGTTGTTGTTTGCACAACTGAGAGCAAACATCTTAAAGCGAATCCTTGGAGATAGAGGACAATGGAACGAATTTGAAGAGGCTGTTGTTTAAAGTTTGCATTTACTTTATTTCTTTAGTTTTCTTCAATCTAATGTTTCATTGGTGTACTAGTTTATATGCAATTTGATTGACACTTTCTAACATACACAGGTGGAAGAAAATCAACCAAATTAGTGGAAATTTGGAAGATTTTAAATTTCAAAAATCATGGCCATTTGGAAGAGTTTAAATTTTGAAATTAGTGGAGGTGTGTAAGAGTTCATTTTTAGAAATTTAAAAATCATTTATTTTCAAAACCATGGATAATTAATTAAATTTAATTAATTATTAGATTAGTGAGATTAAATAAATATAAGTATTTATTTAATCAAAGACAATGTTAATAATTAAATAATTAAGTAATAATTATTTAATTGGAGGGATTAATGAAATGGGAAATATTAGTATAATTAAATAATACAAATTATTTAATTATTTATGCATGAAAAGAGGGTGAAATTGGATTAAGGGTTAGACAAGGAATTATGGTTAGACAAAGAATTAGATTTAGATGAAGAATTATATGAGAAATTAATTGGAAAAATGGTGTCATAAGCTCGGGATAATTTTAAGTGTCTACAACAACCACAAAATGAAGGAAACATGCCCAACACTAAAACAACTCGAAAGGCACTCCAAACTGCTCCAATCAACACCCACACACACTAAAATAAAATTTTAGAAGATTGAAATGGATATTTGACCAAATATAGCTTTGAATTGAGGTTATTTGTTGCTGGTACGACTAGTACAACAAGTGCCAAAGTCATTAAAACTCATCATAACACCATTTATCCATATTGCATTGATTTAGAAGCAACAATTAGCCATAAGGCACCTCCAAACAAGACGAAAAAGGCTTCCAGAAATTGAAAACTCACACATGTAACATTAATAAAACCAAAATTTATCACAAAATATCAAATATCTCCATTTTCCTCAAACGAGTAGGAAGAACTTCAACTTGCAACACAAATTTGATCTTAGAATGTGTTGGTTAACAGATTATGCACTTTCTTAAAACTTAAATTCTTAACTCTATTACCCAAACTAAATGCATATCAGTTGCCAATAGTTGAGTAAACTATTTTTATGGGAAGTAGTTTTTCTTTGAGTTTTATGAGGTACAACTCCCTCTTCTAATGAATAATTTTATTTTTAAAGTAAATTTAAATGGGGTATGCTTTTAACCAGAAAGAAGGAAAGGAAAAATATCAGACTCTTCTACTTGTTTTTAGAAATTTGAGCTCAATAGATAAATTGCAATCATAGAAGTGCATAGAACATAGACTACTTCACATCCCATGAAGTGTAAACTGAAATTTTATAACCAAAGATGATACCGAAACAAAAATGTATCAAACAAATAATATAAATTTTACATTCACAAAGAAATGCAATAACTTGAACAAAAAATAATCAAAATGCATAGATTATGATAACTACATTCAGTCATTCAAGGATCCCAAACTATACATTCATAGACATAAGATTTCTAGTTTCGTGTATCTATATTCCAAAATTGTTAAGAGAGTTTTCAGTTACATCATATTACATATATAAGAAAGCAAGAGTATCTGCTTCTTGAAATAATCACCAAAAATAAGAGTCTTTTCGACTTTCATAAAACATAAAAGTTCATGAAATATTTAAGTAAATAAAAGAGAATATTGTTGAGGTGGAATATTTTTTGTAACTCCTTCAGACGACTGGGCAGCTAACGCAACAACTTTGGCTTGGTAGGCATAAAATTCCTTTACTATGGGAGGCATATCACTGTGTTGAGGGATGATTACATTTTTAGTTCTTGATTTCCAAAGACCTTTGTTAGCTCTTATTGCTTTGATTTTCCTTGAATATGTCATTGCAAGTCCATCAAATTGAAATAATGTCAAGTAAATTCCACTGAGCCTCCTCATGCTTTCCATATTGAATTTTTGTTTGGCATAGAGGCTCTCAACTATCCTTTTGAAGCTTTCCTTCAACATCTCCTCATCTTCATCATTGTAATTCCCTTCTTTTTTTAGATGAATGCCAATGCCCAAAAGGTTTTTCTAAATCTCAGCCCTTATTATATTACACTCATTAAGTGTCTTTCCCTATTTAAAAATATTTTATTTTAGAGCAAAAATTTTCCACTCAATGCTTCTCTTCCACATAACACATTTGTTATCATTAGTACTTGGTAGAATTTGTTCATTGACCAATTTATCTGCACCCATTTCTATCATTCCTTTGAAATGATTATCATTTTTCACCCAAATTGATTCTTCGTGTTTGGTAGAAGCAATCTCTTTATCAACTTCAGTTCTCAAAACTTTAATATCTTTACATATCTTCTTCATATCAGAGATAAATTTGGTTCCCTTAGTTAAGATATTTTTGGCCCCTTCTTTAGTAGCCTTCCCATAAGCCTTATAGCCTTGCATCTTATTCACCATTTACTTCCCTATGGAAGATGTCAAATCAAATGTGGCACTAGCTTGACTAATTGTTTAGGGAGCCAAATCTAATACAAACTTCAAGCAATCAGTCAAATTCTTCACTTGATGCTTCAACTCATCCTTGCTTTATTTGTCTCTAGGTGTTCTTTCCACCAACCTAGCAACCGCCACTTGAAAATTATGCACATCTCCATCCTAGTTGAAGGCCCTAAGTTAAATCTAGTGATTTTTAAATCACTAACAATTTCTTGTCCAACTTCTTTCTACACTAGGGGATGCACTACTTATATGTACATATTCCCAATATTTCCATCTTCCAACAACCTAGATGTAGTCTTAGTTTTTTAGTCTTGGGATTTCTCTGAATTAATTGACCAAAAAAATGCTTTTCAAGAAGACTAAGTTGAACTATTTTCCTTTTCTTGGACAAAGTTTTCTCTAACCATGAAGTGGAAGTAGGTGTAGCTATGGACTTGGAACTAGGAGAAGTGAATTGCATGACTCTCCTAAGAGGGAGAGTATCAAAATTTCTCATTTCAAGAGAAGATGGTGGAGTAGGGCCTACCCTAGGAGAATTTTGTAGCTCTCTCAGAGGAGAAGACTTGAGAGAAGGAACACTTACCTGTGAAGGAGAAGAAGATACATTATTTTTTCTCTTTGTATTTTTGTGTTTGATCTAGGGCATCTTTTCATAGGTCTTCTTTGGTAAACTCTTCTCTAGAGGTTCCTCATTTCCACCTCCTTTTCCTCCTAGAGTCACTTGATGAGTGGAGGGTGACTATATATCAGAGCATGAAGGTTCTTGGCTAATCTCTCCCTGATGTTGAGTGTATTGAGACTTAGGAGGCGAGGAATTTTATTTCTCTGTAGTCTTTCTTGCTACCCAATCCTAAGTTTTCCTAAGTACCACTATTTTTTTGCATCAATAGTCTCTAAATCCTTCATACTCCAGTTTATAGAAATAATTGGTTGAGTTCGTATATGATTGATAGAGATCGGGTTCAATAGATTAGACTCATCATCATCTAGACCTTGGATATCCCAATCTAATATGAATTTTACTATCTACCTTAAAGTTAGTCTCATCCAACTTCTCCTTTAAACCTCATATTCATCAACATAATATTCCCAATAGTCTTCTAAATGAGACATATGATAGAAACCAAGGCCTAATTTAAGGTTGCCTTTAACAAATTTTTTACTATCAAAAGGGAACCTTCTTTCATATAATTGCATTGTATATATGGGTAACTCCCTTTCAATATTGAGGGCATCAGACATTGAATTACAAGAATAATATCCAAGGTCGATGGGGAATTGCACACCTACCTTTTTCCTCTCTTGACACCTTTTGTTTGCATATACAATTTGTTTGCACACTTCGATTAAAACAAATTTATCTCTTAGATATTTAGGTAATTTATAAGGAATTTCATCAAAACCCCCAACCCTAATGTAGGAAAACATTTGGAATTGGATGAAATGGCTACCATAGGTGTTAATAATTTATGAAACCTCAGGAGATATCCTCTAACATATGTCCCCTTGTATTTTTCTTATCATTCTCATAGTAAACACATCATTCACCCTCCTAAAATGCATGTAGCTCTTCTCTAGCTAGAGCTTATCCTAATAGTCATATATTTGAACATCTTGATCTTGGAACTCAATCAGTCTCAAGATTGGCCAAGGTCTTGTGCAAGAAATAGCATAGAACAAGTAGGAAGACATGTAAAATAAATTGTTGAGTGGAAAGTGAATAGTCATTGAATGCACTTGGTCACATATAAGTTGAGCCCAATCCAAATATTGCTTCCCATCAATGACTATTTGTATGAAGAAGTACATCCAATATTCAAAATCGTGAGCTCTTTCATATGAGTTACTGATATATCAATTTGGGGGATGAGGATACCTTGCCACAAACCCTGGTTGTGCTTTTCCTTAATTGTCCTGCTCAAAGCCTCTGCCATTATTATAAAAAGAAAAGGTGAAAGGGGGTCACCTTGTCTTACTCCTTGTCTTGCTCTAAAGAATCCCAAAGGAGAACCATTTATTAGTATTGAGAAGTGTGCCCCTAATAAGCAAGATAATACCCACTTACACCATTTACTACAAAAACCAAACTTTTCCAATTCTTTCAAAAGGAAATTCCAGTCCACCCTATCATAAGCTTTCATCATATCCAATTTTACAATGAAAGAGTACAAATGGTTTACTTTAATAGAATGGAGCACCTCATGCACCACCAAAGCCCCCTCAACACTTTCCCTTCCTAGAAAAAAACCTCCTTGTTCCAGAGAAATTATTTTTGGTATTAGATGCTGCAATCTCAAATATACCGCCTTCGTGAAAAGTTTGTAAACTGTATTGCAAAGGGAAATAGGTCTAAAATCTGCAAATGTCTCGAGCTCTTTTACTTTTGGAAAAACTGCAATGTTTGTAACATTGAAGTGCTTTAGTACTGCACCAGATCTTCTCGATTCCTCTAGTGGTAATAATAATTCAAAACCCAAAACATCCTAGCACCTTTGAAAAAACACTTGGTTGTAAAGTGATCTGGCCCAAGAGCCTTGTCTGGGGACATTGAGAAAACCACCTTCCTTAACTTTGATAGTGTAAAAGGTTTCATTAGTGCATCATTATCACTATGAGAAACAAGATTTGGTATTGCAGATAACATCTCTTGCTCATCCTGACTTCCTTGTGTGGCAGTAGACTTATCTGGAGCAAGAAGATTCATAAATAATTTGACTACTTCCTCCTAGATTTCCTTTGCATTGTGGATTTGTTTCCCTGAGATTGCATCCTAAATTGAAAAAATAGTTTTTGTAGCTCTTTTTTGCTAGGCCGATGCATGAGAAAATTTAGTGTTTCGATCCCCTTCCTTCAACCATATCTCTCTTGATTTCTACTACCAATAAACTTCCTCTCGCTTTCCCAACTCTACCCATAACTATTGTAGATCTTTTTGCTTCTCAGAAGTTGTCGAATCCAAACCATGTTGTATAATATGCTCATGAATTTCAACCAATTATTTTGCTACCTCTTTTTTTTGCACAAAGATGTTTTTGAAGGTTTGCACATTCCATTCTTTGATCTTCCCCTTAACATACTACAATTTTTTGAAGAACTAAAACATCGTAGTATCTTTCTGAAAAGGTGTGCTCACCCACCACTATCTTAGCAAAGGAAAGAAGAGTGGATGTCTAAACCACATTTTTCAAATTTGAAGGAAGGTTTATGTTCTGATATCCCACTTGAACTTGATAAAGAGAGAAATTTAGCATAATGATCAGAACTTACAAGAGGCGAAATTTGAGAAGGAAAATTGCATGACGTGAAGTCCCAATTATGTGTAACTAAAAATATGTCTAAGTGCACAGATATCTGCAGAAAATCTCTTCATTGATTTGTCCATGTAAATATCCATTTTCCTGGCAAAACATCCCTCAGTACATTTTTTGAAATGAAGCTCCCAAAATCCACCATTTTTTTTGTGTGGCGAACAGATGCCTCCTTGATTTTCATTAATGGACACAATTGCATAAAAGTCACCTGCTACAACCACTTTATCACTTCCCAGCCTTTGAAGAATATTTGTTAAACTATCCCATAACCTCTTTTTCTCCTGGGTAGTTGTGGGGCCATAGACATTAATGAGCTAAACTACAGGTCAAAACTTTACACATTCATTAATTTCCAATTACAATCAGCTTTCATTATGTCCATTGTAATTGTTTTCGAATTCCAAAGTGAAATTAGCCCTCCTGAAGCCCCTTGAGCTGGCACAAAGGATTCTTTCCACTTGCCCCATTTCAATACTAATGCTTCAAAAGCTTCCTTTGACAACTCATTCTCTTTAAGCATAAAAATATCTGCCCCATTAGCATCAACTTGACGCTTGATCTAGGCTCTTTTGTTAGGGGCATTAATGCCCCTAATATTCCATGATACAATCTTCATTGCTCACGAAGAGAGAAACATGCTCTCCTCAGCCTCTTGTTAATTGAAATGCTCCCATCTAGAGTAGCCTGCATCCCAGCCTCAATCTCCTCTTTTATTTTTTTTGCCTTAGATTTTCTACCTCTTTTCCCCAATTTTTTTTTTTAATCGGCAGCTAAAAAATCGAAGTTTGTGCAAGAGATAAAGTCTGGGTATAATTAAAACCATCCACCATTTCTGAGTCATTTTCCTCATTTTCCTCGACACATAACTCATTGAGATGATATTCTTTGGAAGGCATCATTTTTTTTTCTATTACTTCTTCCTCATTTAGAACCTCCTCTACTAACTCATCAAAAAATTCATAGCCTATAGATTCAAGCAGCTTATGTGCAAGCTCTTCCAACCTTTTGGTACAAACCTATTGTTTAGATTCATGAGACTTCCTTATATCAATATTTTCTTGAAGGTCAACCTTCTGAATATAACAATTCTTTTTATTGACTGACAAATCTTTATGTAGATCCATCAAAGGTGGAATGCATTTTTTTTGAAAAGGCAGAATACATGCCTTTTGAATATATTTATTCAAATCAATTTGAATTGGCCTACTATTTCACACCAGTTGATGAATGATCTGTTCAATTTGGCCTATTGATAATGAAAAAGTGGATGAATTACCAATTAGTTCTCCTACCTTAGTGCCCGAACTATTATATTTAGGAGTAATTATAACCTTAAGTTGTGGAGGGAATTGAAAAGATTCTAAACCATTCTCATTCAATCTTGCACTTTCTTTAGACATCACCTGGGTTGATTTAGATTGTACCTCCCTCTCCCCCAAATCATAAACCTTGTCAAATGTAGTATCACTTTCCTTTTGCATTGATAACTCCTGATCTGATTGAACTGGAATATCCATTTTCCTTTTATCCTAATCAATATCAGTGGCTATTTCACTTGTTTCTTTAATGAAGTTATGAACATTAGGGTAGTTTGCTTTCATATGATCCAATGAGTGGAAAATAGTGCATGCATTATGATGGTTTTCAACTATTATCTCATGTACTCATGTGCCAAATTTGGACTTTATATGAATTTGATTAGGAAAAGACTTGGAAGAGTCCAACAGTATGCAAACCCTCACTAGTAGAGTCAGATTTGTGAAAAATCCCTTATCATGCTTAAGGAAAATTCCTATTTGGTTTGCCATGTTTTCTATCAAATTCAACTCTCTATATTCCAAAGGCAAAGACTGTAGCTAGACCCAGGCCGAAACAAATTTTGCTAAAAAATGAGTTGGCTTAAAGTTTGGAGTCCAAAATTTCATACATAAACCAGAGGCTTCATAGATCCATGATTTGACTTTATAAATGGAATCTCTCTATTCTTTTGTATTATTACACTACATATTAAAGATTAATATATTATTAAATATTAAATATTAATTATTAGTTATTATTAATTATTAAATATTATTTTGAATCAATCAAGAATTATACCTCTTGATGATAGAGAGTTGAATATGATAGAAAACATGGCAAACCAAATAGGAATTTTCCTTAAGCATGATAAGGATTTTTTTGCAAATTCGACTCTACCAGTGAGGGTTTGCATACGGCTGTACTCTTCTAAGTCTTTTCCTAATCAAATTCATATAAAGTCCGAATTTGGCACATGGGTATAGGAAATTATAGTTGAAAACCATCATAATGCATGCATTGTTTGCCACTCATTGGATCATATGAAAGTAGACTTCCCTAATGTTCATAGCTTCAATAAATAAACAAGTGAAATAGCAACTGATATTGATTGGGATTAGAGGAAAATGGATATTCCAGTTCAATCAGATCAGGAGTTATCAATGCAAAAGGAAAGTGATCCTACATTTGGCAAGGTTTATGATTTGGGGGAGAGGGAGGTACAAGTTAAATCAACCCAGGTGATGTCTAAAGAAAGTGCAAGATTGAATGAGAATGGTTTAGAATATTTTCAATCCCCTCCATAACTTAAGGTTATAATTACTCCTCCTAAATATAGTAGTTCGGGCACTAAGGCAGGAGAACTAATTGGTAATTCATCCCCTTTTTCATTATCAATAGGTCAACTTGAACAAATCATTCATCAACTGGTGTGTAGTAGCAGGCCAAATCAAATTGATTTGAATAGATATATTCAAAAGGCATGTATTCCACCTTTTCAAAAAGCATGTATTCCACCTTTGATGGATTTGCATAAAGATTTGTCAGTCAATAAAAAGAATTGTTATATTCATATTACACCACATATTAAAGATTAATCTATTATTAAATATTAAATATTATTTTGAATCAATTAAGAATGATACCTCTTGATGTATTATATATAGTATCTTTTATAAAGGGTTATCAAAAGTTTCACAAGGACAAAAGAGAAAATGAAATATTAAATTTCAAAGAAAAATAAATTCTAGAGGCTTCTTGAGGAGGCTAAAAAATGGAAAAATATTTGATTGTAAAAGGAGTTGGGCTCGAGGAAAATCATCTATTATTTAAAAAAAAAACTCCTTTCTTAAAGATTAAGCATTTGGTGTTCATCTTTTTTTTTTAAGGATGAAAACTCTTTTGAAAATAAAATTGGAAGACAAAAACCCTCTTGGTTTTTAGATTAGATTTGGGGACAAAAACTCTCTTGATTTCTAGATTGGACTTGGGGGTGAAAACCCTCTTATCCAATAGTGAAAATTTTATCTAGGGATTGCATTTGTACAATAAGATCAATGAATAAGAATATTGAAGATTTATAAAGTTGGGTCAAAGATCAAAGAATTTCCAAATTTTAGTTGATTGTGTTACAAAATATATTTAGTTAATATGATTATTTTTAAAATTTTGTGATACTTGACTATTTATTTTTCTAAGATTTAATGATTAAATCTTGTTATTTGTGGTGAAATATTTTTATTGGTACTAGTCATACCTAGCTAGGTCGTACACTGGTTTATATTGGTTATTCCTTATTTAAGATTGACTATTATTTTTTATGGAGCCAAGTATGCATATTTTTTCACACCAAGTTGGAGGAATCAAACTATTTTCTAAAGATTAAATATGTGTGTGGAACCAACTATATGAAATATAAGTCTTTGGTTTTACTTGTATTCATGAAAGCTTCATATAATATTTTAAGAACGGTTGACTTATTGTATGGTATTGTTATTGGTTGTTGTACTTCCTAAGTTTATGGTTTTCCTTCATTTTTGGTGTCATAGAAATTGAAGGTGGCTATGATTTCATTTTGTACTTATCACTCGTTGAACATTATATTCAAGGAAATTGCTGAAGGTAAGGACCTATTCATGGGTCCACATTTATTATATTGATTGGTTGTTTGTAAATTTGAAAGGAACACGCTTTGTCAAACAAACCCCTATTGGAGTTCCTTGTCACCAAACACGAGGGAGTGATATCAAATAAATTTATTGTTCTTTGAAGGAGCCCACATAGTGATCGTAGCTTATTTTATATGAAGGAGCATTGCCACCAAGGAACAACCTCTGATAAGGTTGTCTTTAGTTGAGATAAGGGGGTTGCAGTTACCTATTCCAAACCACAATACTCTTAATTGGCACAATACTTACAAGAGTAATATTATATTATTTTTTTTAATTTCATCATTTGAGGTGTGTCCCATATCATTTTTTTGTTCTACTATATACTAAATAAAATATTAGCAAGTTATTATTGTGAATTTATAAATTAGATCATAGTTATGTGATTATTATTATTCTTGTTAAGAAACTGCAATATCTTGGTGTAAATAGGTGTTTTACCTATCTAGTTCACTTATAGGTCCTATTTACACGTTAAGTTTACTTAGGTCCTAGGAAATATTTGTAGAAGTCTTAGGTGTCATGTGATCTTATCATATTTTATCATGGAATTTACTAGTTGAGTCCTAAGTCATTTAATAATGTTGAGGTAGTTTTCTCATTGTACAAGATTAAGACACATGTCATTATCTTATCTAATCCTATCTCACAACCTTACCTTTATAAGAAAGGCATCATATGTACATTTACATATTCAATCAATCAATTATGTATCCATAATCAAGAAGGCTATTCTTGCCATTTCTCTTGTGGAAGATGTTTTGGTCTAGCAGCTATTCCTGGGGTGTTGGGAGTTCACCATTAACTCCTACACAATATAAATAAGTGTCACACAATGGTGAGTATTTTCCTTTGGAGTATTGTAATAAAAGTATTTGTTAATTTAGAGGTAGGTAAAGAATGTGTTATCTAGTTGATAGATGATTTGACATGACATGGTGATCTAGAGGTAGGTTAGTATTAGTTTGAGATCAATACATTCTTTCAAGCTTAATATATTCCAATGTTACTAGGGCTATGAAGATTATTGTTGTTAGGTTTGACCTTGACCCCAAATTTAATTTTTATTAGGAACAACTATGACTAGCACAATTGAAATTGAGCGTGTTTTAAGTAAAATTACTCTTAAGTATATAAAATACAATAATTTTTAAAGTAAAGTAAGATAAATATTAATTAAACTAAAAAGTTCAAGAATAATATCTTTTGAAATAATATTTATTTACTATTTATCTAGATTTTTTTGAAAAACTAGTTTTATTTAATTTTAAGTATAATATTAACTTTAACCCTAATTATAGCCCTCACTCTCATCCTTATTCTAACTCTAACCTTAAGCATGACCACAATTTTAACTATAATGTTAATAATAACTAACTTTGATTGTAACCCTAACCATAGTTGTAATTCTAATTTTAATTGTAACTCTAACCATAATTATATTGTAAACATAACCATAACCCTAATCCTAACCCTACTTGTAAGCCTAACTCTAAGTCCAATCCTAACCATAATTATAACCCTAATTATAATTTTAAACCTAACCTTAAACCTAACTATAATTTTAACCTTAATTTTAAGACAATTTTTAAGTATGGTCAGTGGGAGCATTGTTTACATTTTTCTTATTGTAATAGTAACCCTTACTCTAACCCCAATTTGAAATCTAATCCTAACTCTAACCCTTATTCTAATTCTACCCTAACCCTAACCATAATTATACTGATTTTAGAATTATAATAATTGAGGCAGCCCGCAATAATGTGTCCCACTTTTTGGTTAAAGTAGGACATTGAAATCAATATTTTTCACCAAATTTTCACTTTATGAAACTTATAGCAACTAAACAATTAATAATTTGGAGATGATATGAACTAGTGATTTGTGAGGATTTGCGTGTAGATTCTAAATATAGATTAAAAAATAGAAAAAAATTGTGATTTTTTTTACGTAACTTTTAATAACTAGTTTTTTTATAGTAAACAACATTTTTAAAAAGTGGCATTTATGTATAACATATAACCCTTTTATTGAAAGGATAAAATTATAATTTTAAAAATATAGATTTGTAACATCAATATCTAGTGCGTGGATATTTTTCATAATTTTTTGTTGCATGTTTTCTAATTAATTTTTGAAGTCAAAGTAATTATAATTTTGGCATAGGTGTATGTCATAACACATAACTTGTTTTGTATGTATTGATTTTTTATTTTTATTTATTTCCGAAACAAGGAGATCAATACCTATTGCACACATAATTTTTAGGATTTTTTTCTTTATTTTTCAATTTTTTCATGTGTGTCAAACAAATACCTTGATGTTTGGTGAAAATCCTACATTCATAAGAAATAAAATATAAATATAATAATAAAATTAATGATATTTAAAAGTATACTTTTTGGAAAGATTATAATAAGGGCTACATACTTACAAAATATAATTTCTAAATTTCTTTATTTGATCCCTCAAAAGGTAAAGAAAAAGTTTTTTTTGTCGGCATTTGATAGGTGCAAAGGATATTCCAATGTGGGTATGATTTGAGACTAGAGGAGTTCTATCTAAGGTGGTTTGATCTAAGGGGGTCTTATCTAACCCTCTTCAATTAAAACCCTTTAGATTGAACCCCTCAAGGCTTAAATAATTAAGTTTTTATAAAAAAAAAATGTGATTTTAGGCAAAAATCAAGAACCCTCAAGTTTGGAACCCATTATTGTGGGATGACTCAATAAGGATTATAATTATATGTTAACTAGTAATTATAAATTAGGGCTATGGTTTTTTTTTTTTTTTTATATTAACCCTATAAATAATAATTATTTATTTAAAACATTTAAACTAATTATTAATTAAGGTTAGGGTTATAATATAATTGAATAAAACTCAACAAAGAATGGATGGAGAACAATTTTCAAACCTCATGACCAAGTTCCAAATCCAATGAAGAGAGAAGATATAGGGTTGACATACCTAGATTTAATGATGAAGGCCCTTCATTATGACCCTTTTTAGTACTAAATTTTTGGGATAAACTCCATGCTAATGTTCCTGATGAAATTAGAAGCTAGTTTGAAGAAAGGTGCAAAGTAGAAGAAATTGGATAAGAACTAGAATAATTTGAATAATTTTAAGAAGAAGAATAGATAGCATTCTTCCTAAAAGAAGAACCAACATTCTTCCTAGAAGAAGAATTCTAGATTCTAGGTGTGATGAGCTCAACTGGCTCCAACTCAATTCCTGTTGTTTTATGCTTTTTTGTGTGTTTGATTATTTTTAAGAAGAATTCTAGATAGAAGTAGAAGGGGAGCCAAGAATAAAAAGGGAAATAAATTGAAATACAAGAAATTCTGGAATAACTACAATGCTATTGAAGATCTAGCAATTCATACAAAGAGATTGCATATAAACAACATACCCAGAAACCTCCAGAATAATTAAATAAGATGGATCTGTACATGCCAAGCAAGATATGCTAGAAACCAAGAAATAGCATGCCTAGAGCCTGGATCTGCTTTCTCCCACACAAAAACTAGAGAAAAGGTGCTAAGAAGGTTGGACACCTAGGATGGAGTCCAGATAGGATCCAAAAGAGAGTCGTTTGGCCTCTTTCTTCACATGCCTATCTCTAGGTGACACGCCTTCTGAGGCAAATGATACGGCCTCTACAAGATGATGAGGTAACTTTATTGAAAGTTGTAAACTAAATGAAGATGGCGTCCCTAATGAAGAAACCCTCTTCCTTATTGCAAACTGATAAATACTGAGCACAAATCTCAGATGTAAGCGTAGATGAACTCATGTATGAAGCTCCCTTAGTAGAAACCATTCAATTGGTATTTCATAGTCTCACAATCACAGATCAATGAATAATTGTCAATCTCCAATGAAGAAATCTTGAAACCCTTTCCCTTAGACAAAAATCATAGAGAAGTTTTGAAGCAAAGTCAAATAATCACATAATGAGGTCGAATTCCTTCATTTTTCCTTATAACCCCCAAAAGGCACAACTTTCAAGAAGTGATGCCACTTTTGTATTAAAATACATTTAAAATGTATTTAATATCTTTTCCATATTTGGGTGCCCAAATAAATGACTTAAGTGAATTTAAATATTCACTTTAACATTTAAGTCATAAGGTAATAATATTTCAAGTGGGATTTAATATGTTATAAAGTCAAATAATAACTTTATAATATCTCAATAGACAATAAAATATCCAACCACTAAAATATTAATATCTCCCTCAAATCTCAATGTTTTAATGTGCCATTAGAAGTTGGCAAACACTCAACTACTAAGGCTTGCATTGAGCCCAACACTGAACTGAAGGGGTGGAAATGTCAAAACCCACCAAAATGACCACTGACCCCCTAACCAGATCCTATCAGCCTACAAGGGTCCAAGAAATAGGCTAACTCAACTGCTCCTGAAACTAACTAGAGTGGGGACATTACAGTCTACCCTCCTCGAATTCGCTTGTCCTCAAGAAAAATCAAAGTTGGATGTTGTAGAATATTCACCCTCCCAAGTAGCATCCTTTGTCGGTAGATCTCTCCACTTAACCAGATATTCCATGATAACCCACCTCTGAAGATAATGCTCTCTAGAATCTAGAATGGCCTCAGGTACTAAAATCAACTTCCCCTCATCATCTAGGGGTGGTAAGTCTGAAAAAGGAATCACCTATTTTCCCAACGCCTTCTTAAGGCATGACACATGGAACACATTATGAACCTTACTGTCCACTGGTAATTCTAACTCATAAGCCACCTTGCCGACACGTCTGACAATCTTGAATGGTCTATAGTAGCATGGCTTGAGTTTCTCTACACCCTTCTTCTGAAGGTAGACTGCCTATAAGGCTGAAGCATCAGATACACCATGTCATGAATCTCAAATGATCGCTCAACTCTCCTCTGATCAACATACTACTTCTATTGATTTTGAGCCCTCTAAATGTTATCATGAAGAGACCTCCTGACATCATGGTTCTCCTGTAACATATCTCCAACACTCAGTACTTTGCAATCACTCAACAATAAATCTAGGAAACTACGAGGATCATAGCCATAGAAAGCCCTGAATGGTGTCATCTAAATGGTCATATGGTGAGTGAAATTATAGCAGTACTCACAAAGATGCAACCACTTCACCCAAGCCTTCTGTTGCCCATAAATGTAATTCCACAAGTATCCCTCCACCCATTTGTTGACAACCTTAATTTGTCCATTTGTCTGTGGGTGGTAGCTACTGCTCGAAGTAAGCTTGATCCCACATAGTTTGAATAACTCCTGCCAGTAGTTACCCATGAATTTTTTGTCTCTGTCACTAACAATACTTCGAGGCAAACCGTGCAACCTGAATACCTCATGAAAGAAAAGAGTTGCCACCTGTGTAGCTAAGTAGGTAGTAGTGATTGAGAAGAAATGTGCATACTTTGTCAATCGATCTACTACCACATAAATGTTGTCTCTCCCTTGAGCTTTCGGCAAGCCCGTAATGAAGTCCATAGACAAGCATTCCCACTTCCTCTCAAGAATAGGAAGTAGCTAAAGTAACCCTGTAGGATATGTATGCTCTTTCTTGTTTTGCTGACAAATAGATCATTCCCTGACATATTGAAGAACATCCCATTTGAGACCTTTCCAAAAAAATCTCTCTCATACCTGCCTGTAGGTCTTAAAGTAACCGAGATGACCTACCATGGGTGAATCATGAAAGGCTCCCAACACCTTGTCCCTCATCTCATAACTTGGGACTAAAAATATCCTCCCTTTGTAAATGATAAGATCACTCACAAGAGAGTACCTACTATCCTATACTGTCCCATCTACAATGCTAGAAGCCCACAAATTCTTGGAATACTCTACAACTATCATGTGTCTCCAGTCCTTTGTAACCTCTACCATGGAGCTCAAATGAGGATGATGAGATAATGCGTCAACAACTATGTTTTGTGTGCCTTTGACATTAGAGATGTCAAAATCATATGACTGAAGCTTGCCAACCCATTTTTGTTGTCTCTCATTCAAATCTCGCTGTCCTAGGAAGTGTTTCAAGTTGTTGTGATCAATTTTGACACAAAACTTATTGCCAACAAGATACTACCTGAACTTGGCCATTGCATGCATGATGACCAAAATTTCCTTATCATAAATGTTATAGCTCCTCTCAGGACCCCTCATCTTCCTACTCTTGAAAGCTATAAGATGTCGATCCTACATAATAACCGCATCAATACCCTCTCCACAAGCATCACATTGAACTCAAACAGCTTGGTGAAATCTAGTATGGCTAAGACTGGACAAGTAGTCATCGGATGTTTGAACTTCTCAAAACACTCATGTGTTAGAGGTGTCCAAACGAAAGCTCCCTTCTTGGTCAAATCTGTTAGTGGTGCACTATGTTGCGAGAACCCACTGAAAAACCAATGGTAGAAGGCACATAAACATACAAACCCCCTGATCTGTGTCAAAGTATCTGATATAGGCCAATAAATAATAGCACGAACTTTATCTAGATCCATACGAACTCCCTCTCCACTGATAACGTGACCCAAGTATAATAGTTCTTCCATACTGTTGTGCACTTTTTGCACACACGCCCCACCAGAGGCGGGGACCCTCTTTTTCTTCTGCATCTTTGAACCTTGGCTTTGTCAATTTCTGGTTTCTCTCTTCTTGGAGGTTATTTTGGGATTAAGTCCGGATTTGGTTTGATGGGGGTGGATTTTAGAAATGTGGATTTTTCAAGTGAATTTTCAATGTGATGTATAAATGTTTTTGCACCAATGGATAGAGGATGAAAAATTAGGCCAAGTTGCTTTTTAAACTTTTTGAAAATTCATCCGGGAAAAAAAGCTATGGGGTTTCAAAGTTTTTCTCCGATTTTTGGGTCATTTTCGGGGATTTCCACCCGGTCCAGATTTTGGCGAAATTTGCCATTTTCGGGGATTTCCGCCCAGTCCGGATTTTGGCAAAATTTGCCATTTTCGGGGATTTCTGAGGATTTTTGGGTTTTGCCATTTGGGATTTTCTCTTTTTTTTGCCATTTTCGATTTTTCCGTTTTTTTTTGCCATTTCGATTTTTTAATTTTTCCGTCCTGGATTTTTGGGTTTTGACATTTTCGATTTTCCCCGAGGATTTTTGGATTTTTGGGATTTTTCGTCCGGTCCGGATTTTTCCGGGTTTTTTGTCAAATCTGGGATTTTCCACCCCATCCAGATTTTGGCGGATTTCTGGCCATTTTTCAGGATTTTCCCTTCTTGGCAGATTTTTCCGAACTTCCTATCACGATTTTCCTGAACTCCGAAAGGGTTAAATTTCTGAAATTTTATGACGGAGTTGAAATTTCCAAGGGTTTATTTATGCTTAATTTTAATTTTTTTTGGTTGGATTTTCACATGTGGGCTATTAATGATTATATCTAATTTTCAGGATTAAAAGGAGGACTTGCATATGGATTCGTGCTAGGAGGAAAATCTAGAAAATATTTAAAATGCACTTGCATATTAATCGGTGCCCAACTGTTCAAATGAACCCAATTGCATATGAATCGGTGCCCAGCTGTTCAAATGAACCCAATTGCATAAGAATCTGTGCCACAACCTGTCTACAGCTGGAATATATGTTTCAAACGTGGAGTGACATGTGATGCTGTTTTCACTCTCCAATCATAATTTTTATTAAAATCGAGGTGGCAGATTGTTGAAATTCTTATTATTCCTAGATGTAACTGCTTTTATGCTATTGGATGATGATGTACCACATTTTTAAGAACCCTAATGTGAATTCTTAGGGTTTCTTGGGGATTAATTGTAGCCATTAGATTGAATTTAATCCTGGCCCTTGATTTAAAGATGTAATATCTATAAAAGGCCAATGCCTTCTCATTTGAAAGGGTAGTAAAGTAGAGTAGAGTAGAAAAAGGTTAGAGAACAGCTGGTTAGGGGCTGCAAAGCCAGAATTGGCTAAGTTAGAGGTTAGATTCTGCAAGTTAGCGGTTGTAGGGGAGGAGAAAGACTGGAAATTGTTATGTAATGCTGAAGAAGATAATGCAAACAGGTTGTTGATTTGGTAAGCATTGTGTTATGTTTCAAAAATTTTATGGTTTCTTGTTCTTGATTCTTAGTGTTAGATGTTAGTTTTCAGTTCTTTCATGATAATGGTAAAATGTTAATGATGTTGATCGATCTCTGGTCCATACTTTTGGCAATTTGTTGATTGTAAGTTGCTGTGTAAAGTTAGTCTGGGTCTTATTTTGTGCTAAGTTCAACTGTGGATGCTTGTTTACATTGCACCATTTACTAGGTATGTGGATGAATGTTCATAGTCTGAAAATCTTCAGTTTCCTCAGAAGATTGCACCATTTTTGTAGAGTTGCAAGCTTGTCCTTGATTAAGTAGAAATTGGTTTTATTGGAGATTTGTCCGTTTGTAGCATTCATCATTGTTGTGATTGATTTTAGGAGTAACTTTAATCTTAGGATCTCTCTTAAACTCTTATCTTTTGCTATTTCTTTTATTATCTGGGTTACATTTAAGAATCTGAGTATCAAGATATTGCAAAATCTGATAAGTTTGAAGATCCAGTATTTGTTTGTAAGGCCCCTTGTGATTACCAGCATTTTCACATTATCTTTGAGTTGTTTCACTGCATTGTCAAGACCTGGCATTAGAGAACTTGGGGTTATCTCTTTTCCCATAGAGATTTACCTTTCAAGAGAGATAGGATATTATATTTTGTCTGAGTTGTTGCTGTGCAGAAAACACCATCAACACATACCCAATGCACACTTGGACTCCTTGGCATACAAGGACTCCCTATCAAGTATTCTCAACATAGCATCTAGGTGAACCATGTATTCCTCCCAAGATTTGTTGTAGACTAATATGTCATTGAAGAACACTAGAACGAATTTCCTCAACTGAGGCTAGAAGACCCTGTTCATCGTGGACTGAAAGAAGGTTGGAGCATTGGTTAAATTGAAAGGAATAACCAAAAATTCATAATGTCCATAATGAGACTTGAAAGTTGTCTTCTCAATGTCCTCCTCTCAAACTCTAATCTACTGGTACCCTGTCCTCAAATCTATCTTCGAGAAGTAGCAAGCCCCATGTAGCTCGTCAATCAACTCGTCAATACGTGGAATATGATACATGTTCTTGATGGTTTTCTTGTTCAACATCCTATAATCGATACACATCCCGAGAGTACCATCCTTCTTCTTCACCAATGCAACTAAAGAAGAAAATGGAGACTTACTCGGCCTCATGTGTCCCATAGCGAGCAATTATTTGATGGTTTTTTGTATCTCATCTTTCAATCAATTAGGGTGTCAGTAAAGAGTGGTCATAATGGGCTTGGTGCCCTCCTCCAACTCAATAATATGCTCTATGCCCCTGTCTGGAGGTCTACCATGAGGTATATCACTAAACACCTTAGTATGCTTCATATGAAGCTCCTGTACATCAGGATGATAAGGTGTTTTATGTTGCTCCTCATAAGATGGTTGCAACTGACACTCTATTTCCCATGCAACCATGTCATGTCGAATTAACCTTTGAATTCTCTTGAGTGCTATCTCCTTTAGATTGTTGTCTTTGATGTCCTTGAGTACGTGGTTGGTCCCATTAACCTTAAATTTCATCTCTATATATCTAAGGTTAGGTGGGAACTCACCTATTGCATGAAGCCACTTCATGCCCAAAACCACATCGGTGTTTCCCATCTTCACCACATAGTAAGCTATTGTAAACTCAAAATTATTGAGTTTCATGGGAAAATATGGAATCATTCTATCACAGGTAAGAGTATAACCATCAACAACCTTCACTCTAATCCCTTCAAACTCTTGAGTTTGAATTGCTCTTTTCTCAACCAATCATGCATCTATAAAATTAAGTGTTGCACTTGTATCAAGCAATGAAATGATTCTTTGACCAGCCAAGAGTCCATGTAGTTTGAAAGAACCTTCTCTTTGCATGCTTGACATGTGAGCTTCCTGTAGCTCAATCTCGACTTTATTTTCTACTTCATTTTTCTAATTTTTCCAACTCTGAATCATCTTGTACAATTTGTTGGTTTGAAAAATCAGTCATATCCTCTCCCTCAAAATACCACTCCATGTGCCTATTTTGATCTTTAGGCTTGAGGGGATAGTCATGGTTAATGTCATATGAGCCTTTGCAATAAAATTAAAGCTTCTTCCTACGTAAATCATTGATCGTTTCTCAATCCAAAGGAGCTACAAAATTTTTCTTTTTGTTTGAATTTTGTATTTTCCTTGAATTAGATTTGTTATCATTGTAGGATGAGGACAACTTGGAGTTGAACTTACTGTGGGGTGCAGTAAGTTCCATGCTACGATATATCCTCATAGACTCTTGCAAGGTAAGTGGATTGAATGCCTTGATCCAACCTTTCATAGGCTCAAATAGGCCCTCTACGAAGACTATAACCAATCTCCTCTCTGATATGTCGGTCACCATGACTGAGAGCTTTTGAAACTCTCCAATGTAGGATTCTAAACTACCCAACTGCTTTAGCTAAGCAAGATCTCTAAAGTGTAATTTTGGATCTCGTTTGTCAAATCTCTCAACCAACCTATCTGTGAATTCCTAATAAGTAGTGATCCTGTCATGTTGTAGTGTAACCATGCCATGGTGCCACCAATCATGAGCTACACCATCCAAATGTAGAGTTGTGAACTTGATGGAATCCTTTTTTTCCATAGGATGTAGGTTTAGGAATGTGTCCAGCTTGCTAACCCAAGCTCTAGTTGTGACTCTACCACTGCCATCAAAGGTGGTGAGTGTGAGTTTATTGGTAGCATGTCTGATATCATTGTTCCTATTCCAAGGTCTCATATCTGTCTTGTTCCTGCCATGCTCTCTTGTATGTGTTATAAACCTATCAAATTTAAGGTGGTCCTTAACTCTTTGTGGCAAGGAATCCCACTCATCATGAAATGTCATAACATTGTCTCCAAAGATCACGTTACCTTCCTCCTCATCCTCGTTACCCTCTTGTGGCTCATTTCTGGTAAAGGTAGGGTGAGTAGGCCTGTCATAGGTACATGTGGGAGTCACTATGAGACGTGGAGCTCCATGGATACTACCATCATCCTCCTGATCTTGATTCAGGTGCTTGGGAATAGATATTTGTTGTATTGTTGTAGTAAGTTGTTGTAGGATGTTAGCAACTTGTTCATGTCCTATCACCAGACCTCTCAAAATATCTCTGGCTTCCAAATATTTGTTATGAACACACTTTTGAGGTTGTTCACCCTCATCCCTGTCACCCATGTTTTCAAGTGATATATCTTCAAACTGATTATCAAAAGTAAAGTCCTCAAATGGATTTCTCTGACTACCAGGTCTTCTGCATGAGTAATACCTATTATATCTACCCTGATGAGGCCACATGTATATATAACCCTCCAGGTTGGAAGGATTACAACTTTGATACCACTATGATGAGCCCAATTGGCTCCAACTCAATTCTTTTTGTTTTCTTCTTATTTTTTTATGTTTGATTGTTTTTAAGAAGAATTCTAAACAGAAGTAGAAGGGGTGCCAAGCATAAAAAAGGAAATAAACTGAAATACAAGAAATTTTGGAGCAACTGCAATGCTATTGAAGATCTCTAAATTCATACAAAGAGATTGCATATAAACAACATACCCGAAAACCTCCAAAATAATTAAATAAGATGGATTTGTATATGCTATGCAAGATATGTTGGAAACCAAGAAATAGAACACTTGGAGCCTAGATTTTCTTTCTCCCACATGGAAACTAGACAAAAGGTGCTAAGAAGGTTGGATGCCTAGGATGGAGTCCAGACAGGATCCAAAAGAGAGTCGTTTGGCCTCTTTCTTCACATGCCTATCTCCAGGTGACACGCCTTCTGAGGCAAATGATACGGCCTCTACAAGATGATGAGGTAACTTTATTGAAAGTTGTAAACTGAATGAAGATGGCATCCCTAATGAAGAAACCCTCTTCCTTATTGCAAATTGATAAATATTGAATAAAATCTCAGATGTAAGCGTAGATGAACTCCTATAAGCTCCCTCAGTAGCAACCTTTCAACTGGTATTTCACAGTTTCACAATCATAGATCAATGAAGAATTGTCGCTCTCTGATGAGAAAATCTTGAAACCCTTTCCCTCAGACAAAAATCACAAAGAATTTTTGAAGCAAAGTCAAATAATCACATAATGAGGTCGAATTGCTTCATTTTTCCTTATAACCCTAAAAAGGCACAACTTTCAAGAAGTGACGCCACTTTTGCATTAAAATACATTTAAAATGTATTTAATATTTTTTCCATAGTTGGGCGACCAAATAAATGACTTAAGTGAATTTAAATATTCACTTTAACGTTTAAGTCATAAAGTAATAATATTTCAAGTGGGATTTAATATGCTATAAAGTGAAATAATAACTTTATAATATCTCAATAGACATTAAAATATCCAACCACTGAAATATTAATATCTCCCTCAGATCTCAGTGTTTTAATGTGCCGTCAAAAGCTGGTGAACACTAAACTACTAAGGCCTGCACTAAGCCCAACACTGAACTGAAGGGGTGGAAATATCAAAACCCACCAAAATGGCCACTGACCCCCTGACTAGATCCTATCATCCTACAAGGGTCCAAGAAATAGGCTAACTCAACTGTTGTTGAAACTAACTAGAGTGGAGACATTACACTAGGCCCATCCAATAATATATTTGTATGCACTACACTTACACAACCAACAAAATAACCTAAGTTGGAATGCATAGCTTAGCTAATTCATGACAATTATGCCCAATTCATAACCATCAAAATAGCTCAAAAATAGTATTATGTAAAAAATAGATATTAGTAAGAATTGACAGACACTAGATAAAAACATGCATATAAGTCTATTCATGCACAAGTTAATAGGTTTAAATGTAATAACTACAAATACTAGGAAACAATGATCATTTAGTGAGGGAAATTCAAATTTGATTTCTTTGAAGTTAACATTATTCTGATAGACATATTAATAGGTGCATCATTCATAGAATCCTACTCTCATTATGTTATTTTCACCATAGGAGAAGAAAGAATAAAACATTTTGGGTTAACCTATGTTACATGATAGTTCCCTTGTACAATGATTTAGCATCTTAAGAATAGTATAGAAAATATAATTTTAAGTGTAGGAGAAAAAAATTAAAATTAGAAATTTCAAAATCCCCCCACAAATTCTACAATAGTTATGTTTGAGATGGAGACAAAAATAAGAGTGAAACAAATGGAAAAATGATTCCCGTCTCTACTAGTTACTACAAAGACATAGAAAAATACGTTAGGGAGTTAGAAAAGGATGGATTGGTAAAACCTTCTAAATTTTCACTTTGTTGTTACACATTTATGGTGAATAAACACACTAAATTAAAAAAAGAAAAAAGATATTTGTCATAAACTATAAACCATTGAATTTTATAATGGAGCCATACCCATATATAATTCTTGATAAAGAATACAGGCCCTACAAAAAAAATACAAATTATAAAGTATTTTATTAGTTTGATTAAAAATCTAGATTTTCCTAAATCAAAACTAAATTAGAAAACTAGTGGAAAACTACTTTCAATTTTCCTTTTATATACTTTGAGTGGACAATAATTCACTTTGGATTAATGAGGACCCCTACATAATTTTAATCTCATAATTAAACTATTCAAAGGCACATCTAATTTTCTCTATGTATATATTAATGATGCTTTGTTTTTTACAAAAGTCTACAAAACCATTTATTCCATTTAGAAAAAATATGAAATTGTAAAATAAGCTAGAATTTTCCTTTCTATTTCTAAAATCTAGCTAGGTCAACAAATTTGTAACTTCTTAGGAATAAAATTAACTAATGGTGAATTAGAAGTCCAGCCATGCAAAATCTCTAGCTGGTAGACCTTTGACCAACCTCAATAGTATTGTAGTTACTAGATAGTTAAATTGTCAAACATGAAGGAGTTTTTAAAGCTCAAATTATAACACTTGATTCTTGGAAGTACCTGGTATATTTCATGGTCTCATATTTGGGTGAACACGGTTGGCAACAAAAAATACTTGCATAGGATGTATGTAAAGGAACATGATCATCTCTAATGGTAATGTGGCAAATAAACTTGTCATGTATCCTCCAACACAACCATTATTTGAATTGGAACAACCAGTTTGGCTTGATCTAGGGGATAACGACCTGAATTCACTCTAGACATTAATGTTAATTGAAATAATTCCAATGATTAAATTGTAGAATGGGGATATTTTCCTTTCAAATAATATACAAAACAATTTTGGAAGGGACCTACAATAGAGATCTTGTCTAATGTTCTTGTCTTGCTTACTACAGAATGTTCTCTTTGTAGCACATTCACCAACGTACACTTCTATTGCACATATATTTCATGAATTACTAACCCATCATGTTTATATTTTGTTTCTATGATAGTTATGACTAAAAAGGTTGAAATTTCACTAGGTTGATTGCTTAACATTAATAATCAATTGACCATGCAACAAAAGACCGATTTGATCTATGTGTTGTAGGATTATAAAAATTATTTTCCTAGGACTATAATGATATGAAAGGGATCGATCCAAATTTATATACACAATGAATTTACATCAAGGAGGGATGTGGAACCTGTTAGAAACACAAATATTGAGAGTGGGGTGAATCAATATTTAATACTTTCTACTTTAAACCACCGCATTCATAAAATTATGAAAACATAATCAATGGTAATGCAAGTGATGAACATGTTTACATAAGAGAACAGTAGATTTATGTGGAAACCTTAAAGAGAAAAACAACAGTGAGAAAAGTTTCTTGGAGCTAATGTTGAAATCTAGCCTCACAAAAGTAATATAAAACTTATAATAATTTTGTAGGAATCAACCTACATGAATTACAACCTTAAAAGGAGACACCAATCCCATTGAATTTGAATTTCAAACACCAACCTACAAGAGACACCAATCTCCTTGAATTTTGATTTGTAGGTACCAACTATAGGAGACACGGATCCCTCAGAATGAGCTTCAATATAGTCACTAAGCACCAACTCATATTAAGAGGCTTCAACCTGGTGCAGGGGCACCTACAACCATTATTCAAAATGTTCCTTGGTAATGGTTTGTCATAAGGTGTTTTAGGTGAGGTTAGGATTTTTTAAGATGTTTTATCATAGTATGTATTGGAAAAAAGGTCTAATAGACCATTTCTTCATGTATTTAGGGGATTGAGTTTTGATGGTCAAATGTGCACAAGTGCACTCATGTATCAAATTTGAAATTTGTAAGCCTTGGAGGCAAAAACATTTGAATTTTTAGGTAGGTGGGCAAGAGTGAGGTTTTTTTGGTTTCATGGGATTGAATTCAAGGTGATTGGGAGTCATGAAGGCCTAAATGTCAAAGGTTGCACACTAATGTTATTAAGTGCACAATCAAGTTGTCAAAACATAGTTTTAGGGGTAATTAGGAGTTATGATTTTAAAAGATAGTTAAAAGGAGTTAGGCAGTTGGATGTTGATGCAAAAATTTATTTAAAGCCATAAAAGGCTTGAACCAAAGGTTGTTCAATTATTTTTGAGGGATTTCATAAAAGAAACAACGTGCATTTTGCTGCTACATCATAGTTTTTTCTGATTGTTAGAAATTTCTCTACTCTGTACGACCCATACAATCTTATAAATGCTTTGAGAAAATTTTTATTATGTGGTGGCATGTTTTAAATTTCATTTGGGACATGTTTGAGTGAATTTCATTTGAGTTTGTGGAAGTTCTCACTGTTTTCATGTGGTTGCCTGTGAAAACCAAGGAATTGTTGTTCTGTAATTTAATAATGAAGATGGACATTTCTCTTACTGTTTGATCCTGTGTCTCAGAGAAATGGCCTGTAAAAAGGTAGAATAGGAGTTTGTGTGTCGTAGGAAGAAAACAATGAGTGAGTTGTTTGATCTTTGAAGAGCACCCTGGCTGGTAACAGTGATTTTGTATGAAAAATGGTGGTTTCAAGAGTGGTTTTTGTGATTCACTGATGGAAACAATTTGGGAATGGTGTAAAATTCTTGTGCAGACCCTATTAAACTTGTTTGATGTTTTGGTGAGGCTTGGAATGCCTTTGGATTGTGAAATATAGAAAACCCTAGGTATTTGTGAGTAAATTGAGGGTTTTGGTATTGGAGACTTAATTGAACATGTAGGGTCCTGAAACCTAGAAAATATTTTGTTTTGAGACTTGAGTTAAGACTATTTCTGGGTTTGAAGGTCTGGAGTGAAGATCCTAGGGTTGTCTCTTTGAAAATTGGCCTAATTTGAGGCATAAAATAGTGAAAAGTCCAAATTTGGAGCACTCAGTCCAAAGGAAGTATATCTGGTTTTCTAGAATGTTGTGTAACCCTGAAATGGGTGTCTGAATCCATTACATGTTTGTCAGGTGTCTTGGAGAATATTTGAGTTAATGGCCAAAAACTGAGTCCGCACTACTGTTAAGATTTAAGGGTGAAAGTGGGAAGTCATGCTTCTGATTGTTGTCACACTTTGGAATTGGTTTGAGTTGTTTTAAAAGATCATTTTAATCTTGTTAGATTCCTTTTGAAGGAAAGTTGTCACCTTGAATGAGTTTGAGGCTCCTGACTCTGCATCACGACCTCACATTATAGAAAGAAATATAGATATACTTTCACTCAATATACTCTACATCAAGAGGCGAACACATCATATAATGATATCTCAATTTCACTCAACATATTTGACTTCTCTTTTTAATTTGCATACTACACACTCTTGTCACTTCCACATATTTATCAATTACTTCACCCCTCATTTATTTTCAAGAAAATTATCCATAATATATATACATTCCATCATGTTTATAATATTTCATGTTAGCCTAGAACCATTTAACACCATCCACAATCAACCATGTTGGCCAAGGATAAACCTTAATTCAAAATGATATGGAACTTATAGTCAACTTGACCCCAAATCAAATGTGTTACAATAGGCGTAAGATGGTATCATGCACTTCCTGTCATGATCTTAACTGGTCCTATTTTACCTTCACACATTTCCTCCAATTGGTGCATGCTTCCCTTCTTTGATGCAAACACTCAGACATTATTCACAATCAACCAACAAACACAGACTTTACTATCTCACTTTTATCTTTCAACTTTGTGATTCAAATCTAATGAAACTATAGATTAAGATACTTCATGTGTAGTCTTCACTTGCAGATTGCAATCCATAACAATTAACAATGATAGAATGTGGTACCAAAAATAATGATAGTTTAGTACAATGCATATTTTTCTTTTGGGAAGTGAACCTCAAAACACTATTGCAAACAATTACGGACTTCCATAAAAGTAGTAGACAAACAAGAACCACCAATTCCATATGTACCCTGACTTCCCATGTTGTCCTTTTTCAATAATTATAACATTAACATCTACAATAGACACAACTAATATTCCATTTTTATAACGCCACACTTATCTGTAAAGTAGAGAGGATATTCATCACATAGAGTCACCAATATTACAAAAATGTGAGTTAATTAGAGAATAATAAATAAATTATTTAATTAGAATGAACATGTTGCTTGAAATTAAAAAAGATACATGAGCCAAAAATGAGACAAAGTTAATTATCAAAAACTTCTTGTGAGTAAGAACTCTACCAAAAGTGTGAAAAACATCACTTAATACTCCAAATTGGCTTCTTATAATCGATCACTAGCATGTAGGCTTACTTTAGAGCTGGTAAACACTCTTACATGACCAATTACTACTCAATTTTATAAACTTTGTGTCCTCTACTACATGAAAATCATATTGTATGAGCTTAAACACCCATGAATGTTCCACTTGATTTATAAGACTCAAATAACTCCCAATTGATCCATATCACCACTCATACATAGTATATATAGATTATCCCGAAATGTTTGGAAACTCAAAAGACCATTAACAAAGAAAGGGAAGATAAAATTTTGGAACACCAAAAGTCACTCCTTATGGGCATTTTTATAATTGTTGTTATGGTTTTATTGCATATATGATGTCTATTTTACCACATATAATTATTATGCCACCTTTGTAAGCTACTAACTTAACCCCATAATTAATTCTAAAGGTTAAAAAAATTTCCTATAGAATTCAACAACTATGACAATTCAATAGCAACTTCAGCAACAATTTCACCTAAGTCATAACTTTCTCATATGGACTCAAAATACAATGTCATTTTAAAAATTGTATATCTTTCGAAGAGGAGCTAAATATATAAATAATATTCAAATTTTCATCCATCTGACAATTATTTTGGCTCTACAATAGCAATTCATTAAAAAAGCCATACACTATCTAGAAGTATGTCATAGAGTACAAAAAACAAACCCATTTTTTGGATCAAACCTCCTCAATCAGAGAGTTTTTGGCCCCAAAAGCTAAGAAATCAAATAAAAATGACAATTATGTCATTTAAAATTATACCACAAAAGAAACATGAATCAAAACTTGGTACAACTCTATCTCCAAATATCCATATGATTTGAACATGAAGAACAGGCATTTTTAACAAAAGTATAGAAAATATTAGAGACTATCTCTTTAACCTCTTTATCCTTAAGAGAACTGTGAAGATTTCTTACCATTCTTATGAGGATTTTTCTTCAAGTGCAACTTCCAAAATAAGATTCTTCATGACCATATTTCCTACAATGGCCACAATTTCAAGTAGGTTTTGAATTTTCCTTATTTGTATTTTTAGTCTTAGTCTTTAATCTGCTTGTCTTTGAGAATGATGAAGGACTACAAGTAGGTGTACTTTCTCTCTCTACCTCCATACACTCATCCCCTTCATACCATCTAGGTTAAATTTTTGCCTAATAAAATAGTTAAAATTACCCCAAGCTTTATTTTAAGCATGTTTTCCAACAACCACAAAGATTATAGACTTCTAAACCAATACAAAGAATTATTCACTATTTGTAACTTAGCATAGGAAATATTTCCTTCCAACTTGAGAACGTGTAGATTAAAATGTACCTCAAATTTCTCTATCCATTGTTTCATCCAACCTCCATCTCCTTGAAAGTATGGGATCTATATTCTATTACCTTCTTCATGAAGCTTACTTGGTGCTTGATTCACCTTGGAAATTTTCCTTCTACAAAGTGGATTGTTTCCTTGCTCTCTCATGAGGTTAACTTCTCCATTAGAGTCTCTATATGACATGTTGTAGTCACCACCAATTGCGATAACTTAAAATAATGGCCTCTAGGTTGAAGAAACTTGTTTATCCATCCATGCTTATGGTTCTCTTTGGGAATAAATTTTTCTCTCAATAAGGCTGGTGGGGCTCTCAATTTTTTGCAAATCTGAAGTGTCCATGTTGAGAATTTTGCCTCCGTACTTTCAGTACACCTGAAAATCTGCCTAAATGACCTACTTTAGAGGGTCATGTTTCAGAGCCTATTGATTCTCAAGCCAAACCCCTTGGGGAACCCACTCATGTGACATGTGTGAATGTGTATGTTAGTTTTCAGCTTCCCTCGATAAGCTTTGTCAAGGTTTTGAAAAGCAAAGATGAAGGGTTTTGACACTTTTCTATTGTTTGCAAATTTTTAGGTTTGCAAAGTAGCCTCCTGTTTGAGCTTGCATTTTGCAATTGGATGATCTTCAAGAGAAAATGGTTGTTTCTCTCCATTCTTCATACTAAATTTTACTCCCATGTCAGATTTCAAAGCTTCATGATCTGATTTGCTATTTTTACTAGGCCAAAACCAAATGCAATTTGTTCAGTTTTGCACCTGCATTTCTTAGGGGGGTCAATTTTGACCTTCAGTATCTTGTGATAGATGATGATTCAAGTAAATACCTCTTGCACGCCTATTCATTGGTCCCAAATGTGCTTATGTTTCCAATGGCAACCTACCAGAAGTTGATTTGCTATTTTTGCAAAATAATGATTTGGTGAGCCCGGATTGGTTATGAACAGGTGCAGTTGCAGATAAGTTTAATTGGGCAACTTTGGCATTTAATAACTTTCACCTCAAGATCTCTTTTACCTATTCATATTTTGCATTCCATTCTCGGTTCAAAAGTCTACATGCCTACAAGTTTTTGCGACTCCAGGAGGTCGTTGACTATTTTTCTAGGGCGGTTCCAGAGCCAACTTGGCCAGTTTTGCTCATTTTTCAAATGTGTCAAAAAGTAGATTTTAGTGATAGCCCAGTTTATGTTTTCACTTCTGGAGCATTAGAGGTTGTGTTAGATCAATTTGAGCATGAAACTTGGTTGAAAATGAATTTTTTTTTAGCCCGTTCGACATGGGTACCCTACATGCTTTGCATAGTTATGAGAATGCAAGTGTATGCAATATTGCAGCTACTTCAAAATAAATTATTTTGGTGGAATAGACACGGTATAGAATTCTCCTAAGTATGCTGACAAAAGGGTAGTCTTCATGTAGCTAATCACCTTTTCTTATGGCCCTATATGATTCACACAATGGTGCACGGAAAAAGTTGCCAACAAAGTTTTCAACACTAAATTTGAAAGAGGAAGATGTATCTGAAACCAACATTGAGCATAATGATTTAAATGAGGTTTTGAATGAAAATGATGTTAAGGGTGCACCTGATATAGGGATAGAGTGACAAAGGGTTACATTGATAATGAGTTCATTTACAAATGAAGATGGCGCTTCACTCAAGTCATTATGGGGTAAAGTCACAACACTATTTAATCTTGCTAAGTTGTCAAAACAATTACATGAAACTAATAGGGAAAATCATTTTATAGGGGAAAGGACCTAGTAGTTGTGCACCCTAACTTTGCGCTTCCCAAAATCCTACGTGGAAATTTCAAATCACTCCAAATTTTTTACAGCAACTTACATGGCAAGTCCCCTGCTTATAACTTTCGTTTCAGGGCCACATCATCAAATATGATGCCACATCAGCATGCTTTTTGTCAAGGTGTCCAAAAAGGCCCAAAAAAAGTGCTACCAATACTTGTGCATTCACATCATGAGTAGTTGAGCGCTGATGTGGCATCACATGATTGGTTGTTTTTTAGATTTAAGGGATACATTTTGTTTAACTTAGGGTACTTATGTCACAATTATTGGACATTATATAAACAATTATTGGACATTATATTAACAACTACTATCACAACTATTGGAACATGCTCAACTATGGGTCCTTTCCCCTAGGCCAATTGTGTTCACATTTCTTGTTTATGTGGATACATGATTACATCTTTTTGTAACCAGCTGATATGGTTCAAGGATATTGTTGGTGCCTTTGACTGACATTTTTAGACAGATTTGCAATAAATGTTTGCAAAATGGAAAATGATTTGGGTTGAATTCCTGTCATAAATGTTGGTGCAGTGTGTTCACATAAATTGGATACATTTTGTCAACTTCCAGTAGATGTTTCTTCCAATTCAAAGTTAGTTATCAATTCTATTATGTTTTTACAGTGCAAAGAGTCTGATGAGCTTGAGGGTGATAATCTGTTTTAAGTATGGAAGGAGCGTGGAAGCCCGTGCATGCCTCAACAAAAACTCACTTTTAGCAGCATGAAGAGGGGAACCAGCAATAGATAAGGCACATGAGCCTGTTTAAAACAAGTTTGTCTCAGATAAATGTGGTCTCATGGAACGCCATGATTGCATGATATGCACAAAGTGGATTGTTGAAAAGGCTGCAGAAACTTTTAAGCAAATGTAATAGGCAGTTGTACTGTCGGTCCTCCTGGCCCGTTCCATGTGAGGAAGGTGCATCGAATGGGAGGGGCACCACCGAATGTGAAGGCGTTAAACAACATACAAAATGGATTTGTTGCAGGTCTTAGAAACTTTCAAACAAAGGAAATTTGCAAGAGGGCTCGAGCCATTAAAGAGGAACCATGCTATGTTGAAGAGGCCATCGTACCAAGCAGAGGGAATAATGGGAGGTTTACATTACTAGTGAAATGTATCAAAATTGTTTGAGGAAATCCTATTTGAACGTTGCACCCAGTTTCATGCTCGAACGCACCATGAAAGGGAACAAAGATAAGTTTGTGAATGCGCATTATGTGCAGTCTTGGTTGCCTTCAGATTTCATCGGAGTGGCAAGGCAAGGTTTTTACTTCAACGTCAATGGAGGCACCCTGTGTTCAAGGCTTTGATGGAAGAGAAGTAGCCACACAAGAAGGAAGTTAGGGCACACAAGCAGATCAACAACCAGCGTTTGAGAGGCTGCGTGGCTAAATCATAGCCCACCCCACTGATCTCACTAGACTGAAGATGAGGCCAACAAGAGGCCCACGGGGTGTGCGAGGTGGATGTGGTGGGCCCGTAAAATTTGAAGGCACGAGCAAATGTTCAAAAGCATTCGTTTTTTAAAAGGCAAAAAAAATAAATGATGTCAGTTGTAAGATTAAATGGGTTTTCATTCATGAATGAAGACAGATTAGGCTTGGTTTTGTCTTGGTCCCTTAAACTGTTTAGTCTTGTGTACGTCATTAAAATATTTCATTCATTCCTAAAGAAGAAAATTTAAATGTATGGGAAATGTGAATGAAGACACGGGAAAAATTAAATGGGCTAGATAGAGTACGGGTAAAGCCTCCTTTACCCACTGATAGTTTTTTAGTTTTCACTTTTTATAAAGTGAAACCATTAAGGTGTGGGTAAATGTTTTTTAACCAATAGAATCTTAAATATTTTTACCATTTTAAATGCCCATGAAAGATAAATTATAAAAGGGGTATGAATAGAATGAATTTAATATTCATTTTATTTTATGATTAAAAAAGTCACTACTTGGTGGGAAATGAAGTGCAGCAATAGAAGGGAAAAGTGAAGTTGTTTTCAAGGGAATGATAAAAAATTAAAGTGCATATGAAAGAAGATTACTTTTGCATAGTAGGGTGAAATGGTGAAACTCTTCACATGGAGAAATCTTCTCTTGCTGAACAACTTGGAGCAAAGGAAAATTGAGAGGAAAAGTTTGTTGTTGCAAATGAAGAGAGAAAAGGAGGCTTTTCTTTTTGTAGGTTAACGGAGGATGAAGATGTCAGTTATCAATTGTGGATGCATTATAGGGCTGCTCTTTTTTTTTTTTGTCTCTTTATCTTCTCATCTTCTCTCATTGTAGAGGGTTCTGATTTTTTGTATGGGTTGGGTAGATAGAAAATGTTGAGTTTAAGTCATGAGTTGAGTCTGTAAGTTGTAATTGTTGATTTCATGAGTAAATATCAACTAGTTTGGGCAATTAAATCATGAATGTCTTTAAATTGCCTCTAGTTTTGTACATCTTGGATCATATGAATTCAATAATACAAAATATCTTTGATTTTGTCATCTCAATTTTCCCGATGGGTCTATTTCAAAGAAATGGTTAAATTCCTTTGAGCAGATAATTGTGATTTCAGGTGTGCAGGTTGGATTTGATAAGAAGGATTTGACTGGCAACATGAGTGGATCTGTTGGTGTAATGCATTAGCAGTTTGAATCCACTAGCTGAAGTTCATTTGCTGATGAATTCATTTTTATGTATTTGACTCCATGGCCCAAAATTAGGTACTGATTTGTCATTCAACTTAGTGCATTTTAGAAACAATTATTAAACTCAAAATCATTAAATCTTTCAACTGTGATGTATGTGCTTAAAAGTATCATTCCATTCTTAGCATTAGGTGATTATTTGCTCAAAGGTCTACCAAGCCTTCAGTGAATAATATCTATTTGCATTTAGTAGGAATATATCTGTGTATTGAAGTGTTCTTGCGATAGAGAGTATCAAATGAACACAAATAGGAACACCCTCCTTGGTTTTGCAGAGCCTAAAGAGTAGGGGTAAAATCCCTGAGAGGCTTTACCTGTCAGTTGGCCACTAGCTTTTGTGATTTTTGAACATAAAGGTTGGCTACTTCTTAGAGAGTTTCAAAGCTTAGCTGGAAAAAACACCAACAAAGGAAATGCGATTCTTCACTTGCACTCTATTGTGTACCTCCAACTCAATAGCAACAAAAACCACAATGAAAAAATAGGTTGTGATACCACTCACCCAAAGGAATTATTAGCTTTGATACCACCTTTCCCAAAAGAAATATCATCTATGATACCATTTGATCCATAAACTATGGAGGACATTTGTCCTATGTAGTCACCAATCTTATGAAAAATGTGAGTTAAAATTTGAGAACAATAAATGTTTGGAATTCTCTAATTAGAATGAACATGTAGCATGAAATAAAAAACAAAGACAATACCACAAAAATGAATAGAGAATTAATGTGAAGAAACCCCTTGTGGGTAAACAATCCACCAAAAGTGTGAGAAGCCTCACTTAGTTCTATAAACTTTGTCTTACAACTCCTAAATGATCTATGTCACCACTCACACATTATGTATATATCCCATGACATTTGGAAACTAATACCATCAAGAAAGAAGGAAGATGAAGAATTGTAAAATGCCAAAACTCACTCCTTGTGGACTTCTTTATCATGTATGCAACTGATGTTATGCTTTGGCTACATGTATGATATATTTTTCCAAATATATTGACTGGACCATATTTTTAACCTATCACATTAATCTTATTGTTAATTCTAAAGGTTAAGAATGTCTTGCAAACCAAACCACAATTATGAAAATTCAGCAACAACTTTGTCAACAACCTTAGAAATAACTTACTTGGAGCCATAAAATTTTCATATGGACTTGAAATGCAATGCATTTTTAAAAATCCAAAGGAATCTAAATATATACAAATATTCAACTTTTGAGTCCATTTGATTACTATTTTTGGCTCTACAACAAACTATATTATAGAATCTAGTCACTATCTAGAATAATGTCAAACTACAAAAATAAAATAAAATAAAAAATAAAAGAAATAAAAAAAATCCTTTTTTTGGATCATATACACATCCAATAGAATCACATCCACCCTAACCTCATCTAAAAAATCTAGTGTAAGCCAAAATCTCATTTTCCATTGTCTATTGACTAAAATCTCCACTCTTTGTTTCAACCAACCTGATCAATATGAATTGGGTGCTTCTCCATTTGCAAACTAGGTTTGTTTACTAGTTTTTTGGGAAAACAAATGTGTTTCAAACCATTTATGAAAGAATGCATACATTATCTTTCCTTTGAGCTGAATCTTGATATGAAAAAGTTTGGGCAACTCACCTTCATCTTGAGACCCACTATTACCCACAAGCATGAAAATCTATCATCTACTTCAAATTTGGAGAGAAATAATATTGATTAAACATTAGAAGAGAAGCAAAAGCTAATAGATTCTTAAATGAAATTAAAATAAGATAAGGGAACCTTCTCATAATAAAAAAATCATTTACATTGGGAAACCCTTATGAAGAAAACCCAAACAAAAACATTGCTCGTTCATTGTATTAACAAATAATTCACTAATTAATGAGATGTTTTTGCTTGTTTGTAACCCTAATCCATGAGAAATTATTTATAGGACATTATTATAGAAATTTTTTTTAAGGGGTATTGCATTACAATGGTTGTAAAACAATGGACAAAAAAACACCTTGAAATAGGTCCCACTAATTATGGACAAGCATAGAGTGTATAAGGGGTGTAAAATTGAACTCTCTTTACTTGTTCCTCCATATGAGGCATTTATTTAATTTTTTTGAATGGGTTCAACTTTGGATGTAGCTTCCAACATGTTGCTTTGATGTGTTTCTTTTCCACAATAAAACTATACTTTTCACTTTTCTCTAATTGCGATAGTGGTCTTCTTTCCCTTCCATTTGTCTTGCCCCTTGTCCTTTTTCCACCTTGTTTTTTTTCCTCTATTGTTTTTTATGTATCTATGATATTTTTTTCTTATTCATCTCTAGGCAGTGTGTTTAGGAACAAAAATCATCAATATTATTTAGTTTGGCCATCAAAACAAGCCTCTTGAGGTGCCCAAACAACTCTCAAATATACTTCATTAGCATTTCTTGTCCATATTATCTTTTCACAATTGAACCATCCTTTTTATACAACTTGCTAGTAAACTCTTCTTATATTTTCATTTTCTTAGCTAATAAAAGTGACATTGGATGGACCTTTCTTCCTTATAGCATATGAGGAAAACCATCTTTTAATTAGCTCTTTGAAATCTTTACATTTGGAAATAGGTGGAACTCTGCATAGTTGCAAAGAGGAGGCAAAACCTTCAAACTATGTGATAGTGTATCCAAAATGTTGAAAGAATGAAGAAGGTTGTAATTAATGAGTTTTCATTGATTTCAAAACCACATCTACACCACATGATGAATGTCAAATAGTATTTTGGATGTCTACAAAAAAGTTATTTTGCAAAAGAATTTTTTGGCTAAGTGTTTATACCAGTAGAATCAACACACAATGCCCTCTTATAAGTTGGTTTGTGTTTGTTCGCCTTTTCAGATCTACTCCTCTAATTCTAGTATGTTGTTCATAGATATTATTGGCATCTTATTTCAAGATTTTAGTTGTTTTGGTTAAGTGGTTCAAAATTTGCAAGTAATAGAAGTTCGACAGATATGGTTTATACAATTTTCTATGTACTGGCTATCACCTAATCAGTTCGCATTCCTCTGTGAATTTGAGTTAGTAATTGCGGTCTTGAGTGAAGGTTTTCACGTGTTTGTACATTATATTTTTCATTTGGTGTGACATTTTGTGGTCCACATATTCCTTGGTGATGATTAGTTGGAATAATTTTACTCTTAGGTTTTATACTTGGCCGGCATGATGAATACAAAGTATTGAGAAGATTAATATATGACGCGAATGGAAAAAGGAGTTGCTATAGGTCCATGCTGACCTATATTGCTTATATTTTGAGCACAAAGGAAATTCTTGTTTGAATCTGGTTCCGATAAGGAACGTTTTGCATAATTTGAGGCTACATCTAGTCAAGCCGGCCTAATTGGTGTTTGCAGTGAAGGCTGGTACATATACAAGGTTGAGTTGAGTTGTTGATGAGATAGATGTGTGATAGATATATGATTAGAATGCAAGAAATGATGTGAATATTGTACAATTATGTGAATAGGTTGTGAGTATTGAGAGGTGTGTGAAGACAGAGTAGAGTAGAGACCGGTAATTTGAGTTGATTGCAGTATGTGTAATGAGCTTCAAAGGAACTGAAATCAACATAAGTTAGATGCATTTCTCTTAGTTCAAATTCTAGTTGTGAAGCCATCTCTTGTATCTTTCTTTTCTTTGTGAACAATGAGTTCACTTGGATAGTGATTCCACTTGGTAGTGAGCCTTTCTATAATATCTTATAACTAATTGTAACATATTGTGAGTTAAATCTTCACCATGATTTTTTCCCTTTTTGGATTTTTCACGTAAAAAATATTGGTGTTCATGTATTGTGTTTGTTATGGGTTATTTATTATTACATTCCTTATAATTATTTTCTTTGGAAATTGGATGGTTGATAATAGAATGTTTTGATAGAATACCAATTCACCCCGCCCTCTTAGTATTTTGTGTGTTCAACAATTTGTATTAGAGTTTGGTTCCTTGGAAGAAGCTTGACCTCTTTGGGAAGATCTTGGAATTGAACACATGGCTTCATAATTATTTTTTGCTAATGGATACATAGAAGAAGACTACATACTTGAAAAAAATGGAGAACTCAAAGTTGCTCTTGAAGACCTAGGAAAAACTGAATCTGAAAAGAAGTATCTAAAAGAGAATATTAAAGAAGCAAATGACTACATCAGAAAACTGAGAGAGAAAATAAAAAATTCAGAGAAAGACATAAGGAGGTCAATGAACAAATAAAAAAATAAAATGAGAAAATTACCAGACTGAAAGTGCAAGTGGAAGAAAGGAAAATAATTGAAGAATGTCTGAATTCAATAGTAAAAAGAAAGATTGATGAATGCACAAGACTTGAACAAGAAGTGGTAAATCTGAGATTGGATCTATAAAAAGAAAGAATTCATGAGGACAAATTCAATTCAAGTTCTACAATGCTTGATGAATTAATTGCAAGCCAGAAAGCATCTAAATATAAAGGTGGTTTGGGACTTGAAAGAGGAGAAATGTCAGAAGCATAACAAATATCAAATTCAAAGAAGATCAGTGAACTGGAGAAAGCTAAAGACAAGAGGAACAATGTCATGTTCTGGAATCAAAGAAACAATTCTAGAAGACACCTCATCAAACAACCAAATGCTCAAAGGTACCCATCTTTCAATGGTATTTACTATTTTTTCAATAAATTCAGACATAGAGCAATGGAATGTAGAAGCAAAGTGAATCAAAATGTTCCATCCTTTACTGGTTAATGTTTTACATGCAAGAGATTGGGCATAGAGCAAGTGAATATAGAGGTCAAATGATGAATGCATATATCAGTGGTAGAATGATTTAATATTTTAATGGTTAATGTTATACATGATATGGATTTGGACATAAGGCTAATCAATGTAGATTTAAAATGAATGAAAGGAGCAATTCTCAAAGAAATGTCACAAGCAACAATTGCAGTAGACCTAGCATATTGCTAGATTTTGTAGAAGCAAAAATTAGAGGAAGGATAATCCGATAAGGAGAGATGAACTAGTCAAAAGGATCGATCTAACTAAAGTAAAGAAGGAAATGGAAAATATTTGGAGAAAGAAAGAAGAGCTTGAGAACAAGATTCAGAGATTGCAAATGAATCTATGCCACCCTCTGGTGCAGATAATTCCTCTAAGAATTGAACCTAGGCATTGGCTTAGGGGGAGCAACAATAGAAAATAATATAAACCCCTTGCCGATATGAGGTGTGATGGCTTGGCATGAAGATATGTGATGGAGATTAACCAAATGGACCTTTTGAAGAAAAATCCAGAAGAAGTTAAACAAATTTGGAGATTTGCAGAGAAGTTTAAGGTTTTCTATTGCACATAAAAGGTTTTACCAACTTTACTAATTGGCAACATAAAATACAGATTAAGGAATAACTGAAAGGATTATATACCTATCTCTTATTTATTTCATTTCACTTTTATGCAATTAGAGTGAGCAGTGCAAGTTGAAGCGAGTTCAAGAGTCTGAAGGTGATTTGGAAAGAAGATTATTTGAACCTTAATTCTGGCAGAGCAAGAAAAAGGTATTTATCATTATCTGAAGAATTTCTTTTTCAAAGCATTTAAATTTAGTAGAGATGGAAATACCTACAGTGATAAATGTGACTGAGAAGCCCCAACCTAAATTCAAGAAATATCTCATGAAATTGTTTGAGAACGACCCGCTAGGAGCATTTTTGAGTATACCATACAGGGTTTTACCTACTGAGAATATTAGGGAATACATTCACGTAAAGATGGAAGAGTACAACCATATAAAATTTACAGACCTATGGATAGACCATTTGACTGGAGAGAATTTCAATGTTAAACTTGAATATGAAAACCTAGTAAAAAAGAAACTAAATTTTTGGTAGTGGTTTCCATGCTTTACCCATGACAATGAGTTCAAGTATGTGAAAATAGCAGTAAGCAGAGTGCATGATAAATTTATATGGACTAACATGCCTAGATTGATAAATAAAGAGGTCATAAGGGAGATTACTAGACTATGTGACATCAGACCAATACCTATGCTAAAATCTATAAAGAACAAGGATGCAATAGATCTAATAGGAGGCACATTTGACCAAAGGGATCTCACTCTAAAAGACATACAAAATTTGGAAATAAAGTATGTTGCTATGGCTATTGACCACAAAATTTACTACACCAACAGAGAGAATTTTGTGTCTGCCACAACAATTCATGTAGCTCATGAAATGGTAGAAAAAGGAAAAGTTTATGATTTGTGTGAGTTGCTTCGGAAACAAATTTTTGATAATTTGAAGCAGACTAAGGATAAGAAATACCCATTCAAACTTGGTTCCTTAGTAGTTTGCTTGTTGTTCTATTTTTTGAGTGAGCTTCTAGGAAGAAGCAATATTGTATGGAGTAAAGACATACCTGTATCCCATCAAATATTTGATCATCTACACAACATTAGGGACATGAAATATTGAGATGAGACACTTACTGATTTCTTTGTAGTATTTCAGAAAATAATGCATGAACAGAAAAGGATCCCTATGTTTCTAGTGGATAAATATCAAGATGATATTACATTTTTGGTTAAAACTGATGAATGTATCATTGAAGCTATGGAACCCAAAACTATGTAGATTCAGCCATTTGGATATTAGGTCACTGAAAATGAATTTGATGGTTATGTCACTATATTATTGAACAGTCCTAAGGACCCTACTCAAAAAAGACATGGAACATATGAAGAGAAATCCATGGAAGTGCACGCAGAACTAAGAAACTTTGAGATAAAAAGAAATGTGGATAAATTGGTATGCAAAAATTTTAAGGACAAAGGACTCACAAATGAACATATAAGAGTGTTAAGGGCAAGAGAAGAGGGAGAATCAATCACAACAACTGGGTCCCTTGGACCTAGAAGATCTAAAAGAACAACTTCCACTATTCCCCTTGGTATTCAATAGCCATCTGGATCAGTTTCTACCTCCAAGAGAACAAAGAGAATGAAGACCAATGCTCTAATAATAGAAGAATCTAAGGTGGAGGAGGCCACAAGGCCTGGAAAGAGAACAAAGACTACTTTGATAGTTTCTACTATTGTTGCACCAAGAGGAAAGAAAGAGAAAGCTAGAAGAGAAAAATACTTGAGTGTATAGCCTGAAGAAGAAGAAGAAGAGGATGAGGATTCCCCATTGATCATGAATATAAGTGGCACTATTTCAAATAAATAGAGGATAAATATTTATGATACTTCAAATGAAGAAGAAGTGGAAAAAGAAAAAGAATCCTTTCAGGTACATGTACACAAGCAAGTGAAGGAAAGAAAGAAAAATAAATCAAATAGGGTAGAATCGAAGAAGAAAAAGAAGACATCTCTGGAGAGATAGCTTATTCCAATGAAGTTGGACTCATTATTCAAAGATATGGAGAAAAATAGGAAGAAATTTCCTAATGATGTATGGAAAATATTAATGGAGAGAAGAAGAGAAGAAAACGAAAGGGAAGAGAAGCTCAGATCAGATGTTGTGGAGAAAATTGGTTTCTCCTTATCTAATACTGAAAAGGCCATACTGAACCAAATACTTAATGAAGAATTTAGAACAAAATGAAGGGTCACACTCCTAATGGGAAGAGATCGAGGTCAAATTAACATAATGCAAAAGGAGACAAAAGATAAGGTTATTGATATAGCCCAGAAATATGGGATGATTCAAATTGTATCTACTAGTAAGAATCAAGATTCAAAATTAAAGACACAAGGGCTATTGATACAGAAGAAATTCTTGATAATATTCCTTCAAATACAGATGAACTAATGCAAGAAATTATTGAAGATGAGGACGTTGTTGGGACTAGATAAGAAACTTCAAAAGATGATAATTTTGTTCCTCTAATAACTTAGGAGACTAAAGATCAAGGCCACCCAGAGATACTATTCCTCCGATAGATACAAAATAGAACACCAATGAAGGTAAGAAGCATGACATGGTCAATGAGCAAAGGAATGAGGATGAAGAGAATCAAGAAGGATTAAATGATGGTGAGAAGGAAGGAGAAGGAGATAAAAATGAAGATAAGGAGAAAGGAAAGAAGGACAAGGATGGAGACAATGACAAAGATAAGATCTTCGGTGAGGAAGAAGAAAAAGTAGTAGAAGAAGAAAAGTATGATACCAAAAAGAATGAAGAAACTGAGAAGTATGAGGATTTACCTAAGCCCTTTGATGAATCCTCCTTTGATAACCCTTTAGATGGCTTATTTTCTAAACAATTAAAGTTTCAACTAGTTGTTTCTTCTCAATTATTGCAGTTGCCCATGCAACAGGGTAATGTTGATCTAGGTAAGATATCTCTTATACATAAGTTGCAACTAAGTGATGTGTTTAGTGCATCGATATGAAAATAAATGATTGAAACACATCAAAAGAGTATTGAATTAATAGATGAGGTCATGAAAGCATGAAAGAGATCATTCTAGGGACTAATGTTGAAAAATATTTGCTTGTGGTGGAGAATTTCAAATTGTTGTTTGATTCCTTTAAGGAACATGTCTTTGGATTAAAAAGTCAAGATAAAACAAAGGTTAAGACAAGGATTACAGAAAAGAAGCTAATGGATATTACAAAATAATGTGCATTTGCACATATAAAAGTTGGAGAGTGTTTGAAGTGCTAGCCTGTGATGAAGGTGCAAAGGCACTATTTTTATATTGCATGAAGTAGTCAGATGCCACTCAAGGGATAAAATTTGAAATGGAATCAATTGAGTCTCAAATAGCTAATGCATCAAAAGCCTATGATCTGGAACTAGATAGAGGCAATAAAACCTAGACTAGTATAGTGGACTTGCATGACAGATTCTTCACTTTGTAGATCCAAAAGGAAGAAGTGATTAAGCAACTTGCGAAGCTAAGGGACTTGATAAAAACATAGCACAAACCAATCTCAAGTTCCCTTGCCAGTTCTGAGAGAGTTTCATAGATAAACCTTACACTCGGTATTATAGAAGAAGGAGAAGAGACATTGATAGAGCTTGAGTCTCTACACAGAATGCTTGCATCAATGAATAAGAGTTGGGAAGAAAGAAAATCTTCTTGGCAACCCATTCTTCAAAAGCTTCAGGGTCAACATCTTCGGGTTGACCATTTCTATCTCTATGCACATTTTTTAAAATTTTATGTTTTCAAATTTTGTTGTAAATATGGGGACATTTTAGGAGTTTTTTATTAGCTTCCTAAGGGGGAGATAGTTCAGTTTGTATATATGTGTGTGGGTCATCACCCTTTGCCCTTGATGTCAAAGGGGGAGAGATATTTGGAGAGACATTTTGAGACATTTTTGTTTTGGCACATTGCCATCAATGACAAAGGGGGAGATTGTTGAAAGAATGAAGAAGGTTGTCATTAATGAGTTTTCTTTGATGTCAACACCACATCTACACCACATGTTGAATGTCAAATAGTATGTTGAATGTCTACAGAAAAGTTATTCTGTAAGTTTATTTTGGTTGTGTTTATATCGGTAGTATCAATGCTTAGTGCCCTCCGGTTAGTTGATCAGTGTTTGTTCACATTTTCAGATCTACTCATGTGGTTCTAGTATGTTTTTCATAGATATCATTGGCATCTTATTTCAGAATTTTAGTTGTTTTGGTTAAGTGGTTCAAAAGTTGTAAGTAATAGAAGTTTGGAAGATATGGTTTATGTAGTTTTATGTGTATTGGCTATCACCTAATTGGTCTATATTCCTCTGCGAATTTGAGTTAGTAATTGTGGTTTCAAGTGAAGGTTTTCAAGTGTTAGTACATTATGTTTTTCAATTGGCATGACATTTTGTGGTCTGCATATTCCTTGGTGATGATAAATTGGAATTATTTTACTCTTGGGTTCTATACCTGGCTAACTTGATAAATGTAAAGTGTTGAGAAGATTAAATATATGATGTGAATGGAAAAAGGGGTTGTTATAGGTCTATGCCAACCTAAATTTCTTATTTTGAGTGTGAAGGAAATTTTTGTTTGAATTGGGTGCCGACAAGGTATGTTTTGCATAATTTGAGGCTACATCTAATTAGATAAACCTAATTAATGTTTGTGGTGAATTCTGGTACATATACAAGGTTGAGTTGAGTTGTCAATGAGACAAATGTGTGCTAGATATATGATCTAAATGCAAGCAGTAATGTGAATATTACAAAATTGTGTGAATAGGTTATGAGTATTGAGAGAAGGTGTGTGAAGATAGAGAAGAGTAGAGACTGGTAATTTGAGTTGATTGTAGTATGTGTAATGAGTTTCAAAGGAAATAAAATCAGCATAAGTTAGATACATTTCTCTTAGCTCAAATTATGTTTGTGAAGTCATCTCTTGTATCTTTCTTTTCTTTATGAACAGTGAGTCCACTTGGTAGTGAGCCTTTTTATAATATCTTGTAACTTGTTATAACATATTGTGAGTTAATCCTCGCCATGGCTTTTCCCTTTTTGGGTTTTCCACGTAAAAATATTGGTGTTCATGTGTTTTGTGTGTTATGGGTTGTTTATGCTTACATTCCTTATAATTGTTAAGTATGCTTTGGAAATTGGATGGTTGATAATAGGATGGTTTAATAGAATACCGATTCATCCTCCCTCTCATTATTTCATGTGTTCAACACAAAAAACTTTACCTTTGTTTAATATATTTGGTGATTTGCACTCAACCTATACAAAACTAAAATAGACCTCTATTTCCACTATCCATTAGTCCAATTTCTTTGTACTCACTTGTCCACCAAATGGTTGAATGCCAATCATTATTTTTGCATTGAAAGAGAGCTATTCTACCAAGAAGACATGTTAAAGCTTCATTTTCTTTCCTTTGGGGTCTCTTTCTTGTACCTCTTGCTCTTGAGCAAGACCAAAATTTTGTGATAAAACAAGAATTGTGTTCTCTAGTTTTTCCAATAGTCCCACTAAAAGTGAAATTTGGCTTGCATGTTCTTCTAATATTTAGGTTCTTGCCTCATCCTTATCCATCTCGCTATCCATATTCCTATCAATGTCTATATACATTATCTTTACTCTTTTATTCCAATTCTAGTTACTCGGATGATGCTAAATGTCCACTTCCACTAGTTCTAGTCACATGCTAACTTTCAATCATCTTTTGTACCTTTAAAATCACCACAAAAATATTTTCAAACAATTTAAAACTTACTTTGAAACTATTTGTTTTCAATTTTTTCTTCACCTATAGATATCACACACTAGCACCAAAAAAATATCCAATACAAGATGTAAAATTTATGCCAAAGCATCAAAACATTAGCAGATAGGAATACTCATAGAAACACATATAGAATGAAGCAAAAACAAGATTGAAAACACAAAATTACCTTAGAAAAACCCTCAATAGGTGAAAAATCTAATAAGAGTGAGTTTCTCCAACTCCCCAATCAATATATTTCAATCAATTATATATATAAAAATATCTAACAAGAAAGAGTTCATGAAAATTAATAATTGAGCTCTACCTATATATTTTTCCTAGAAATCCATTAGAACTCTACATCTTATCATTTGAAAAATCTAAACATAACACGAAGAATCACACAAGCACCAACCTTTGTACAATGTTTACAACTTGTTTTTATAATCGACATGCTTCAAAATGGATGTTTTCCATCAAAGATTGATGTAGAATGGGTAGAGACATTTTTTCTAGTTGTTACCCTATCCTCACAAGACAAAATGGTGAAATCATCAATTTATATAGAATGACAATTACATAATTACTAAGATCAAATGAATCTACCAAGGTGGTTAATTAATTGCCTCTTGCATGAATTGATGGCTATAGAAATCACCTCGTTGCAACTAGCCATTTTGTTACTAATTTTAAAATGCTTTTTTCTTCATCTACTCCCCTATTTTTGACATCCCAAAGATGATCTAGAACCCCAAGGTCCTCTTTGGTATTGAGAATTGACTATTGGCTTCAAAACCAATATGGCAAGGAAAAAATGATTTTTTGACAACTTTAATTGAAAGTGGCAACATTGACTAAAAGTGACAATTTTGTTGCTGATGTAATTGCTTCAATACAATTTAAAAACTACCAAAAATTAATCATTCTTCAACTTGTGAGCCATTTTTCCTAACCTTTGACATGAAAAGTGGTTTTTGTGATAAATCCAATTTAGCAAAACATGTTTTGTTGATTTAAATAATCTTTGGTCCATGTATTTCAAACAAGACCACTAAATTGTATTTTTTTTAATTAAAGGGTTCCCCTTCTAGTCCCTACTAAACACCCATTGGTGCCACTAATATGTTGGCAACACAAGGGAAGACAACTGAGAGGGGGGGTGAATCAGTTGTCACAAAATTTTGAACTTATTAAATTTATTAATCCCTATTCTCCGATCTGATTAATAACCATGAAAGCATAAATCAACAACACATCAGAAACACACATAACACCAAGATTTTTGCGTGGAAACCCTGTTAGGGGAAAAACCACGGTGGAGGTTAATCCACAAGTTTATACTCTATTAAAAGTATAAGAAGAATAAATGGGGGATGCACATGCATTCAGGCACACTGTCTAAAGCTCATTGCTCAAATACAAAAAGGCTTACTGCCCAAGGGAAGACTCGTTGTCTTATAGTAATATTCAGATTAAATCCATCTGAAGATCTTGAACTGAGAAAGTAACATCTTCTAATGCCTAATTAAAAATTATGGTTAATCACATGAACACTTCTTCACTCTTCTTCACACTCTTCTATGCCTTTGAAAGATTTAGAACATGATTTGCACACACACTTTCTCACTCACACACATTCACATTCAAATGAAGAAACAATCGCTTATATATATCCACAACAAGGAATTACATTGTTACATGTCGGCTTCAACAAAATAATAAGATGAATACAAACTGTAGGCCCAAAATAATAAAGATTATTAATGTGAATCTACCAAGATCGTCCACAACATAGTGGAGACCCAGAAAAGTATCCTCGAACACAAAACACCTTCAAATATTTTTCCTCGAAGATCCACAACACGCTACAAACACCCTAGTGGCCATGAACATGAAAAACATGAACACGCAAGAGAAAATTATCGACCATGAGCACAACAATCAATATAGACATGCAACATGGATAGAGAATGATCTAGAAACATCCACAAACACCACATGAGCATACACAACAACTCAGATTACCAGAATCGCATTATCTTCTTCTAGAAACACCAGCTACAGTAACAAAATAACTATCAGAACACATAAACTCATAACTTGCTCAAATCTTCATGTGCACCTTTGAAAATTTTTGTGGATAAACTAGATAGGCTTTTCAACAAACCCTTTAATCCACAACTTCTCACCATCAACATATTGAACTTTCCATCATATTGATCTTCACTGCTTCACAGACAACCTGCAACTTATTTTATTGCAATATTCTCAATATCCTTGACATATACAGTCTTAAAGACATTAATGCTAATAGTGTTGACATCAATGACAACCACATATCAGCAACGCAACCACAACATTCAATATAATATGGCTCAAGTTCCAAAACAAGTGAAGAGAATGTCACTTGATTTTCTAATAGGAAATTTCAAAGAGAAATTTTTTGTTCTATTTGGAAGACTCATAGCAACACATTTTTTCCATAAAAAAAACATGGATAAAATCTAAACATTGCAACTAGCATTGAAATTGTTTTGATTTAAATTAATGATTCTCTCACATTGTGCATGGGCTCATGTGATTGGATGAATGATTGAGACCACATTGTTATTAGGAATGCATGCACACAATTAGATTTAGATGACTACAAATTCCCACCATGATTTTAAGTCTAACATCACTTGGTTAGTGTGAAGGAGGGGATTCACTACTCCAAAGTTCAAGACAAACAAGGTCTAAAGGGAGAAAATTTCCCTTGGTCACCTCAATGAAAAAAATTCAAATGATGGGGGTTACAAGATGAAAGAGATTGCAAAAAAGTTCTTAAAGAGAGTTTCTGATATGTTCTCAGAAGAAGGGCTTCGAGGACCAAAAGCATAGATTACACAGGCCTCTAGGAAAATATGGGAAGCTTTCAGACAAAAGATGTCAACACGAGACTCAAATGAAAGTGTGACGCGTTGTCGTCTCAAGGATGTGTTGTTGTCTCATACGAACAAAGAGCTAAACTTGTACATAGGAGCTCACATAATCCACTATCTATCTAGAATCCAAAGTTTGGTTGTTTTACTAAGTTAACAGAAAGCTAGAAAGAAAGGAAATGAAAAGGAACCTAAGTGCTAACTCACGAAATGTCCTACACTACAAAGCCTCTTGCAAAGATTCACATGAACAATCTACACACAAAGAGGACAGGGAAAAGTGTTGTGATTATTTCGAGGCTTGTCTCAATAAAACCCTTATTTTGGTGTTTGCACCTCCATGGACAGACATATAGATAGAAAATAGACAAGACGTGTGATAAAAGAAAACCCCACAATGGAGGAGAACGCGTATCATGAAATAAATAGATGAGTGATAAAAGTAAATCTTGTAGTGGAGGAGAACCCATACTATGAAGTAAATAGATGAGATTGTAGACACTCAAAATATCTTGATCAATATCATGCACTTGATCTTGATTAACTAACACCAATTCTTCTTTAATCATTTCCACACTAACCAATTAATTGAATAATTTGTATTCAATTAATTGAATTCATTGAATTTTCCTCTAAAATCAAATAATACACTTTATCAAATTATTTCATCATCTTCCTTTAATTAAATTAAAATCCTAATGTTCTTCCTTTAATTAAATAAATCAATTTATTTAATTATAATCCTAATGTTCTTCCATCCTCTCATTTGATTTAAATAAACCCAAGCATTTAAATTAAATGTCATAAATCAATTAATTTCATTCAAGTTAATTAATCCTAAATTAATTAAATCCTAACACTAATCCCCCATTCCTCTAGCTTTTAACTCCACCCTAGGGTAAGTCAACCTTGGTCAGCTAACCAAGTTGCACATGTAAATAAATTTATTTGATTTACTATTACTTTATTTGCATTCAAAATGGCATATTCTTGAAATATTCCACCCACTTGACTTTTCCCTCCCAAAGGACTTTTGTCCTCTTTTTTGAGCCACCTTTGCATTGATGACTCTTACATGTCCTCTTTTTTGAGCCACCTTTGCATTGAAGGCTCTTACACCTCCTCATACACAAGACATCTCTTGGAATTCATTCATCTTACACATCCCATCTCCTCTAAGATTCATTAGCATGATGACAAGTGGCACCATGCCATTGGTCCAAATTTTAATCCCACATTCTCCTCATTCTTCACTCTTCAACACTTCATCCTTATAAATAGATGCCTTCTTTATTGATTGAGGATCCATAATCTCATGCAAAGTCATTATCCACAATATCATCCACAAGTTAGAGCGAGAGCACTATAGGCATATGCATAGAATTTCTTAATCATAGCTAGGTTATTTACATTTTGTTCATCACACATCCATCTGATTCTTATCAAGGGATTGGAAAAGGGCTTATTTCCACATCAAAGAAGCACCAATCCCCTTATGGGATGTTGGTTTGGGCATTAGAATAGTGTTTTTATTATGATTTACTTAGTATTTTGCTTTATTTTCATTATTTATATGTTCAAAGAATCACATAAGGAATGTTTGGTTTACACTTGCTTGTTGACTAGTGATTGTTTTTTTGTTCATGTTTGAGCAGGTCTAGGCAAAGCATTCACAAAGATAAATATGTTAGTAAATAGACAAGACAAGATAATATCACAAGAGATCGTTACCAATAGTTTGTGGCTCCCTCTTGACTTGATAGGTGTGACGTTGAACGCTTGCAAGAGATCCTTGGCTATCAATGTGACGTGAATCTGGAAAAGCTTCATTGTAGAGAAGAGATGAAGTGAGAAGGAAAGTTGGAGCGAGAGAGTGAGAATAAATGAGAATGAAGATGAAAAAGAGGGTTTTGTGAAGTTGCATGAGTGAGAAGAGCCATTACACTTGAGATTCTACCACGATGACATGTATCACAAGCAAAGTTCATGAGATTCCCTCATTCAAACTTAGAAATTTTGGGGACACACAACAACACAATAGACAATTAGCATCGACTTTTTCACCGGATTTTAGTGTATTTGAGTCCATAAATTGGAGCCATCTCATGGCACGAAATTCGGCGCAAAATCATTTCTTCATTTTATCGCCAGATTTTGCGACGTCTTTAGCATCCACTTTAGCGCCAGATTTTACATCAAAAATTTGGTGCCAGTAATAGCGTCTTCTTTAGTGCCAAGAATAGCACTAGAAAATGGTGCCGAAAATAGCACCTAAATTGGTGCACAATTTGGCTTCCGATTTTGCTTCCATGTCTGCTCCCATTTTTGCTTCTAGTTTTCCTCCCAATTTTTCTTCCACTTTTGCTTCCACTTTTTCTTCCACTTTTGATTCTACTTTTGCTTCCACCTTTGCTTCCACTTTTGGTTCCACTTTTTCTTCCACTTTTGCTTCGATTTTTGCTTCTGATTTTGCTTCCAATTTTGCTTCTAGTTTTGCTTCTAGTTTTTTTTCCAATTTTGCTTCCAATTTTGCTTCCAAGTTTGCTTCCAGGTTTGCTTCCAATATTGCTTCCAATAATGCTTCCAGTTTTGCTTCCAATTTTTCTTCTAGTTTTGTTTCCCGTTTTTCTTCTAGTTTTGCTTCCACTCATGCTTCCAATTTTGCTTCCAGTTTGGCTTCCAATTTTGCTTCTAGTTTTGCTTCTAATTTTGCCTCCGGTTTTGCTTAGGGTTTTTCTTCTGATTGTGCTTCCAGTTTTGCTTCATGTGTTCCTTCCATTTTTGCTTCCAATTTTGCTTCCCTCCTTACTTTCGATTTTTCTTCTAGGTTTTCTTTCAATTTTTCTTCCAATTTTTCTTCCAAGATTGCTTCTTCTTTGCTTCTAGTTTGGATTTCATTGTTGCTTCCTTTTTTGCTTCTAAAAATGCTTCTTGTTTTGCTTCCTTTTTTGCTTCGAAAAAATGCTTCTTGTTTTGCTCTTGGTTTTGCTTTTGGTTTTGCTTCCAGGTTTGCTTCTAGTTTTGCTACCAATTTTTCTTCCAAGATTGCTTCTAGTTTGGCTTCCATTGTTGCTTCCTTTTTTGCTTCTAAAAATGCTTCTTGTTTTGCTTCCATTTATTAATTTATTATGATTTAATTCAATTTAATTAGTTAAATATACGATGCCTCTTAAATAACTCATATGATTATAGAGTAAGTAATTTAATTATTTAACTCATATGATTAAATAACAAGATAATTACGTATCAAAAAAAAATAACAAGATAATTATTTTAGTTTTTTGCTAGTTAAATCATTTCCAAAATGATACATGTCCAACAGTCGACATAAGTCGATGTCCAAATGATATAAGTGAAAACAATAAAGTTCAATATGATACGACTCAATAATATGGTATTGTAGGTTGTGAAAATGATACATATGATAGTAACCATGAAAAGAGGCATCATAACAATATATCAACAATGATCCATGATGTAGTCTATATGATCATGAATATCACTGGGTACTACCAAAAACTACCTCATCATTATCACCCCTATCATGATCATGATCATCATAATGATATACAAGCAATGATCCATGATTCAACCTATATGATCATGAATTTTGTTGGGTACTACCAGCAACTACCCTATCATCATCATCACCATCGTGATCATCACCATCGTGATCATCATGATCATCGTCATGATCATTGTCATCCGCCTTAGTGTCTTCCATATTTGTGTCATCATCATCCTTTACCATGTGATCTATACTAGCAGAACCAATATTTTATGGATCTATATCATGATGAGGATCATCTTGATCTTTTGGAAGACCCGTGTTCTACAAAAAAATACATTTAAAATGAAAAGTTATTATTTATTTCATTCAATAATTTATTTTTCTGTTATATATCTAATATTGAAACATATGAGATGAAACAAAAATCATATTACATCATATCAAAGTGCACATACCATAATAAAATTTTAAAAAAGGTTATAGCTAATATGTGATTCCAATGATGTAAAACATGCAACAATTCTAATAAACATTAGTAAAGATCATAAAAAAAATTGTTATACAATTTAACTATCAACTGTAAATTCTATTACATAACCTTAAGTGCAAACCCTCTGCAAAAGAATAAGGAGATTTCAAGAAGATTGGTTGTAGAGGGCATTGGTATAGGAGATGGACTTGGCTCTTCCAAGCCATCCACTGAGATCATTTCATACAAAAATGTGGAAGATATCCCCATTTCTAGAGAGCTCATGATTGAGGTTGATACGAAAAATGATGTTGTTTTGGTACCCATATATGGCATCATGGTTCCATTTCATGTAGCCACCATCAAGAGTTTTACAAGCCGACAAGATGGAGGGAATTATTATATAAGGATAATTTTTAATGTTCCAGGTACTGACTTTAATGCCAGCTACATCCCAACATTGAAACTCCCTAGCAATATTTATGTTAAGGAAATTTCCTTTAGATCCAAGGATTCAAAGCACATCAACCATGTGGTATAAATGATTAAATATCATAGACAATCTATAGCAATGAAATATTCTGAAAAGGCAAAGAGAGCTACACTAGTGACTTAGGAGAAACTTCAGATTTAAAAAAAAAAAGGCAATTAGGCCGATAGACTTGTGGGTCAGTCCAACATTTTGTGGAAGAGGAAGAAAGATAGTTGGAACTCTGGAGGCCCACCATAATGGATTTCGGTATTCAACCATGAGAGCAAAAGAGAGAGCTGAATCATGTATCAAAACATTAAGCATGCATTCTTCCAACCAGCGGAGAAGGAGATGATTACTTTGCTTCATTTTCATTTGCATAACCTTATCATGGCATGGGAACTAAGAAGACCAAGGATGTCCAATTTTATGTGGAAGTGATGGGTGTGGTCCAAAATTTAGGAGGGGAAAGAAGGTCAATGTATGATCCTGATGAAATTGAGGAAGAATAGAAAGAGAGGTATACGAAAAATAAAATCAATGCAGAGTTTCAAGGATTTTTCAAGCGAGTAAGAGAGCCATGGGAGTAGCCTCATCTAAAATATTTTGAACTAGAGTTTGATATGCCATTTAGAGAGCTTGGTTTTCATGGAGTTCCTTTCAAAGCCTCTACTTTTATTGTTCCTACAGTAAACTATTTGGTAGAGTTGGTGGAATTACCTTTCTTAGTACTCACTATTAGTGAGATTGAGATTGTTAACCTCGAGAGAGTAGGACTTGCGAAAAAGGCATTTGATATGGCTATTGTTTTCAAAGACTTCAAGTGGGATGTACTCTGCATTGACGCCATTCCTCAATATTCACTTGATGGCATCAAGGAATGACTAAACTCCATGGATATAAAGTATTATGAAAGCAGAATGAACTTGAACTGGAAGCCAATTTTGAAGACTATTACTGATGATCCAAATAAATTTATTGAAGGTGGTGGTTGGGAATTTTTGAATATGGAAGCTAGTGATTTTGATTCTGATAATTCAAAAGATTCAGATCAAGGATATGAACCCTCTGATGTAGAAGAGGAATCAAAATCAGATTTCATGTAGCCACCATCAAGAGTGTTACAAGCCAACAAGATGGAGGGAATTATTATATAAGGATAATTTTCAATGTTCCAAGTATCGGATTTAATGCCAACTACATGCCAACATTGAAAATCCCTAGCAGTATTTATGTTAAGGAAATTTCCTTTAGATCCAAGGATTCAAAGCACATCAACCATGTGGTACAAATGATTAAATCCCACATACGATCTGTAGAAATGAAAGAGTCTGAAAAGGCAGAGATAGCTACATTGGTGACTCAAGAGAAACTTCAACTTTAAAAAACAAAGCAATCAGGTTGGCAGACTTGTGGATCAAGCCAACATTTAGTGGAAGAGGAAGAAAGATGACTGGAACTCTGGAAGGCCACCATAATGGATTTCAGTATTCAACCATGAGAGAAGAAGAGAGAGATGATATCATGTATCAAAAAATTAAGCATGAATTCTTTCGGCCAGTGGAGGAGATGATTACTTTGCTTCACTTTCATTTGCATAACCATATCATGGCATGGGAACCAAGAAGACCAAGGATGTCCAATTTTATGTGGAGGTAATGGATGTGGTCCAAAATTTAGGAGGGGAAAGAATGTCAATGTATGATCTTGATGAAATTGATGAAGAACAACAAGAGAGGGTCAAGAAAAATAATATTAATGCAGAGTTTCAAGGATTTTTCAAGCGAGTAAGAGAGCTATGGGAGCAGCCTCATCTAAAATATTTTGAACTAGAGTTTGATGTAGCATTTAGAGAGCTAGGTTTCCATGGATTTCCATTCAAAGCCCTTGATTTTATTGTTGCTATGGTAAACTATTTGGTAGAGTTTGTGGAATTACCTTTCTTAGTAATCACTATTAGTGAGATTGAGATTGTTAATCAATTAGGCGCTAATTTCTTGTAGCAATGAAAGAGTCTGAAAAAGGTAGAGAGAGCTACACTGGTGACTCAGGAGAAAGTTCAGATTTCAAAAACAAAGGCAATTAGGCTAGCAGACTTGTGGATCATACCAACATTTGGTGGAAGAGGAAGAAAGATGACTAGAACTCTGGAGGGCCACCATAATGGATTTCAGTATTCAATCATGAGAGTAGAAGAGAGATCTGATATCACGTATCAAAACATTAAGCATGCATTCTTCTAGCCAGCAGAGAAGGAGATGATTACTTTGCTTCACTTTCATTTGCATAACCATATCATGGCATGGGAACCAAGAAGACCAAGGATGTCTAGTTTTATGTGGAGGTAATGGATGTGTTCCAAAATTTAGGAGGGGCAAGAAGGTCAATGTATGATCTTGATCAAATTGAGGAAGAACAACAAGAGAGGGACATGAAAATAATATCAATGTAGAGTTTCAAGGATTTGTCAAGCCAGTAAGAGATCTATCAAAGCAATCTCATCTAAAATGTTTTGAACTAGATTTTGATGTACCATTTAGGGAGCTTGGTTTTCATGGAGTTCCTTTCAAAGCCTCTGCTTTTATTGTTCCTATGGTAAACATTTTGGTAGAGTTGGTGGAATTACCTTTCTTAATAATCACTATTAGTGAGATTGAGATTATTAACCTTGAGAGAGTAGGACTTGAGAAAAAGGAATTTGATATGGCTATTGTTTTCAAAGACTTCAAGTGGGATGTACTCTGCATTGATGCCTTTCCTCAATCTTCACTTGATGGCATCAAGGAATGGCTGAAATCCATGGGTATAAAGTATTATGAAAGCATAATGAACTTGAACTGGCAACCAATTTTGAAGACTATTACTGATGATCCAGAAAAATTTATTGAAGATGGTGGTTGGGAATTTTTGAATATGGAAGCTAGTGATTTTGATTCTGATAATTCAGAAGAGTCAGATCAAGGATATGAACCCTCTGATGTAGAAGAGGAATCAGAATCAGATGAGGAAGGTTCAAAAGATGAATCTCTTGTGGAGTTAGACGAGAACAAAGAAGAAGTAGAAGATTCTGAAAGGGAGGAAGGTAAAACATGGGATGAATTAGAAGTCAAAGTAAAAAATGCAAATAAGGAAAAAGGAGACGAGTCTGACAGTGAAGAGGAAAAGTGTCGATGAAAGGTAAAAGCTACAAGGATGTCTCAAGCACCTTATATTAGAGATTCAAGAGGAACGTTTGCCAAGAGGCATAAATTCAAATGAATTGATTTCATCTACTTCCTTCTACTATTTATTCATGCACATAAATGGTTCAAATATTTATGCAAATGATGCATATATGTTAACTTGATTAGTGTTGTTAGTTCGGTAGTTTGACTTCTATGACAACCAACCATTAGGCCATTTTGTGTGGGAGCATGTTTGTGTTTTTAGTTAGATTTTTTGGATAGCTCTACTTGGTGTTAAGGACATTCCATTTATCTTTTGAATGTTAAGAAGTCTAGTATTACACACTTCTCTATGTTGATCAGATTAAGTTTCATGTTTTTAACTATTGATTTCTTTATTTATGGAGTTTTTTTAACTTGGAAGATAGGAATTTAACACCTTTTTTTAAATTAGATGGATAAATTAAGTGGTTGGCTAGCTACACCAAGTGATGTAGACTACAAGGATGTGTTAGATCTATAGGATGCCTACCAAGATGCATCAAAACATTCTTACATGTTAAAATAATGGCAGCATCATGAGGAAGGATGACAAAGATGCATGTGGATCACTTAGTAGAATGGCAACATGAATTCAAGGAAGCACTCCTTAAGATACCAAGGAAGCACTCCTTGAGATTCCATGTTTGAGAGAAAAGAAGATAAATCAAATCAACATGGGACTAAGTTACTCAAATGATACAACTCATAACTTAAATGAGGACACTTAAGAGATATTAAAAGACAATGGTCATTAATTAAAATATGCGATGAAAATAAGGCATGAATGTCACCCACTACCCTTTAAGTCAAACAATATTTTTTTTCGTCAACATGAAATAATGGGACAATTGAGTGGGATCTAGGGCCAACAAAGAAGCACTTTAGAACTCATCCTACACATCAATAAACAACTCAACACAAGAAATGAAAATTGACATATTAACACAACAATATCCAACTAAGTTATTGAATCTGGAAGTCAACTATTGATACCTTGTTCTCCATCCAAATTAAAAAATCGACCCACTTTTTGCTTTGTAACTTTTCCTTTTCAAATTGCTATGGATGTCGGCCATATTTCTCCTCCTGTCAAAACATGGCACATGGACTAGTTAAACTAACTGATATGCAATCATTTAATTTTTCCTAGGGAATTAAAAAAAAATCATTTAACATATTAAATATACTTACAAATTTACAGATCAAGGCCTGTAAACCTTTCTGGCCACTGTGATGTGTGGCACGAAGTTTTTGAAGTCTAGCCTTGGAGGCCTTGTCCTGAAACATATGCTAATTCAATTTGACTATGCATAAATAAAATTTAAAAATCGTTTAATAAATTTGATATAATCTTATGAGAAAATTCAAATACCTGCGTACTCTCCTCACCAGACTTCCTTTGTGCTTTGAACTTCTCATATGCTTTTACAATCTCTTTCCATACTTTCACACTTACATCAATTGGCCTTTTTTTGAGCCTTAGCTCGAGAGGGATTTTTTTTATCTTCTTTGTTTGGTTGGACCTAAATCTCTTTCAATTTTGAGAGATTCATAGATTTACCTTCTTCACAGACCAACCTGTGCCAAATTCAGTCTCCATGTCATTGATAACTTCTTTTTGCAGGTGTATGGGTATCTTTGAGAATGGGAAATGTAGATGGTCTTTAAACTATTGAAGGCATGATTCCTTCAACCTATTCACAGACCCTTTTCCAAAAAATATCATTCAGACTTCCCCTGAAACCACATCATATTCTATCTTGGTATTGAAGGTACCAATTCAAGATTGAAAACTTGTCGTGGTGGAAGAATTTTGTGTCCCAGGAGTGGGTGGGACAGTGGAAGCCTCTGCTCCCTATTCTACATTCCTAGATTTCACTGTTATTGATTTCCTCCTGGATATTTTTCTCAATCCAAGACCGCTTGGGGAATCAATTGATTCCCTTTGACATAGTTGATTTGGTTGCAGTGTTTGAGGGGCTTCACTAGATCATTTTTCTATGTATCTGGCAAGCATTGTCCAACGCACATCATCCAATTTTTTCACTACTACTGCCCCCAATATGGAAGCCAGTTCCTCTTTATCTTTGTCAATCACATGTCCCTATATATATATATATAATAAATTTCTTATTTTAAATTTAAAAAGTAAAGAGTAAAAAGGAAAAATGAAAGAAACAAGGAAAACATTTACAAATTATAAATTGACAATGAATTACCTCATCGTGGCCAGAGGTTTCTCCCTTTGTTCTCTTCCCTCTATCGCTTGACATTTTGAGGTGACTTAGGTAAAATTAAAATCATCTAGTCTATGAAGGAAAACGAAGTACACACTGTCAGGTATGTAAGTTTTCGTCCAGTTTATGGTATGAAAGTTTTACTTTGAATGACTCTCTTTCTAGATTTAAATGCCTATGAATCAATTTCTTGTGCACTTTTATAGAATATAAATATATTTGAAAGGATATAAATATATGCAAAATGAAACAAATATATTATAAAAAAATCAACGCTTGTGCACTTGTATAGAATGGTAATCTTTGGGGGATAAAAAGGGCGTGGAGTGTGGTTTTATTGAAAGTTAACATAGATAGGTCACATGCTCGAGTCACATCCATTGATTAGAAAGAAAATGAATGTGTGTGCACAATCAATTCAAAACCATGAGCTCATTGTTTTATAAAATATTTGTGGGAATGAAAAAAACAAATTGTAACCTTACCTATGGTGTTGCAAACTAAATCAAATTTCTGATCTACTTGCTTGTAGTCCTCCTTCACATCGTTTTCCCCCTTTTTGTCATCTCTTCCTTCGTGCAACTTTTTTCTCTTGTCATCTCTTCCTTCTTGACATGGGAAGTTTTAATTTTTTGTTCTTGGTTCAGTAGTCGACGCTATAGTCGACGTAGAAAAGTGTGCCTAATTTAGTGTTGCCTTTCAACCAAAAAATGTAATCTATTTGGGATACAAAAGGCGACACAAAGTGAGCCTAATTTAGAGCCTAGAATTGAAAAATGATGTATTTTTCTTGGAAGTTGATAAATAAATTGATCCTAAATGACTTCATCTTCTTATGTTCCAACGAAGCAATCATGGTTCCCTATTTTATGTATTCCTTATCCCATGTCAATTTTGTGGGTGCAAAACTAATAGAGGTTAGATTTGTGAACTTAGAAATGACCCCTATACAACTAGATCAGTCATCTAAAGTGTGAAATATATGTCAAATATATGTCTAAAGTGAGGTTTTGTGTTGGATAGCATATTCGTTGAAATGATATAATTGGTGTACTAAACATTATTTACTATGTTGTGTATTATAGGGCCGAGACAAGGCCATGGAAACAGATCATGCCATGTCAAATGAGGACACAACGGCTAAAGTGGGACATCGGGTACTCAAATTTTGACTTAACTTATGAAAAAATGATTTGATGGCATTTTTTGATACGTCCATATTTTTTCTCAGTATTATTGAAATTTATAATGTATTATCTAGTCTTGACATAAATTAATGCATGTTGTTGATTATTTTAGATGGAGACTGGAGAAAATGCAAAGCCTAAGCGTTCAACTAGAAAAAGGGGAAGATATGTATGTGGACATGGACCTAAAACTGTTAAATCATGTAGATGGCAGTGGGTGTTCGAGGATATGACAATGGATCTTGTAGACACAACAAATGACTGCACTGAACAAGAGGTTGATCAGGACTATAGTACATGGGATGAATACTTTGAGAAAATTTATGACTAAAGTGAGGTTTTGTGTTGGATGGCATATTTGTTAAAATGATATAATTGGTGTAGTAAACATTATTTACTATGTTATGTATTATAGGGTCGAGATGAGGCCATGGCAACAGATCGTGTCATATCAAATGAGGACAAAACGGATGAAGCGGGACATCAGGTACTCAAATTTTGACTTAACTTAGGAAAAAATGAGTTGATGGAATTTTGTGATGCGTCCATCTTTTTTCACAATATTATTGAAATTTATAATTTTTTATCCAATCTTGACATAAATTAATGCATGTTGTTGATTATTTTAGATGGAGATTGGAGGAAATGCAGAGCCTGAGTGTTCAACTAGCAAAAGAAGAAGATATGTACGTGGACATGGACCTAAAACTGTTAAATCATGTAGACGACAATGGGTGGAAGAGGATATGACAATGGATCTTCTAGACACATCAGATGATTGCACTGAACAAGAGGTTGGTCAGGACTATAGTACATGGGAAGAATACTTTGAGAAAATTGTTGTTTGTGGATGTTCTATATGTCATGGAAAGAAACAATTCAAATGAGAAATTGTATAAAGACATTACATATATGATGAGCTTCCAGTCAGTAGTATACCTCCTACAATCGATTCAAATCCAATAGGAATTTTGGTAAGGAATTTTCCAATTTGATATAAATAACATGTATACTTCGTTTAAACATTGTTTTATATTAGTTAAATATTTTTTTCTCAATGGATACTTCCAAGATAAAGTTCTTGGTTTAAATTTTCTTGGATGACTGACTTCTAGCCTAGAGGGAAATGATCATTTATCAAATGATACCTCTAACAAAAATATGTGCCAATATACCAACTCAAAATATGAGCAATTGATGAAAACAAGTCACGGAGCAAGAGCTAGTTTAAATATGCATAATTTGCTTAAAGACAGGGGGAAGGTGGAATACATACCCTATGAGAATGAATGTGATGGAGATGATTAATTTCCCTTGAGTTTGAGATAAATTTACAAAGATACATTTGATCGTCAACTATATTGTGCTTGGGCTAGTGATCAACAACTACCTAGAGTGTACGAAGTGTTTCAATTTTGGGTATACAACTACATGATACGACCCTCCAATATTCATGGAGTGAATCTAGGCCTCTTTATTGTCCAAAATGTACATGTGGGATCTAAACATAGAAACAATTTAGAACAAACCACTAGGAGATTAATGCCATATTATGGTCCATCATATTACAATGGTGAATGGAGAAGGCTAGCAGAATATAAGCCTAGCATGTCAGCATATGGTCTAAATTCGAATATGTATACACATCATCTCCAATTGGAAAGTGGAAAAGAAATTAATCGAGGTCATCTTATGTATATAGATGGACATGCATACACACAAAAATATTGTAGGATTTATAAATAGTAGTAAGGGAAGGGACCCTAATGTAAGACCGAATAGTCAATTTGTTGAGGTTATAAATGATAAAGATGGAGATATGGAAAAAGAGGTTGATAAATTGATAATGGTTGAGGCTATTAATGACCTTACAATTGGGTATGAGTTATTGATTGATTACCCATTCTCAAAACACACTCCTGCACAAAAGAAAAGGGAAGAACAAAGTCTCCCTAAGGATGTTCTTAAGGGTGGAAAACCAAAGAATAATAAATGAGTGTGGCCTGATGTTTTATAAACTATGTTGTCAAAATTGTGTTTTATTTAAATTATTGTATAAAAAAGGTAGTCTATAAAATAATGTTCCATTATTCAATTGATGTATACATGTTCATACAATTTTTATTTTTATTTTTTAAGCCATATTTGATTATATTTCTTTGAAATTGATACATTTATGATTTATCCAATTGTTTCCAAACATTAAATAATGCTTGTGTTTGTTGATAGGTAGAAGATGTTGATGAAACACATAATAATACCCATGATCCAACTAGGTTATTACGATTTGGATGGGATGATCCAAGCCATCCTTTAAACAATACCAAGGCTAAAAGAGCAAGTTTGAAGAGATTACTACCACCTGAGAAATTTGAAGAGCTGATGAGATTTGCATACATTGATGAGATGCCACCTAGCCTTAATGATGATGATCATGATAGTGAAAATGCAATGCATGAAGAAGGATTGAATGAAATGCTTAAAAGTTTCTTTGGGGATGGAAACAATGATGACAATAATGATCATATGGATGACAATAATGATTATAGTAGGGGTAATTACCACCAACATAAAGTTGATGATAACAACTTGAAAGACTCCATCAAGCAAGCAACGAAGACACTCGTGTTCAAATCGGGTGCAAGTAGAATCTCACAACTAGCATGCACATTAATATTATTAGAAATCAAGTCACTATTTGGTTGGTCAGACAAAGGATTCACTACCCTACTGAAGTGAGTTGAAATCTATTTCTTACTTTGCATTTTCAATTGGTGTACATAATTTGTAAACATTCATCTAATTCGTTTATATTTTTTTAAGGGGATTTTAAAACCATATATTGCATATAAACATTCCTATTATAGATTTCCATATCAAACATGTTCATCACAAGTCAAACATTCAATTGATTTAATCTCTGGCAATCTTACAGGGCACTAAAAACTAAAATATTCCCTTAAGAGAATGTGTTGCCATCAACTTGCAGAGAGGCACGCATGTTGATGGTTGAGATGGGGATTGAATATAAGAAAATTCATTCATGTAAAAATGATTGCATTTTATATAGAGATGAATATCAGAACAAGGTAGAATTCCTTGTATACAAAGAGAAGAGATATCGTACAGTGTACAAGGTCCTACAGTTCCAAAGAAGGTTTTATGTCACATGTCAATTATACCTAGACTTCAACGAATGTTTCATTGCAAGTCACTTGCATAATTGATGGACTGGCATGCAAAGAATAGGAGTAAAGATGGATTCATGTGAATTTCGGCTAACTCCAAAGCAATGAAACACATAGAGGAAAAATGGCCAAGAAAATTCAAAGATGAACCCCATAGTATTAGGTTTGGTCTTGCGATTGATGGAGTGTGCCCATTCTCTTTCCTGAGCTCAAATTACAGTGTTTGGCTAGTCATATTGATAGTATACAATATTCCCCCATGGATGAGTGTTAGAAAAGAGCACCTTATGTTGACTCTCATTGTTCTAGGAAAACATCAAGTTAAAAATATGGATGTTTATCTTGTGTCTTTTATTTATGAGATGTAACTGCTATGGAAAGGCATAAGAATGTATGACATATCACATCCTCCATCAAATAGGTCCTTCATGTTGTATGGTGTGCTATGTTGGACTATTCATGATTTCACAGGACTTGGTGTTTGTTCTGGTAAGATAAAATATTTACGTATTTACACTCATAATTTATTTTCATCCCCACTTTCATACTTAGTTTAATACTATTTTTTTGATGTTATTAACATTACTTGTTGAATTGCAAGGCTTCAAATAAAGGGGATATTTTCATGTCCAAGATGTACAGAACAATTTCAAGGGCGATATTCTAAAGATCTACATAAATTTATTTACGCAAACAACATGGTTTTTCTACCACTAGATCATAGGTTTAGAAATCGCCTAAAGAATCAATTTGATGGAAAAGTTGAAAATAGAGGCCCTCCCATGATTATGGGTCTAGGTGATTGGCTTAAGAAGTATGAAGATGCTGAATTGAAAGCTTGGGAGTTTTTTTTTATCAGGGTGATTCAATTCAAGAACTAGAACAAGTTCTAGTTAATATGCTAGAAGGAATGAAAAGGAAATCCATATTTTATGAGCTCCCTTACTGGAAGGATCTATTAATATCTCCCCTATTAGATCCTATGCACGTCTTCAAAAATGTCCCAGATTCTATATTTTGACATATATCAGGCAAAGAGGACACCTTATCTTTGAGGAGAGATATTGCTCTTTCATGTACCAAAATTGATAGAAAACATTTGTGGCCAAATAGGGAAAATGAAACATATGTAGAAGCTCTATGGATTTTGTAAAAAAAAAGAGCTAGACCAACTAAAAAATGTCATATGTTCAATAAGGACACCTATTGGTTATGGGTCATCATTGGCTAAATCTTTTATAGCTGATGGACATATCACAGGATTTGAAACACATGATTTTCATAATTTTATGAAGGTATTATATATCATCATTTAACATTTATTGGTAACATTGATTAAGTACCAAATATATTTTGATATTTTGTTGTGTGAGAAAAAATTACTAATGAACTTTTCATAAATGTGGTTGATAGCATATCATTCCATTGGCAATTAGGGGGGATTCCTATCTTACACTTGACTTAAGGAATGCCATAATTCAATTGTCAGTATTTACAAGGTATGTGGTTATATGAAATGTTCATGTGTGAGAGACATAGAGATATTATATTGCAGTTTAATTTTTGACTAAAGGTTCATACTAATTTACTATTCTTATATTACGTGGGTGACCTACAAGGAGATCCATGAATTTGAAGTTCCAAAGTGGAAGAAGGAAATTGCAAAAATTGTATGTGCATTTGAGAAGTAGTTGTTGATATTTTGTCCTTGATGTCAAACTTGGTATTATGGCTCTTTGATCTTGTCTTTGTGATCTTGGCAATTCATTGGTTCAGCTATGGCATTCTGGCTTTGACTTTGTGAATACTTGATTGAGGCTTAGATTACTCTTGGTCTATTCATGTTTTGGAATTCAGTACTTTGATTATGGACAACTTTATGGATTTGATTTACATTCTGATTCATGCATCCTGTGGTATTGATCAGGTTGAGCTTCTTGTGCAGATAAAGGATATCTTTCTTATATAGGTACTTGGCATGGTTACTCGGGTATATCATTATCAGTTGGTTTTTCAATCCCACTGTTTTGTGTCAAATCGCTCATTGGTATCATTGGTTGATCTTGGCACATATCACTCTATGATACTTTACAAGTTACATGTCATATTTGGGTTGGCATTATACTAATGTTCACTTTGGCACCTGAGATTGATATTTCACTTGATATCTTTGCATTGGTATATGATATGGCACATGGCTTATAATGATATTCATTGGCATAAATTTTGAAAAAGGCATTATTTTGGCTTACTAGCATTAGTAAATGATTTAAAATGGAGACATACTTGTTTCGGGCCTTGTATGGTTAACATGGAAATGTCAATGTATTGAACTTCTCACAACAAGGTATGGGGCTTTATCACATTGAAAAAGACTTTGAATAAAGTCATTCATGAATCAAGACTTAAAGACTAAAAAGCTCTTATAAAAAGCTAAGTATTTCGGGTCCTATAATCGTTAGTTTATTAGACCTTAAGGCCAACAACAATTTTGTGGAAATCATTGAATCAAGTCACTTCAAAAGTGACAAGGTATTGACATAATGCAAAGTGTTAAAATTCAATGGTAATAAGTTTAATTATTGTGTCAGACTGTTGCATGTTATGAATTTGAGTATGTCAAATGTTTCAAGCCGCTGATTTAAAGTGCAATGATTATTTGATTATGATATGATTTATTTTGAACTTCAATATAAATTATGTTATTCTGAAATGTCTTCAAATGTCTTGGGAAGCAAAGGGAAGTTAGGGAATTCTTTTCATCTATTCATAAGCTCATGGGTTTGAAACCCTAGTCTTCACCGTTGCCATGAAGGTAGAGTAACTACTGATTTTCATTGATCTAGCTAGTTGTAACATCAATGATAGGAAGAAAATAACATTGATCGGATCATTGGATGGTATGGGTGCTAAGTTTGTTGCGTTACTTTGGCTATGGGCTCAAAAAAGAAAGAAGATTTGTTGGTTCTGCAGCTGGGCACTTGGAAAAATTATCTGATATTTTGGTGATTGTTTTGAAAAATGAAAAAGTAATATTCTTTTGTGCTTGGAAAACGTTTTCATTTCAAAAACTATGGTAGCTTCTAGTCTTGTGTTCGAATTTGAAACAACAAATGGGGTTTTGTTCACTGTGTCAATAATGCTTGCACTAGTTTCAGTTACAGTTGTTTGTTTAAAATCAGAAAATGCAAGAGTGGTTTTCAGCAAAGCATGACATGATTTTGGTTACTTTTATTTTTCTCATAATGGGCTATCTAAAAACAGTGTATATTCTTGATCATGAAGTTCATCTTGAGTTGGGTTCGGTTACATACCTATTTTTAGGTTCTTGCAGTGATTTATTTGTTGTCTTTAGCAGCATTGAAAATGTTGTTGAAGGATATTGTGGTTCTATGAACTCCACCTGTCATTACATTCTTGAGGGTATTTGAAATCTGGTTCAAAAGGGTTATGGTATTCTTGTATTTTAGTGTTGCAGATCTGTTATTGTTTCTCCAAGGTTTTGAGATCAAATACAAAAATGACACATTGGCTTACTAGAAATAAAACCCTTAGCTGAAGATTCAAAATAAAAAATTATTATATCCACCTTACATGGGCTTTGAAGGTTGCAGTGTTATTTTCTTAAAATACATATTCTTGCTCATTCTATTAGAAGAAATCTATTCGTGTGGTCATTTCTCTAAATCTGAAATGATACCTAGCACAAATTTGATAGAAGTTTGTCATATTGCATTTTACCTTTGTTGATGGACAATACACATATGTTTTGATTTTAATGACTGGAAGAAAGGAGAGATTGAACATAAAATTTGTATTGTCTATTCTGAGAGATATGTTATACTCTGAAATTGTAAATCTGAAACAAAAAGATCAGCACAAGTTGTCTTAAAATGTGAGTATGTCTAGAATTCTGGAGGTTCAATTGAGAACCTTGAGGATTGTAGGGATAGTCAGTTGAGAGGCTCTTGTGAGATAAAGAGAAACAAAGAGACCCTCTGTATTATTGTAATTCTGTAAACTGAAAAGGGGTTGGTGCTCCTTGAAATTGGTGTTTCAAAATAAGGGGTTAGTTCTCCTTGAGATTGGTGTCTCTAAATAAGGGGTTGGTGCTCCTTGATATTGGTGTCTCTAAATGAGGGGTTGGTGCTCCTTGAGTTGGTGCTCAAAAATTAGCCTATAAGGCATTGTAAGCAATGGTTTTTGAAATTAAGCCAATAAGGCAGTTTAGGAGTGGTTTTTCTACCTCAAGAGGGTTTTCCACTTAGAAAATTCTTTGTCTTATGGTCTCAATTGCTTTGATGTGATAATGCTTCATGACTGTGATGTTTTTGTGAGTAGTTGTTCTTATCAATCTGAGCTTGGTTGAATGTTAGTCCCTTCATCACTGCAAATGTTCATATCAAAATGTTTTGCATAAGTGTTCTATCATTGTTAAAGATTCATATTCAAAAGAAAGATTAAATGTATTCATTTGTTTTAGAGCTCAAGAATTGTTTTGTTGAACTAAAGCCCTTTGTTGTTTCATGCTTATCATATGTCATTCCATTGCATAGTTGGTTTTGTATCTCATAAATCTGCATTGAAATTTGGTAATCCTAAAGTGTATAAACAATGTCAGACATCTCTTTTGCAATTGCAAGATAATTCTCACAAGGATTATTGGGATAAGTTGTCAAAATGAACAATGCTAATGTTGTCAAAATTTCTCTCAACGCAATCACTCAACCCTGTTTTCAATAAAAAGGATATCAGAATTAAAAGTCTTGTTTTAATGTTTAAAAAGGTTTAGACACTGATTCACTCCCCTTCTTAGTGTTTGTCCATACTCCAACAAGAGCTCCCTACAAGTTTCATGGACCTACAAGTCCATTTACATATACACCTAGTCAATGACATTGAATTGGTGGGTGTTGTATCAACAAGGTGGATGTTTTTCTTTGAGAGGTATATGAAAAAAATTTCAAAGATATATCTAACAAAAGGCACATCCAAAGGGTTGTATGGCTGAGGGGTATGTATTGAATGAAGCATTTTTCTTCTTTTGTGAATTCCTTGGTAAGGATTTTGAAGATGGGTTGCGTGTCTAGGATGAAGAATGAGCATCAGATATTATTGATGGAGAAAAACCACAATCTAATGGTGCTCAAGTAGAAATTAGTAAGTAAATTCATGATCAGTGTGGTTGTTTTTCTTGTAATCATTAATTTACTCTGTAATTTATTTATCAAATTAATAGCATGACATTTGGAGTTTGAAATAAACATGTTGAAATGTAATAGGTGTAGATGGAAGTGCTATACTCAACAAGTTCATTTTTTACCACATGGACTTTATGAACAAATGGATTGATCTATATGATAAAAAGAGAGAAGAAGTGTTAGAAGCAAGGAGACAGTTTAAGAGATCAAACCCAAGGAATACTCCACTTCCCACTGATTTTCTTGGGGAATGGAGCAAATATTGCACAATAGAATGGGTTATTGAACAAATTCAAAATCAAATAGAAGATGTGGGTATAGAGTCAGTCATAACAAAAGATTAAATCAACATGTCTAGAGGATGTGAAAGAAAGGTATAGTTGGAATTTTACAAAATGTTGTTTCCTTACAGTTTTGACACTATTAACTATTTTAATATTCATCATTATATTTGTTTTCATTGAAATAAATGGTCTTTCACAGGCAAGGAAATATCTAGAAATGTGGGCATATAGTCGATATTATCGTGTAGAAAGTGTAGATGTAAAGAGATGATCCTTCGATTATGGCATCATGGTTGAATTCAAGTAATCCAATCGATCAAGCTCAAAAGATAAGAATATAATTGAAGGAATCTACAATATGTTGGGAAAATACAAGAAATTATTGAGTTGGATTACTGCTCTTTTAAATGTTGAATTTTTAAGTGTAGATGGTATGAAGCATTTGAGAGGACACAAAGACATGATACCCATAGTGGATTATTTTCTATAGATTCCTCATGCTTCCTACTGGAGGATTAGGAGCCTTATGTTCTACCAATTCATTGTGAGCAGGTATTTCTTTAACTCAAACAAGAAGCGGTAGTGATCATTAACCTATTAATTCATAGTTTATTATGAATATATACATGTGTTTACTAATCAGTAAAATTGTTATAACATACGTCTAATATATGTATTTCGTTCATGTGTAGGTATTTTTCTATGAAGATATTTTGGACCCAAAATGGATATTTGTCATACATTATGATCCAAGATTAATGCATGTATTTGACGATGGATTAGTGGATATTGAGCAAAACAATGATGGCCAACAAAATGAGAGAGGGATTAGAGAACATCGAAGAAATTGGCATCCATGATGATGTTGAAGATGGTTATGTTCAGGCACAAGAAGACAACAATCCAAAGTTAGATGATGTTATGGAAGACAACAATATGGATGGTATAGAAAATGATGATCCAAATACATTTGGTAACAATATAGATGGTCTACAATCAAATTTCAATGACAATGAAGATGATGCAGGTCAAGATGCGGATGATGATAATATTAATTACTTGAAAGAACATATGAACATTGACAATGATACACTAGATGAAATTGTAATAGACAATAATATTAATGGCCAAGAATTATAAATTTTCAGAATTATTTGCAATCCATGTGCAAAAAATGATGATTCTTATGGCCTAAACTTTCAAAATTTTCAGTAATATTATTTGTGTCGATACAAATTACCTATTGCAATATCCTTCAATTGTTCAATCTTTGGTATGAATTGTTGGCAGGAAAAATTAGGATTACTTGGATGCTTCTTCCATTCATTTTGTATCAACATATGTTCATGAAGACACAAAAGTTAATAAAATATTAATGCACATAACTCACAATTATTTAAATAAGCAACTTTGTTAAATTTATTATTTTTAAACAGTTTCCATTTTTATGTTGAACATGTAACAAGGCAAAATAAGCTCAAATTTTCAAAAAAATAGCATCTCTACCAACATCCACAATATATGCTTTACTATATCAACATATTCATTCACATAAGCACAGTATTGAGGCTCAATAACTGATATTCATTCAAATATAAGAAGAAATAAGTATGGAAAACATAAGGAAAATACAAAATGATAACACAGTCATTGATAATCCTTGATAATAAGATTTTCTCCATTATATTGCTTCAATTGATATTACAATGCTCTTCTTTAATAATCCCAGTGTTATCCCCTCAAGTTATTGTGGAAGTATGAAAGGAATTTTAATTCTTAAGCTGATGGAAACCAATCAAAACAATTTCTCTAAAAAGACTTGTAATCCTTAATAGGAGCCAATTAAAGTAAATTATTTGAAAGGACTTTAATTCACACCTAGAAACCAATCAAAGCATCCACACAGTAACAACAAATGTGCCCTGATAAAGCTTGCAGACTTAAATAACTTGAAAAGATCACTTTGGAGACAACAAAGCAATAAATAAGCATGAAAATTTGACACAACAATTGAACACTAAAAATGGATTACAAATTATAATCAGTCGTCTCCATTATATTTCCCTTTAAATAATATGCATTATAAAAAATAGATGATGTTTGATGACAAATAGTTAATTAACATAAATGAAAACATAATACTTTACCATGTGAATGCATTGATCTGTTAATCTTCAAGCAGGTGCCCATGACCACTTAAGATTTGTTCAAGGCTCCTACTCCATGATAATGCACCACTTGTATAGTGTATCTTCCTTATGATGTCGGCTGGTCTTTAAGCTCCAATAGTTGCCCATATGTATTTGTTGCATCTCTAGTTTGGTTGATGAAAAAATTGATGGCAGAGAGATGACGAGTGTATTCCTCCTTAGCATAAGTTTCCACATTGGCAATTTCACCCTTCATACTGTTGGCATTTCAAATCGCACCTCTAGAATGCGTTCTGGAAATGGACAGCTATGTGCAGTAAACTGCTCTTCGAATTAGGAGGGGAAGCTCCCTCTTTTGCTGAGTTGCATAAAAAAAAGTAATCTAAACTTAATTACGCCTATCTTTTTGGTTCAGCTGCGAGAACACAAGGTTATAGAACACTAGATGTTGCGGCTGAGGTTTTCCCTTTAATGAAACTACATAGCTACAACTTAACCTATGCTTAAAATGTTTCTACCCTCTCAAGTAAACACAGAGCAAGAGAGTTTAGAAATGGACGAGTTTGATTTCTGACAAAGATACTTAAACAAACTATTCTTCAACATACATTTTAAGGAAAGCTGAAAAAGAGATCATAAAAGTATTATGGAAATACAAGACTATTATTTCAAGGCAGACAAAGCACGGTCAAGATTTTATTTACTCATACTTCTAACACAAAACAAATAGATAGAAACTTGAGATATTTATATCAGGGTAGACAAAGCACGCTCAAGATTTTATTTACTCAAGTTTGTAGAACAAGGATTACAACATCGGGACAGCAAATTGTAGCAACACACTTGCAACATGCGATCAACCTAATTATAATCAACACAACACATGCACTAAACAAGTATTTGCAGCTAAAGAGGCATGCAAAATTGCTCTTTACACAAAGTGAACAACACTAAACGATAACAAAGAGAAGGTACTAAAGACACTTATGTCTTGTTATCACAAGCACGACTCAACTAAAATGAGCAAACACTGCTCTTATTTATAACTAAGCAGAGGAGTAGGAAACCCTAAAATCTCCTTGCTTTTACAACTACTGCTTGCCAACATGCAAGCTTTATTTCTAAATCTAGAAGAGATTAAAACATCTAAACCCTAGAAAGGTTTTGAAAAGGAAAGTGCCAACTCGTGACAACTTGTTACAATATTTTCTTTCTATCCTCAAAGAATGGAAAGAATTTGAGACAAGAATAGAAAGAAAGCATGGAATATGCTTCTAGAAGAAAGCAGATTTAAAGCTCGATCACATCCGCTAAAAAGTGGGCAACTTCATTTGAAGTAGGAGTGTTGACGCTATTAATAGCAAAATTCCGCTTTTCCAAGATTTCTTCGCCATGTGTAATTGACTTCAAGAAATATTCACTCTCATTGGCCGCTTTCTCGAACCTTGCTGACATCATGGAAATCATCATCATTCTCCCAACACTGCCCTCGCTGCCATGCAATATGCTCTGAAACTCAGCTTGGACTACGTCAAGCCCAATGTAGGAACCATCCTCAAGGCAATACTGACAAGGAATTGCTTCAACTACTTCTCTGATGAACCTAAGAGTATCAACAACTCTTTGTTTATACGCTACAAACTCCTCGGATATTCTGACATATGTATTCACCTTAAAAAGATGACTTTCTTTCCACTCCAGGATTTGTCTTTTATGTTCTCTTGCCATTGTAGAGCCACAAGCCATCTCTAAATCTGCAATTATGATTTCGTGCATGGGATTGAACACAGCTATCAGCTGTTCAAAATCCTAGATGCCTTGACGTAAATCATGAGCCTTGTATCTCAATTAGAAAACTTGTTTTAGGACCTCTTTTCCTCTATTGATGATCTCTTCAACCCACTCATTAGTTTATTTTCCACAAATAACTAGTTGCCTTAATTGTTGTTGATCAACTGGTGTTTCTAAGACTTGAGGAAGCAACTAAGTTGTTTGTGAGGTGCCTTGGATAAGATTTGATATACATAACCAGAGTTGATGATTTTCAGCCTTGACGGCTGCCTTGTCTTCTCCATCCTTTTGCGCTCTTTCATGAATGTTTTCTGTTACCATTTTAAACAAACTTATATCAACATGTCGAGTACTTTTACCAAGGTTTTCTTTGACCATGATAAAATCATCAACATCCACCTCATCTCTTATTTTATCCTCAAGAGGCGTGGTTGTCTCCATGACCATTTCACCCTCAAGATTCCTCTCAAAATGCATTTGTTTCTTGGCCTTCTTCTTGGGTGCTTCCTGGTATATGCTAAAGTCATCAACATTCACCTGATACAAAGCCCTTCTTCTTGTCCTTCTCAAGGAGCTCTCAAGCCAAGATGTAGTATTTCTATTAACATCCAAGGGAGGAATAATTGTAACATTGGCCTCTATCTCCTCGTCTTCCAAATCAATGTGAATTGGCAAAGACCTAGGAGATGGTAGAGTTTCTTGTATCAAAGGTTCATCATGTTGTACTTCTTCTTGAAGTATGGGATCTGGTGGAGAAACTTTTGTTTCAGCTATAGGCTGCTCTTGTATAACAATCCCTGTAGAATCCAACCTCCTTTTAGCACTCTTTGCTGATCTACTACCCTTTGTGACCTCTTGAGACTGAACTTTTTCTTTGTTCTTTGGTTGCACTCTTGAAGAAGAGGGAAGAGATGAATGTTTCTTTGGCGGCTCTACTATTGGAATAGACTCCCTTCTCTTTAGAATCAAGAAATTCTTACTATACTCTACCACTTGTCTTGTCCTTTCTTCCACTGTGATACATTCTTTATGAGCCCAGTTGACTTGTGGAAGAGGTTGTTGCTCAACCTTATTTCTAGTGTAGGCTGGAAGAATTAAATCCCCATCATCATCTGACAATCCTTCGATATCTTGTGATAAGAAATCTTTCATCTGATGAAGGGTTAACCTACTGTGACTTTGCCTTCGCACCTCATACTCGTCTCTACAATTAGCCCAGAAATCTTCAAGTGCGGGCATATGAGCATAGTTCTCACCAAGTCTAGATGCATAGAAGCCATGGGGATCATATAATCATCTCTCGCTGAAAGGCTTGAGACCAAATTTGTCTAACTCGTTACCCATTAGTTTAGCTTCCGCGGATGATCTACATGTGTAAATACCTAAAGCAAAAGGAAAGTTGAAGGCTGGTTTCTTTTTGTTACACAGACGGGTGTGAACATTTGAAATCTACTTGAAGAATTCCATGCATACTACCTCATCTGATGGATACCTCGGTAACATAAGTGGAGCACCTGAATAATCGGACACCCTTAGGTAAGTGAAAGTGGCAAACTGAATAAAGCAATCTGCCCATTCTGATATTGCAGCCCTAGCAATGGATGAGATGCGAAAATGTAAATCGATGTCCAGGCCCCGCAGTGTATAAATCAAGAATGCCTCATCCACCCTTTTGTAATGATGTGATGCAGCAGTGAATTCCAACTAAGTATAGTAGTTGTAGACACGCTGAATGCTTAAAGAACCCGCTGTGTTCAACCCTCTAAATTGACCTTGATAGTAAACCAAATATACTAGGTAGGAGACCATGTGAAATGCATGTCTATGAAAATACTCAATTATCTGATGATGTAAGCAATCACTAATCAATGTAGGCCAGTCATAGAACTCTGTCTTTTTCATTATATGAGGTATCATGTAGAACATCCAAGGCTGAAAGCTTGTTGCATCTGCTTGACCTGTAACTCGATTGAATAGGGTTATTATAATGGCAAATTCATATTTGAATTGTCCTCTTCCAACATCCTTTGGCAATGTAGAATGTTTCTCTTTTAGCCACCTATGTGCAATCTTCTTGTTGTATTTATCCTGATGTTCTTCCCATATCCTTTCACATTCTTCCATGTTGATGGTGACACTTCCAGGCCATGGTGGAATGGAGAGGCATTTCTCAATCATGTCTTGTTTTAGGCTGCAGATAATTCTCCCATCAGCTGACTGTATCTCCCTTGTAGCTGGATTGTAATGCTTGATACAAGCAATTATGAACTCTAAGCTCTATACTGAGAAAGGTATGGATGCTGTTGCAAGAAGACCTGAATAGCCAAGATGCCTGATGGTGGTATTCCCTGCATCTTCTAAAGGACGTATATTGAACACCTACTTGATATGATGCAAGTCAGTTTCGGCTGTTTCAATAAAATCATGGTAAAGCACTGATTTGGTCTTGAACTCTGCAGGAGTGTATTCCATTCTGAAAGACTTGAAGATTGACAGTAAACATGCCTAGGTTCAGACAAATTTTGGCAAACTTTCTAAATTTAGCTTGCTGATTTTTCTTCTTCCAATGGATGAATTGTTGAGATTTATTCTGAGATATGGGTTTTGACTAGAATTTCGTTACAAGCTAACCTAGATCGTCCGTTTTTGAAAATATGAAGTGAAGACTGAAGAACAGCAAACCCTAATTTTCCACAAAAAAGAAGAAAAAAGCTGACATCTGGGTATTGTTCTTGAGCATACTCTGAATGGACCTAGTTGATTAGATTTTGAAAACTCTAGCTTCTGACTGAAAAAGCAACAACTTTTAGTTTCTCTGAAAAAGCTGAGGTATGGGTTTTGTCCAGAAGAAGGTTTAGCATAGACCCAGAAGACTAGAAATGGATGAATATGAAGTTTTCCCTGACATGCAAAATAAAAGCAGTTGTTGCAACTTAGAGAGAAATCTTCAACAATTTGTCCAAAAGATAGAACAAAAATGGATCAGGTTGCTGAAATTTGATGTTATAGGCCCTCTTCTTCACAAATTCGATGTTCTTGATGAGAAAATATGAAAGAGGAGGTCTTCTTTGATTGCTAATCTGAAAATTTATGAGAAACTAGCAAGTTAGGGTTCTTGAATCTTGAAAACATAGGTTTGAAGCTGTTGCTCTGTTTCTCTTTGAAGGCACCTGCAAGAAAATATGAAAAATATTACATAGAGGTGTCTTTAAATAAGTTTTTGTTTTGAAAACAGCTTCTCGAACCCTAATTTTGAAGAAACCCTAAACCTAATTCATGCCTTGAGTAAAGGCGTATTTCTCTTCTCTTTGAAATTTTTGAATTTTGCAAAAATAAACTAAGGCATGAAGGAATGGGTGCCCCTCTTGAGATATGGCACCCAGTCTTCCCAGACTTAGCCAAATTTCTATTATTTTCAACTTTTGTTCACTTTCTAACCCTGCTTCAGCTCTGTCTCCTGGTCTTTGGATTTATTCGATGAACGAACTTATTCTTCTATCGCAGAGCCTGATCACATCTAAGAACTTTGTTCTGGAGATGTCATCTGCTAAAAACTTCATTTGTCCCTTCGAAATGTCAGGTGCCTATCCTTGATAAGGGTGCCCATTTCTTCCAGTGTTAGCCATTCTCATGATCTTCAATCTTTATGCTTATCTTTTGACCTTCAGATGATTTCACTATTCCAGGTGTTGTACTTGTCAGATTGACTGGCTATCAAGTTCACTGGACAACTGAGATGAATCTGGAAGGGGTTCTCTGGATCACTCATTTTTGAAAACCGACTTTTGGTGGCCTTAAACCCTAGGCACCCTTCTCCTTCAGGGGCACCCATAGCTTCCAGTGTTAGTTTTTATTTTTGAATTTTCACTGTTGCTTTCCACCTTTTTCCATTTCTCACACTTTTTCTCCTCTGTTTGCCTGGCGATATCTGATGACTGTTGACTCTGACAGGTGAGCTGACGGATTCGTTGGAGAGCTGGATCTAGTCTGACGAAGTTATGCTGGAGGAGTCTTCTGCAAATTTGACCATCTGCTATCTCAAAAGTTTGGGCGCCCTTCTTGAGGTATGGCGCCTATCTTATCTAGACTTAGATTTAATTTCGTTTTCTTCATCTTCAGAGTTTTAAAATACCTCTCCCTGTGGCTCTTGTTCGTCTTGGATTTTCCAGTGACTAGATGATCTGACGATCATGCCGGCTGATTCGTTGTGGAGCTGGGATGATTCTGAGCAACATTGACCTGGAGATGGAAACCCTGATTTTGACTTTTGACCTCTTGAAAAGCTGGGCGCCTTTCTCCTTCAGGGGTGCCCATGGTTGGCAATGTTAGAAAATTTTATCAATTTTTCAATTTTACCTCGTAACATGTGTTTCCGTTGCCTTTGGCTGCCAAGATGAAAAATTTTCTAAGGCATTGAAACATGGGCGCCTCTACTTGACAGGGGCACCTGAAATCTCCAAACAAATAAAATTTGACATTTTTCTTTTTTCAACTTCCTTAGCTTGTTCCTCGTTTCTCGTGCACATTGTTCATTGACAATCTTTGTTTGACGCTTGAACTCTTGATTCTGACACCTGGTAGTTGACTGACTTCCATCAATGACCTTGGATCTCCGAAGCAGCTTCTGAAAAAGCAGAATAGACCCAGTAGAGTAAAACTGACCTTTTTGTGATTCTGACTGCACCAGTCTGATGAGGAAGTATTTTAAGCCAATCAAAATTAGTCTTAACCCTAACTACCAAAATTTCTATTTTTAGAAAAATTTACAAGTATCTATTTCGTAAGAAACCCAGAAAAACCTAGAAAAAGTTTCTATTTTTAGAAAACTACTAAAAATAGAAATTTTCCTAAAATTTAGGGATGAAAAACTAAAATCTGGGTATTGTAGGTTTGATCTTTTTGGACCGACCCAGATTGTTAGATTTTGAAAATTTTAAATTTATGACCCCCATGCAAGACATACAAACCTCCATTTTGACCTTCCTGACAAATTTAACAATATCTTGACTCAACTCTTCAAAATGCCTAAGTGTAGCGAAAATTTTAATTTGGGGTACAACACATATCATATATTCCACATATATCATCTTTTCAAGTTGTTTATGTTTATTTTGTATCACCATCTCTTCGTCATTTATTTCTAGCAATGTAATAGGTAGATACATGGTGAGCTCATCCTTCCAATCATCTTTCTCCCTAGGATTGCCAAGGCTATCATGGAGTGCAGGATGCAAATCAAAATAATCAAGGTCCTCTTTGAGTCTATTGTGGCACTTGTGTAATTCTACCAACTTATTGTATGTTTGAAATGTCTGACATTTCATGGTTTTCTCATTTAGGAGCTCCTCCCTTTTGTCAATCATTTGTCCTTGCAATATTTCATTCTCCACAAGTGTTAAGTGTGTTTTTTTTTTAAATTTCCAATATTCATCTGCACGATCCATCATCCTGTTGAATCTTTCTTTGATTATCTCAAACACAAAATTATATTTAGTGGTTTTTATTTTTGTTTTCAGCTCCTTGCATTTCTCTTGAGACTTATGATGACAGTTTTTTCAGTAATCTACATATGCTAATGCATCCATTATTCTTTTGTCACTCTCTATCCATGGGGAATATATTTCTGATTTGGAAGAGGAAGATGTTTTATCTTTGTGACTAGCCACCTCCTTCCTTAATTTATCATTTTCTTTTATCAGTTTTTCAATTTGTGCCTTAGTGAATTTTGCAACATTTATGTTTAGCTCAGCAATTTCAATGGGGTTAGTGTCCCCTACCCTGTGGACTAAAAGATTTCCAAACACTTGGTTTGGATTACTGATGACAACAACCCTTTTATCTTGAGGATACAATGCCCAAATTATCAGGGTGGCTTCATCTGGGTTTACCTTGATCCTGAGTACATTTTATCACTTGTCTCTTCCATTAGATGCATTGTTTTGTCTCCTCTTTCCCTAAAACTGTCGAACACTATTGCAGAGATGATATCCCATCCTGGTAAGAGTAGTTCCCTAGCCTCTTGAAGTAATTATTTTCCCCTTTCGAAGGTGATAGATTCTAACTCTTTGTCTATTTATTTTCTCAACTCTTCCAAGGTGGTTGCCTCCTTCTCAAGAGTGATATCCTTCATCCTATGTCTTAGCATTTTTCCTTTATGCTCATATAAATATGATTTAAATTCATAAGTCTTGACAAAATCACCGTCAAAAATAAATTATTGCCTAACCTTGACTCTCACGTCAGCAGAGAGTTCATTTGATGCTTCAATTTTGATAATGTTTCATTCTAGAGGTGGATCATACTGTGTGACTACATGGGAACTTATCTATTTGACCTCATCCTCCTCCTCATCACTCCCTTCTTCATCTTCTTCACTCATGGATGTATCTACATAGAAGCTCATTTTTGGAGTGGGTTGTGATGGTATGTAATCAAGAGGCTCTATGTCCTCAACCTGCATTCCTGAATAAGTTGTCTAAGGTGCTTCAAAGACATTTGGGGGTACATATTTTATTAGCTCATCCACGTGAGTGATGAGATGCTCAATTCTTTCCAGAGGATCATGTACTTCATTAAATGCCCCTGAATAGGATGGGACATTTCCTTTCTTCCAGGTCTCAGCAAGCACAACTTTGTTATATGCAATCATCCTATCTTTTGTTGAGGCCTCATCATAAGTTATTATTACATAATCAATAGAGAATTGGTGTTCATACCCTAATATTCCTTGTGGCAGTTTTGCCTTGTGAATAAAACCCTCTATATCAAAATTCTTTCTTTCATTACCCAACAATAAATTGTATTTTTCCAATTTTGTATCAATTTCTTCATACCCTTCACTGATGACTACTGTAAAATCTCCAAAGCACAAAGTGCTAGGCATGATAGACTACTTATTGTATCTCTTAAGATTTTTTGCATCATATTTAGCCAATTGTCTCACAATTTCCAAATAGGTTATTATGTCTGGAGCTATTTTTGGAAATAGATGTGGGGCTCCTTCAAACCCATAGACTCTAATCACAGTGCAATCAAGAAATGCATACCAATCCCCCTAGTTATGATTTACCTTTTTCCTAAGGTCCTTTTCCTTTGGTCTCAAGAATTCTTGTATTTCAAGGGACAGGTTATAATTACATGGATGTCCCAACAATTTCAAATATGGCTTGACAAAATATTCCTCAAAGTACAGATAGTGTGATCTACCATATTTTCTATCCCATATGGAAGTCCACATTTGTACAAGTTTATAATTCTCACTTTCATCTACATCTCTTATCCTTAATTCTTCTCCCCAGAACCTTCTAACTTGTCCTTCATGTAGAAGAAAATGCATAAACAAAGAGTAATGTTTGAAATAATGAATGCTATCACTATTTCTTTTGATCCTTCCCATCCCCTGGTTCAGAGCATTGGCTAAATAACCGGCATAGTCAAATGGTCTATTATATTCTTTTTGTATGTCTGCAGCCAGGACCATTGGAGAAATTGACATGAGGAGTGGGACCTCTACTCCTAACACTTGTTCAGCTGAATAATATGTATATTGAAAAGATTCTTCAAATAAATCCTCATAAAATGGAGGGTTTTCATTACTAGAAAACCTTCTAAGTTGGCTACCTTCATCCCTGGGCCTGTGTAGTGGTAGCTTCCATCTTTTATAGCTCGTTTCCATGTGATGGTACTCTATTAGAAGGTCTTTGATTGTAAATGGTAAATCAGAGAGCATTCCAATTGAAAAACATTAGATATGAGATCTTTGGAGATAATGAGAATGCCAAACCCATCGTGTGATTAAATAGCTCTTCTTTTAGGGTCATATTTGTTGGCTAGAGATTTCACCAGCTTTGTATTAACAAACACATTGAGTACCACTAATCTTCCTAGGTTCAATCTCCATGGGTTGCAGACTTGTTGAAACCTATACTATTTCCTATAATGGTATATGAACAACTCATATCCCCGTCATGGTGTCCACACGTCTCCTAAACCTTTGTGCTTGTCCCATAACTTATCCTTGGAAGGATTTTTCTATGCACTCATTTTAGGTCTCGGTCCTGACCCTGGGCATTGGTCAATTAAGTCTTGGTTTAGAAGTCTTTTCTCTATTTTTTGTTTCTTAATTTTTGGCTTTTCTAAGCTTTCTTCCATTATTCAATTTTCTTATAAGTCTTTATAGAAGCAACTTCTTAGTCAGTTTTTGTATACTTACTTGGATTCACTTTCACTGGTTCTGAGCTATGCAATAATGGTGAATTCCCAACCTCATTTCTTCTGCTCCCACGTCCAATGAATCCTTTTCAAGCTTGATGAAAATATGTGATCAAATTGAGGTATAATTCACTCAGCTCTAGCTCATAAATGCTCCACTTGCTATCAATCTTGTCATTGGGCAGATCATTTATTTTGAATACCTCAACGATATCAATGAAACACCACATTAGTCAAAAACAATAATCATCATTGCATCGACGAGACCATGATTGAATTTTCACCGATAACCACCTTCTTCATCGATGAACTCCTTCCTTTCGAGGTATCGACGAGATGCCAGATAATGTATCCCTGATGTGGCATAGTTCCTCTGATATCCTTCCTTAACATGTACTTGATGGTTCATGGTCTTATCGAGTCATCGAGGAGACCCTTGTTTGCTTTCCACTGAAAAGTGTCACTTCCTCTGATGCCTTTAGCCTTTTATCGTTGCATCGAGGGAACCAAGCTTTATGTTGGTTTGATAGCCTTATGTTCCCTCGATATACTTTCACCACATGTTGAACTTTGTTACTATATAATGTATCGCTCCATCGGTGGGACGTTGTGTTCCCTTCCGCCGATATGTTCTAGTGATGTCGATATTATTTATTTAATATGTTATAATCCCTAAGATATACACATAAGACCAATCAATCATGAATTCAACTAAAAAATAGGGCGTTGCACTCGGTGCTAAGCTTGGTGATAGACTAGGTGCTAAAGTACACTCCAAAGTAGGTGCATAATTAGGTGTTAAATTAGGCCCTATTACTGGTGCTACACTCAGAGCTAAACACAACAAAAACTCGGTGCTAAGCTCGGCGCTAGACTCGGTGCTAAATTTGGCATTGAACATGGCATAGAACTTGTCATTAAACATGGCGTAAAATTCGACACTACTTTGTGCCGAATTTAGTATCTACTTGTTTTGGTCGGCGTAATAAATGCCAAAAATAGCGCTGACTCGATAAATAGCAATGACTTGATAAATAGCGTCGACTTTTCTAAAAAATTGGAGAAAAATACATTGAAATAGTGGGTGGAAGAAAAAAAAGGGAGCAAAAAGGGAGTTAATCCTAGGGATTTTTTGTAGTGAAATTTGCGTGCTACATGGACGTCTACGTGCCACACAAGCATCCAACTCATAATTTTTCAATAAATGAAGTGGTGGACTGCTAATGCTTCATCATTATCCTTTATGGAGTTGAAATTATGAAATTATGACTCATAAGGTTCTTGTCATAAATGCAGTAGACCAAATGTGCAAGTGTAAAATTTCCACGAGGTACAATTTTATGACACTATATTTTTCCCCCACTTAAGTGAGCTGAATTTTTGAAGCAAAATCAACTACACTAAAGTAGAAAAGAAAAAACTACTGGGGGATTGAAAATTTAAAAAAATAATAGATTTACGTGCAAAAAGGATATTGTAGAGGCCATAGAGGTCAAATAGGTGGATACTAACGATGACCCTAGTGACCGAGCTTAGTGAGAAACTACAACACCAGACGTGGAGTTTTGTTCTACAAAACTCAAATTTAGGTCTGTTAAAAAATCAAAAGAAGCTACCACAACGAGAAGAATGCTTAAGAAAAATTTGGTGGTTCGAAAGAGAAATATTATGAAGAGATGAGTATATGCCCCCTCTTTTTTTTTCCCACAGCTAGGTGGGGTGAAAATAGGAAGGATGGAAGGACCACTTCCACCAAGAAAAATAGGCCAAAAATGACCTATATCCTCGGGGGGGCCCATATAAGGGTCATTTTCACTATTCACAATGAGGAGTTTGTTGAATTTTGTGAGAGAAAATCCAAAAAAAATCCTTACAGATGCGATTTTGTAGACTCAAGGATCACACAACTCCACATAGCCATAGCCGAGGGCGGAGAGGTCAATGAGGTACAAGGAATCCGAACCTACTTTATCTTTTTGATGCATTTTTTTATGTTTTTCCATTTCAAGAGTAGCACAAGTGTTTGACTGGTGCAAAGGCATCTAGTCAATGCACTATCATCCCAACAGTGAATTGATGACCTCAATTCATGCTAGCATCTACTCTACATGCTATCATTGGGCAATGTTCATTTTCAGATGCTAGTGCATCGTGCAAACATCTACACAGTGTGCCTTTGTCCCAAAGGCTAACTTAGAAAAAAATTTAATGTAAAAGATAGAATTTTATGATGTAGATGGATCTAACATGAATCTTATTTCTACTGCAAGAGTGGCCAAATATGAGATCATAGAGGTGGACACGTGCTCACCACACTTCACAATCAAGCTGAGTGCATACACCTAGCTAAGGAGGATCATTTACAACACATGGGCCTACACCCTACCAAACATGTGCTACCATTCCCTGATGCTCATGGAACTCATGGAGCGTTGGGATGCAAATACTTCCTAATTTCACCTACCATCCAAAGAGATGTTTATCACATTAGAGGACATGTATTCGATCATCAGTCTACCCATCTATAGATGATGGGTGGCCTATGACAAGGCGAGGATGTCATGGGAAGCCCTATAGGGCCAGTAGTACTACATCAGGTGTACAAAGTTGGGAGACACTACCGACCATGTCTATTTGCAGTGGTACAAGCAGGGGCGAGTGGCCATTCCACTCATTTGGAGGGTGATGGTCACCAAAGTCACCCTCTGAGTTGCAATGGATGGGCAAGGCTCTCACCTGCACGAGGGCCTCACCCATTGTATTCGAGTGATGGAGTACCACCAAACTATGTTCACCTGGGGTTGAAGCATGCTCCTATAGGTGTGGATGTTTGCACACATCACATGTACTTGTATAGTTGAGTTTCCCCAAGGTGTATCTCCTAGTACACCGGTGGTGCACAGATACCCATTGGTGCAAAACTAGAGGTATGAAGATATTGCTTTTTGGTGGCTTCAGTTCAATGTTTTGCATTCAAGAGATGTGAGATGGTAACCATATAGAGGGATGGAGATCTGACCCACAAACAGGTGGCAGCTATGGCACATGTGGCATGATCATCTCTTGGTGGGGAGGTCAAACCACATCATAGTCCCATATTAATCGCATAGGGTCACCTAGAATTTTGAGAAGCTACAGATGATCCCCCTGACTCCTCCTTTGTACATTCAATCAGCGAGGAGTGCTACCAAGTTAGGCAATCATTATCGTCTGACCATTGTAGATGTCACTACTAGAAATGATGACCAACCTCTCATCCTCACGATCGACAACGTTGAGGTAGCCCATGGATTTAAAGCATGGTGGGCAAGGATGAGCCCTACCCAAATTTTCCTGACACATGCCCCTATGGGTAATGTCGGTGCATAGGGGAAAGGAGGAGAAGATCATAATGGTGGTGAAGGTGAGGAGGGAGAGGTAGCAAGCGAAGCAGTAGAGAGGCCCATATGATGATAAACGCTATCATCACCCCCAATCGTAGTTCTAGTCTCATTGACATCACCTTCAATGACAATTTTCCCTCCTACAATAGTAGTGTCCACCATAGGACCCAACATTTCACCCCTCTTAATCCACATTGGTAGGTCGGGGATCCAAGTATGAGAGTGATTCATGTTATTTCTTTTGTCAAACAGATTGCACCTGAATGCTTGAATGGTGAAATTCAGCAATCTGTTGAAACATGGGAACTAATTCCAAGTTGTGGGTACCCTATAAGGAATTAGACCTCCAAATTCTAGGCTGGTTCCTATGTGATTTCCTGATTAATAACTGAGTAATTTTGCTGGGAAAAGGATAGAAAGATTAAACTTGAATGCAAAACTATAAAAATTAAATATGGTGATGTTTGCACCTAAAAATGATGATCTAAAAGGTAGATTGATTCACAATTAACTCTCAATATATCTAATTGCACGACAAAATCTGAACAGTTTGAACTCATATAAATGCTTCATACAAAAGCTCCTATAAAATTATCTTCTTTCTGAGGAAAAGAACAGTGTTCTCACAATTCAGAAGATACTCTTAAATCTGGTGCACAGTGTATGACCTATGAATTAAACTTGAATGCATACATATACTCATGATTGAGACAAAAAGATAAAGGTTTCAATGTTGAAACACAATAAAATTTGATCAAAAATCAAACACAAGAATGATGCCTGAAATCTTGAAGGCAAGAGCTGATACTATTGAAAAGATGAAAGGAAAAACTCCATGTAATAACCAAGGGTAACCTGTAAACTTGCTACTATATTAATCTGAAATAATGTTGAATTACAAATAATTCACTTTACAGAATGCAAAGGAGGAAAAACAAGAACTAGAGGAAAATGAATAATTTTCCTCAATATATACAATAAGCCTTCAAAAGGCATGAAGATGGAATTGAAATTCAACCTCAGTGAGAAAAATGATAACTCCAAAGTAATCCATGAGCATAAGCAAATCTCCAAAAAGAAGGTCCAAACTCATGCAAAAATGAGCTCACTCAGGTTCAAACTCAAGGTCAACAGATAACTGAAACATGTAGCACTCAAACTGAACTGCAAATCCCTCAAAAGGTGGGACCAAGCATGTGAAAGCCACCTTATTTGTGTCAATCCGCCCATGTGAACTCGAACTCCATCTTCATATTTAAATCAATCATGCATGATTAAGAAAGTAACTCAATGTTATGTTTGCTCTAAAAATAGTTAGAATTAATTAAATGATTTATAGTTTTATCATTCAATTAACTAACTTTACATGGATGAGCAAATATAACATTAAATTAATATTATCTTCATTCAATATTTAATATTTACTCTCTTAGTAAATATTAAAGTGAAAAACAAAAAGACCTTTTAAGAAGCTACGAAATTTCACTTTAATATTGAATTCTATTTTTAGAAGACTTGGAGTCTTCGATGAGCTTGTCCAAGCACAACCTATATTAGACATCACACTTAGCAAAAATTTCAAATTGGCCATCACCATATATGTCCATCGATCTACATCTTATCATTAGGATCTTTGACTTGCAAGCCATTACCACGGGCCAAGTAATGCAGAATGATTATTCTTTTAAAACAAGAGACAAAAAAAAATCCATTCGATGAGGCTTTGAAAAGAAGAAAAACATCGAACCCTAAAAAATTATCACTTTTGCATGTGAGAATTGGAGAAAAACAAACTGTTGCGCCGCCATGACTTTGTAGGGTTTGAACCTGAAAACTGCAAAAAACACTTGTTGTTTGTGAGAGATTTTCGACCACACATACCTATAGGAAAACAAGGTAAGCTATTTGGTTATGTATTTGGTGACTTTTCTTCCATTTCTTTCAGCATTTCTAAGTTCTGTTGGCCACTGTTTAAATACATCTCTGATGTTTTCTTCTATATTTTTTGTGCCTCACTGTTCCTGTTGAGGCCGTCATAAATGCTTGATATGTCGCGGTTCGCTTCACATTTTCTAGTGCTTTTCTCTTCTCTCGCTTTGACAACCATGGTTATACTGGGCTCGAGCTTGCTTGGAGATTATGTGGTAAGTTTTTCTCAATTTAAGACCAAGCAATAATTCTCGCATTCTCCACCTAGAAAGTAAATTTGGGCCTTCCTAGCCGCAACCATTACTTTTTTTCTCTATACATTTTTCTTTTTCCTTTGTTGACATCTTATTGTATGAAAATAAACAGGCCCAAAACCCTTTGTTCAGCCTCTATTAATCTTTTAGAAGAATCTCCTCTCATTCTGTGGTCACGGCCTCTATACTATTTCTAAGTATGTTGATTCTTTCATGGCTGTATACTGGCAAAAAAAAGTTTGTTTCTTTTCAGTTGGTGCTTTCTGGGTTTCCATCTCTTTGCTGGCTACGCCAATACATGCTCAAGCTAGGTATCTATATTTACTTTTGATCTTTTCTATTCCTCTCCAAGTCGAATGTGTCTGAAAGTTTCTTCTCATTGTGGTATTCGACCTTCATTCACAAATCTACATTTTCCATTTGTATCACATTTATTTATTGCTAGCTGGAAAAGGGAGAATGAGTAATACACACACCAATATATTTGTTCCTGCATTATACTCTTGCCTTATATGCTATTGTATTTTCCTATATTTCTGTTGAAAAGAAAGCTCTTAGAAGCTCTATAATTACAAATAATGACTGTTATGTTCTTTCTTGAAACATCAAACTGGATCCAATGTGCAGGCCACCATGAATATGAGCTTCATTCTCCGTTGTTTGTATCTTCTGAGTCTCTCTCTAGATGCCTCGAAATGGGTTATTTGATTTCTCCACTCTCTATTGTTTGTAGAAAAAAAGAAAAAAGAAAAAACCCTCTATATGTTCCATGCATGTGACTGTATTTTTTTTGGGTATTTGGTATTTTTCCCTCTTTGCAATTTGAAATCCTTGCACTGCCATACTGATAAAACATTTTACTGCATCTTTAAACACTATACTTTAGAACTATTTCCCTCCAATCTTCAGCAAAAATGAGATTGGTTGTCTTCTATGAAGTCTGATCCTTAACTTGTTTTATCCAACACTGTTATTCTGAAGGCAAACAGGGACAAGAAACAATGATGGCAACCATACCTTTGATTCTCCTTAATTCATTGTCAGTGCATCTTTATATTGTCGGGGATCTCATTCTTGCAAAGTTGTCCATCACATTGTTGCTCTTTAAGACATGGATTTTGGCTACTTATGACTCATATAGACATATGACCGTCCTTTATGACTGCTGCTACTGTCACTGCCTATTGAGCATTTACTCTTTATACTTTGCCATTCATAATCCCCTAATTTAAGCAATCTTCTATACCTGACAATGCACCTCCACCATAAATGTCTTAAATACTTAGAAAGCATGATTTGCTGCTTTTAAAAAAATATGAACTCATTTATTGCATTTTAAGACTGTAATACAACTTGTGACTTGGAAAGTGACTCCAGTGTGAATAGCTGCCCAAAATTGGTAATTGTATGATATTTGTTCATGGCATCAAGAATGATAGTGACTTTATCTCATCATGGCAGCCTTTGGTTACATGGCTTTCATACCTGAAGCGATGATTTTAAGGCTGTTATTGCACCTTCTTTTTGACGTATCTTTTAAGGCTACTTCTTTGATTATTTCTTTTGTTTCAACAACTCTTTTGATGACTGTTCTGAAAAAATTAAAGAACTCTCATATGTGACTTGAGAGTGTGTCCTTTTGATATGTTGGGCTCAACCCTTGTGGGAATCCATTTTACTCCACATATCTAATAAGATGATCGCAAACATAATGCACTTGTTCTTGCACAGTGAACAAACATGTTAGCAAAATAAAAGAAGCTGAAAGCTTCCTCTTTTCTTTATGCTCTTCGAATAATGAAATCATCTGATGACTGCCTGATCAACTGTATTCTATATTTTTGTTGGTAGCATAGGCATATGATAGGGTTTGATTCACATTGCTCTAACCACACTCTTATCATACTTGCAGGTGCACTGGAGCTTGGAGTTGGAGTTGGAGTTGGAGTTGGAGTTATCATCACAACTGAAGACCTCAACCTGTCAACGATTCGTCATTCTAGGGAATGACGAATCACTTTCTACCCTATGCTTTCTTTATTCTCAGTTGTATAGATTAATTTTCTTCATGCACCCCCTATTTGATTGTAAAAATCAAATTGAGTTACTCCCATGGCTTGTGTGGGGTTCTGGTTTGTACATTATGAATAAAAACAACAAACATTATGCAAACTTATGATATCATTTTGAGATGTTTTTGCATAATATTACTGAGATTTACACTGTAATGAAACATTGCACAATAATGAGTACTTAGCAGAATTTTTTTGAACAACTTGTGTACCTTTTGGCTTTGAATTTACAATTCAGCTCTACCTGTTTGAGATAGTAGTGAAAAATAGTTAACAATTTTGTTTCAGTACTTCTTGTTTTAGTGTATCTCGTATATATACACACATATTTTTCTATCATCCAATACTAATAACACCTACTTCTTTGTGGTTGCAATTGATACACAGGAGTGGATCGCCTTCATTAGGTGGTGCATTTTTTAGATGGCCCCAGTCATGCCTATCCAAGGGAGCGTCCTTGACACATACAAGTCAATGTTAATACGGCGATATGCCCACTTATTTGATCTTGTTGCACAATTGAGGACCACTTACGAGGAGGCATGCATGGAGACCGTGTAGAGGACAGTTGATGTTGTCGCTATGACCTAATAGTGGGATCAACATGCGGCTAAGCTTCACACTGCCTTGATCAAGCGAGATCAAGCTAGGACACGAGACGGGAGTGTCAAGAGGGCAAGTGACACCCTATAGAGCTAGCTCAATGACCTCAATAAGTAGGTGGCAACCATGAGGCCAGGTGTGGATCTACAGGTGCAACAACTTTAGGAGGGGTTGTGGCGGGCCTATGAGTAGGAGGCTCAACTTCAAGAGGAGGCGATTGAGTTGTGGGAAGAGGTTCGAGAACTGTGCATGAGCATGTCAGTCTCACGGTCACATCGATCACAATTTGTCACATCATTTTAGCCCCCACCTCAACCACCGCTAGCACCAGAGGGCTTAGGGAGCCATGTGTAAAGGGGCTAGAGGCCCATTTTATATATGCAGATTTTGTATATGAATGATATTGTTTTGTATATAATTATTTAGATGTATAGACACATACATATATACAATCATCACATTTTGACATAGTGGTGTGATATATGTACATGACACATTTTGATATATATATATATGAGATTTTGTGCGACATCATGGTGTTCTTTATGTGTATATTTTATTTTCATGTATGGTTATGTGATAGATGTTATGTTTATGGATGTGTGTTTAGATTAGATGCTATCATGATCTAATAAACACACATTGGATGTATGTTAATTAAATACAATGATGATCTAATTTCCTAACCAAAAGACTTAATCAAATACAATGCACAAATACCTAGCATAATAAAGCACATGTATATATGTAATTTCTATTTAAAGAAATTAATTGCATACACATGTTCACATCATAACATAAAATGCAAAGATAATGTGTTAATGAATAAATATGATAGCATGATGAACTGCAATCCCTAAGGGATGAGCATCATGCATATGCCACATAGACACTACGCATAGTATCGAAAAAGATGCATCGCATTGACATATTATTTTAGAGGAATTTCATCCATAGACGACGATCCATAAGCACCAGAACCATACATGGAGATGATGATGTAAGGGCCTAACCAATTAGAGCTAAACTTCCCATTTTGATCAAGCAGTGCATTTACATTTCTCTAATTCTCATAGAGAACTAGATCACCTACCTTGAAATTCTATGAAAGAACACTCTAATTTTAAAGACCCTTGCCAAACTAATAATTGGTTTCTCCTTTTTTTTTTGATCTTATATGATGATGGAAATGCATGAAAGGACTTCTAAAGACTTTCCTAAGTAAGCGAGTTGATTACAATGAAAGTGCAAATGTATTTCTGATTTTTCCAAACTAAAGCATGATTGAAAATGGAATGCAAATGCACAGTTACAACAAAGACATTTTGTAAAACACCTCATATGCAACCCTTGACACCATATAATATTGTAGCTTGAAACTTGAGATTGATTATAATATTTATCAACAACATTCAACACTATTTTCCCTCAGGTATGAGATGATTTATAAATGTCATTTCCAACTATATGACAATGATACAATGTCATGAAATATGCAAGATAATGACAATACAAATATGATATTAGGCTAAAGACTCCATGCAAAATTCACTATCAAGATTACAATGCTAATGTGTTGTTATGTCAATGATTCGTACATTGACTGGAAATGCTAGTATCATGCAATTATGACTACTGTTGTAGGTGACAACCATATAATGGTTATGAGAATAAATATGAAATGTTGAGACCGTAGCGACCCAAATGAAAATGATTGCAAATACAATATGAATTAAACCTGAGAATGACGTCTTGTGAAGATTATTTGCCCAGCCAGATTTAGCAATATCAATGCTTCTCACTTCAAATCGTACAGGATGTAATAGCGCCCAGATAAGAGGAGACAATCAAACCTCACCAATATATTCTCAGCTTGAGCCAAAAATGCATCGCCTATGCTCCAAGATGGCATGCGTCCCTTCTAAAAGAAAATCCGAATTTTTATAAGTCTTCAAACATCAACATTGAACTTGAATATATTATTGACGTTGCACCAAAATTTTCCAAAATTGTCCTCAAGGAAAATCGTACCAATGATACAAGGGAAACCCAGGTGATCCCACAAAGCTGGTTTACAATTTTTGAGAGGAACTGATTTTTGCTGAAATCACATATTTTTAGAAAATATAAGGATTTAAGCCTTAAAAAGCTCTATTTTAAGGATTCCAATTGAAGATGGTTTGATCAAACCACCTTATATCAAACCCCCTTGGATAGAACCTCGCTAGTTTTAAACCATACGTTTAAATGAGTCTCCTTTACACCTATCAAAATGTTGATAAAAAATCACTTTTGATTTACCTTTTGGGAGATCAAATGAATTCATTTAAAATTTATTTAAAATGATTATGGTAGTCCTCAAAATGATCTATCCAATGAATATAATTTCAATATGTTTTGGTTTTATTATGTATATGATTTTTTAGTTTTATTAAACATAGGTTTTTAACCAAAAATCAAGCTCTCTGTTCTACACATGTGGAAAAATAGAATATGATCAAAATAAAAATTTGAAAAATATGTTCAGGCTAGGTATTGATTTCCTTGGTTGATTAAAAAAACAAAATTTAATTTCGATACATACAAAAAAAGTTATGTTGTATACAGTCCGCCTATGTCTGAATTGTAATTGGTTTGACTTTGAAATTGATTGAGGAAAAAATATTCAATAAAACACTATAAAACCAAATGAAAGTGTTAGATATCATAGTTACAAATCAAAATTAAAAAAAATAAAAAATTATCCTTCATACAAAAAATGTTATGTTGTATACGGTGAGCGTCACTCCTTAAAAATGTTGTTTTTTTAAAAAACTAGTTTTTGAAGGAGGTGGAAAAATAAGTGCAATCTGATTCCAAAAAAAATGAAAATAAATAAATTAGAATCTATAGACAAAATGGCACAAATCACTAGTTTTCATCATCTTCAAATTCCTCGCGATTTAGCCGCTATAGGAGCCCAGAAGTGAAGATTTAGTTAAAAAAAATTAGGTTGGTGTCCAGTTTGCCCCAAAATTGTAAACCAGTATTGTGGGATCACCCACCACGATTGTTCTATGACAAAATTCGACTTTGTCTTATCCTGGAACCTGACAATCAATTTGTCTTTTCTGAATGACAATATTCTCCAATCATGATTTTCTCTGTATGCCACGATTTGAATTTTTAGAGAACTCCTTGCTTGTCTAGTTAGCTTAACTTGTCTACATAAAACAATCTTTGTCTTTGTCTTTCTCTATTTTTTTTTTGTATCTACCAACACTATTATTTGTCTTTTTGTGAATGAAAATTGTCTTCAAAAATGTGCAAATATCTTTTCCCGAAATTGTTCCCTTCCAAATTGTAAAAGAACTTCAAAATTTGTAATTAATCAAAATGTCAAATCTTCTCCAAATTTTGGTCCAAGACCATTAAAATTTGGAATCAATCCAGCAAGTATACTTCTTTAGATGAAATGATGATTGTAACAATACAACAGTTGTTTCAAATCAATTGAAGTTGCAACAATACATCAGTTGCTACAACCCAATAATACAATAATAAATCAGCTATTGCACTCAATTAGTTCCTTATCCCAAATTGCAATAATACAACCATTGCAATTGATTAAACTCCTTAATGAAGCACCTGTAGAAACCTTGGATGGATTTCTCCACAATATTTAGCTAGGGTTGATCTTCCACAACCGAACCTGGTACTTTAAAGTCTTCAAACCCTCGAGCAATGCAAAGAATTCAAGCTTTCTTACCAAATTAGTAAATAGAATATAATTCAAGACATAAGAATGCTCAAATGCTAGGCTAACAACTCCTTATAAAGATTTACCCAATACTTCCAAGAAGCTTCTAGAAATAATATTATTTTATTCCCTTAAGTGACTTTATGATTTATTATTTTATTTTAAGTCATTGTATTAGATTAATTAAATATAAAGTTATCTTATGATTTTAATTTATTGAAATAAATTTATAAATAATTAATTTAATACTTACTCCCTTATTTCTCCTATTTAGCCTTCGAGAATAAATAAAGGTTAAACACTCCTCAAGGTGGCTATCGAAAAGGGGAAATTACAGTCCTCCCTACCAAAAATTGTTTGTCTCCAAGCAATTGCAAACTAGGATGTTGCAAAATATGTTCTCCTTCCCATGTGGCATCCTTTGCTGCAGACCTCTCCATATCACCAAATACCTCTTAACCACTTTGTTCTGTAGTCTATTCTCCTGGGTATCAACTATCGCCTCTGGAATTAGGACCAAATGTCACTCCTCATCAATTGGCGGAAGCTCTATGGGAGAAGTAACCCATTGTCCAAGTGCCTTCTTGAGGTGTGAAACATGAAATAGACTGTGTGTCTTACTGCTCTCCGAAAACTCCAACTCATAGGTTACCTCCCTAGCACACCTGATGATCTTGTAGGGCCCATAAAATTGAGACTTGATTTTCCCGCACTGCTCTTCTACAAAGAATATTGCCTGTAAAACTGCAACCGAAGGTAGACTAAGTCTCCAATCTTTAATTTGTGCTCAAACCTACAACAATCATTGTATGTCCCTAATTGATTTTGTGCCACCTACCAATTGTTCTGGAATGCCTACGAATTTTATTGGTGCCCTTGAATCCAATACTTAGCATTAGGAGTTATAAACTCCCCAAAATCCAAGTCAAAACCTATCCCACTGAACAACTCTTGCAAAAATGCACTCAGGAACCCATTGTCTTCATTACTGACTAAGCACCTAGGCAGCCTATGCATCCTGGTGATCTCTCTAAAAAATAACTTTGCCACCCAAGAACTATGGTGATGAACCTCAGTAATCCATACTATCACTCCACTTGGATCCCATGAACAAAATACAAGTCCTCCAAACTCAACACCCACTGACTTCTGATGTGCCACTTTGATAACTCCTAGAGTCCAATCGAACCAAATCTCAAACACCTACTTTGGAAAGCAACCGACTGGAGAGAACAAAGTGAGAGACTTTCCAAACTTGGAATCATCTCCTGAAATCATAAACATATCATACTAGAGTGAAGCCCAACTCCTTTGATTCAACCCATCTCTCTGCATAATCAAATCGTGTGTATGTGAGTTGAATGAAAACTGATGAGCACACATCATTATGAAATCAAGGTAAAAATCTCTTGCTTACGCTAAAGGAATACTAGAGTAATCATGTGTATCCATCCAATACTTCCATCATCAGAAGAAGACTCACAACTCATGACATGATGAGTTGGTCTTGCAACAACCTCATCATCACCCCTTGCAATTGTGTCAACAAAACCTCTATCAAAAAGAAACTACAAGTGTCCTGACTTACTTTCAAGAGTGAGAAGAATACCATCATGAATTCCATCAATCTCCTAAAGAGAGGGTGGAACAACATCAAATTTCAGTGTGTAAGACTTAGAAGAAACCGTCTTCTTCTGAAAAGACTAACCAATGTCAATCTCAAAAGTACCAATGTAGATCTTGGTGCTCAAATCTCCCATGACACCTGATCCTATAGCCAAGTCAGATGTGTCTATATCATAAACAATGCATTCCACCCTAAGTGGTCTCTTGCATATGTGAATGATGCCCAACATAGGTGCATAGAAGCATATACCAACATCTGTCAAGTTGTTGGCATAAATCAAAACAACACCCTGTAGCTTGTGAATCAATTCCATGATGGAGAAAAAGGTATCTCTACTACCCAAGGATGATGAGAGCTCGTCATCACTCAATCTCCTAACTCTAAAGTGATCATTCCAACTCCTCCTATCCATGCTAACAACAGTTTCTCTCAAAGTGTGTCCTGATGAAGTAGGACAACCATCAACCAAAGAAGTAGGAGGTAAAACCCATGAGGATGGTGTTGGGATACTGTTGCCAACATGTCAAACCATAGACTAAAATCAATCAGTAACTCGAACATAGACCTCACAAGGCATCCATCACCAAGTGACTCCTCTTGCCTATCCAACACAAGAGGCACTGCACCTATATCTTGAGTGTGAATACTAAATCTCATGTTTCTCTCCTCATTTTGTGCCCTGGCTACCATAGATGATTGAATCTCTATTGAACATGATGAACATATATCCAAGATCAACTCTAAGCAAAGCTCATCAACATGAATCTCGAATTCCTGAAGAGCTTTCTGAGTCATCCTCAAGGAATCGCTGGAAACCATAAGCTTGTGAGAAATATTATCTACTTCATCTTATTTCATTCTCAAAGCAACTACATAGACCTCAACGAGGTTGAGAAGGTGATCACGATCTAAAAGAAGGTGCAAATAATTTTTTTTCATAGTTTCCATACCTTCTTTGATTAACTGCAAGCTATCCTAAGAAGACTCTGCTTCAACTCTCTTTTGTCTTCCCTCTAACTGAACCATCCAAAGATGATTCTCAATCAGCATGTGCATTTTATCATGATGAGATAAGGCTTCCACAATCTCATTCTCACTCACCTTCAACTAGTTCTCCAATTCGTGTGAACTCTTAGGTTCACAAACAACATTTACTTTATCAAAGGAAGCATCATATTTTTTTGGAAGTGCTTGAGTTACACAACTATATTCTTGGGTGATGTCATCCATGCACATATCCTGATTTGGAATTAGGTCAACACTAATTCCATTTGTAGAAACATCATCAATGCTCTAATTAGGTGTCACAACACAAGAGGGCTCAATTTTCTCTTTGATTTTAACTTCCAACTTAGATGATCCATTGGATGATGGCATGTTTTCTTCAAGTAGAGAAGATGGAACTGGTAAACCAAATGAGATTAACTCTTGTGCATTCCGTAGTTCCCTGAAATTCTTAATCTTTTTCTCAACTAATCTTCTTGTGAGATCATAAGTTGCAATTGAAACATGTTGCTCTCCTCTCCAAATGTCTAACAAATCATATTGCAACTGCTTGCAAACATCAAAATCTTCATCTAGGATGAAGGACAAGATGTTGAACATATTTGTCTTCACCTTGTCTGAATGACATTTCCTAATTCCTAATATGAAGCAATCGAATAATTGGAGAATAAGACCATCATAATCAAACATGATAGCACATGAATGCACTTGTGCCACCAATTCTAGAATTTTGACTCTCTTATTGAAAGTAGGGCTTTTGATGTCATCTAACCCATTAAAGATTTCAGTAAACAATTGCATGACCTCTCTCATTTTTTCATTATCATAAGGAACTTTCGGAGCGATAATCCTCATAATTTCAATTAGGAAATGGGCGGCCACAACAAGTCTTACATCCTTATCTTTGTGTCTCAACAACCTGTGCTCACCCAACAAGATAAATGTCAGAATCATACCTACTTGAATTAACTAAGAAGGTGACTGATCCACCAAATGCAAGCAATTCACTACTTCCTCGAATGAACTAAGAAGAGCATCTTTTGTTAGAGACAAGTGACCAAGTTTATCTCCTTTTGTAAAAAGTCTTTGTTTGAACTCTTTTTCACTCATTAAGTCCATGCTTATAAACTGAAATTTTCTAATCTGCAGCTGATTAGTTGAAAAAAGTCCAATCTACCCAACAAGCTAGCAGGATTCTTAGCTTTGATACCATTGTAAAGACCCTTGCAAATCTGGTATAAAATTTTCAGTTTTGTTCACTTAGGAATTTCGTCAAAAAGTTAGCTTGTGATCTCTTTCCAACTGATAATTGGTTTCTCCTTTTTGTTTTGATCTTATATGATGATAGAAATGCATGAAAGGACTTCTAAAGTCTTTCCTAAGTAAGCAAGTTGATTACAATGAAAGTGCAAATGTATTTCTGATTTTTCCAAACTAAAGCATGATTGAAATTGGAATGCAATGCACAATTGCAGCAAAGAAATTTTTTCAAACACCTCATATGCAACTCCTAACACCATATAATATTGCACCTTGAAACTTGAGATTGATTACAATATTTATCAATAACATTCAACACTATTTTCCCTCAAGTTTGAGATGATTTACAAATTCCATTTCTAACTATATGACAGTGATACAATGTCATGAAATATGCAAGATAATGATAATGCAAATATGATATCAGGCTAAAGACTCCATACAAAATTCACTATCAAGATTACAATGCCAATGTGTTGTTATGACAATGATTCTTACATTGACTGGAAATGCTAGTATCATGCAATTATGACTACTATTGTAGGTGACATCCATATAATGGTTATGAGAATAAATATGAAATGCTAAGACAACAACAACCCAAATGAAAATGACTGTAAATACAATATGAATTGAACCTGAGAATGATGTCTTGTGAAGATAATTCGCCCAGCCAGATTTAGCAATATCAATGCTTCTCACTTCAAATCGTACAGGATGTAATAGCGCCCAGATAAGAGGAGACAATCGAACCTCACCAATATAGTCTCAGCTTGAGCCATAAATGCATCACCTATGCTCCAAGATGACTTGCGTCCCTTCTAAAATAAAATCTGAATTTTTATAACTCTTCAAACATCAACATCAAACTTGAATATATTGTTGATAGTTGTGCCCAAATTTTCCAAAATCATACTAATGATGCAAAGGAAACCCTGATTGTTCTATGATAAAATTCAAATTTGTCTTATCCTAGAACTTGCCAATCACATTGTCTTTTTTGAATGATAATATTCTCCAATTTTGATTTTCTTTGTATGCCACAATTTGAATTTTTAGAGAGCTCCTTGCTTGCCTATTTAGCTCGACTTGTCTACATAAAAAAATCTTTGTCTTTGTCCTTCTCTAATTTGTTTGTATTTTCCAACACTATTATTTGTCTTTTTGTGACTGATAATAATCTTCAAAAATATGCAAATATTTTTTCCAGAAATTGTCCTCTTCCAAATTGCAAATGAACTTCAAAATTTGTAATTAATCAAAATATCGAATCTTCTCCAAATTTTAGTCCAAGACCATTAAAATTTGGAATCAAGCCAGTAAGTAAACTTTAGATGAAATGATGATTTCAACAATGCAATAGCTATTGCAAATCAATTGAAGTTGCAACAATACATCGGCTACTACAACCCAAGAATGCAATAATAAATCGGCTATTACACTCAATCAACTCCTTATTCAAAATTGCAATAATAGAACAACTATTGCAATTGATTAAACTCATCAATGAACCACCTGTAGAAACCCTGGATGGATTTCTCCACAATCTGTAGCTAGGGTTGATCTTCCACAACCGAACCTAGTACTCTAGAGTCTTCAAACCCTCGAGCAATGCAATGTTGCAAGAATGGAAAAATGAATGAAATTTTTGTCATTGATGTCAATTGCTCAACTGGTTATCTACTAGTTTTTGTTGGTTGTATATGTTGATGGTATGGAGAAAGTTGTATTAAAGGAAGTTTACAGGTATTCAAGATGATGATCTGGTACTTGTCCCTATGGTTTTCTATGTTTTGGTTGAGGTTCGAGAGAAATGTCATGGGTTCAGATTTCTCTTTGATGAATTCTTTTGACTTGTGGTTCTAGAGATAAGATGTTTTGATTGCATTGAAGATATTTTTGGTTTATGGAATTTTCAGGCTTAATTGTTCTATTTTTTTTACACTGGTTTGGCCAGCCACGTGTTAAGCACTATCTTCAAAGTTGATGAAGTGTGTTGGATCTATTATGGGTCTCGGTGGTGTGTGTTTGGGTCACCCTCATTCTAATTCCACCCTAGGATGTTTTGGAGCTGACCTAATTTGATTTTGAAGTTGGATGACCGACTTTGTATCTTTTAAGGTTGAAGATAGTATAAATACAGGATGAGCTAGCAATGAAAAATGTACAAGAGAAAAGAAGGTATGTGAAAGATAAGATGTGACTTTGATGCTATTCATAAAGTGTGTGTGAGTATGTGTGTGGTAGATCAATGTGAAGCTTAATGCTGATTTTCTAGATGCAGTGAGTAGAAGGCGAACTCTATCATTCATGCAAGTTGATAAGTGATTGTGGTGGAATCCTTTGTTGCATTGGGATTGTTGTCTCTCTGTAACAAGTCTTCTTTGTATCTCTATGGTAGTGAGTTCTCTAGGTTGTAGACATGTTGGACAGTGAGTCCTTATTGTAAGCAATGAGCCTTATTTCGGGCAGTGGCCTTATCTCAAGCAGTGAACCTTTTTGTAATCGGTTTCAATATTCTCTATAGTTTGAGTTAATCCTCATCGTGTTTTTTCCCTCATTGGTTTTTCCAATTAAATCTATGGTTATTGTGTTTGTGCATTGGATTTGAGTTTCTGCAATAGAATTTGATGATTAATCATTTAAATAGTTTATGTATTAGTTCCAATAATTGAATTGAAGGTTATAATTTGTGAAAACTAATTCACCCACCCCTCTGAGTTGTCCTATACAACAATTGGTATCAGAGCTTGGTTCCTTAGTGAAGAGCTTAACCGCTTGAGAAAGGTCTTGGGTGGCTAACAAAATGATCTTTGATTATTCGAGGTTTGATGGAACTAATTATGGTATATGGAAAGTCTTGATGGAAGAATATCTAGAGTATTGTGGATATGATATGGAGAAAGCTTACAAGAATCCTTACACTCCTCCTGTTAATGGTCCAATTACACCTGAAGAAATTAAATTACATGAAGTGAACAATAAGGCGAAGTTCATCTTAAAGAATAGTCTAGTACATTCCAAGTTGATTAAGGTTTGAAACTTGAAGACAACTAAGGAAGTCTGGGATGTTTTAGAAAGAGCACATGATGGTGATGAAAGAGTTAAAGAGGTGAAATTGCAGAATTTGGAAACAAAATTTGATCTTATACATATGTTTGAAGATGAAAATTTCAAAGATTATGTACAAAGATTGGATGGGGTAGTTGTTAGAATGCAATCTCTTGGCACTACTGAAGATGAAACCAGGATTTAAAGAAGATTCTCAGAACCCTTCCTAATGCTTATAGTGAAAATGTGAGTGTTATTGAGCAAACTATAGATTATAAGACCTGTACTAAGGATCTACTATTAGAATTTTTGACATCTTATGAGATGAGGAAGCCGAGTCTAAGAAATGGAGGCAAAACAAAGACTACTTTTAAAGCTACAAAAATTGAAGATCCAGATGAAGAAAACTTTGATGAAATAGAAGCTAACTTTGTAAGAAGAATGATAAAAGGCTCTAGTAAGTATGAAGGTAAGTTTCCCTTTAAGTGTTTTAGTTGTGGAGAAATAGGTCACTATGTTGCAAAGTGTTCGGAAAGATATAAAAGAAATAAACAAAGATATGAGAAAGAAAACAAAGGAAAGAAGATTAATAGAGCTTACTATGTAAATGAGAATGCTAGTATTTCAGATGAAGATTCACAATATGAAGATCTAGATGAAAATGAATTCTTGTTCTTGGTGATTAAGGATGAACCTACTTCTACTAATTCAGAAAAAATAGGTAAAGGAAAGTCCTTTAGAGAAGGAGAAGGAGAAGGAGATAAATGAAGGTACAATTATCTCTGCCTTACATGCTAAGAAAGAAAAGAATTTTTGGGTAGTTGATAGTGGTTGCTCACATCACATGACTAGTGATAAGAGTAAGTTTGTAAAGCTTGAGAAATATGATGGAGGGTTGGTTATGTTTGGAGATGATAATAGTGTTGAAATATGTGGGATAGGTTAAGTAAGTTTTGATGGCAAGCATCATATTGACGATGTTTACTATGTTAAGGGTTTAAGGCATAATTTGTTGAGTGTTGGTCAGATTTGCAAAAAATGAAATGATTTTGTGTTTAAGGATGAGAAATGTGAGATCCAGAAAAGATCTGGAACACTGATTAATCAAATAGGGAAAGGAATTTTCATTTCACAATGTATGTGAGAGAGATGTTGAAAGAGTTAGGGATGGATGGTTTCAAACTGGTAAGTACTCCTATGGTGATTGGTTGCAAGTTGGCTAAAGATGATGATTCACCTAAGGTTGATCAGAGCAAGTATAGGTCTATGATTGGTGGACTACTGTATTTGACTACTACTAGACCAAATATTATGCATGTGGTCTGTCTTGTAGCTAGATTTCAAGAAGATCCGAAGGAAACACATGTGGTTGCAGTTAAAAGAATATTCAAATATTTGAATGGCACTCCAGATTATGGATTATGGTATCCTAAAGATATTAAATTTACACTTAGTGCTTATATAGATGCAGATTGGGCTAAAAGTATAAATGACAAAAATAATACAAGTGGTGATGCATTCTTTCTTGGATGCAGGTTGGTGGCATGGCTGAGTAAGAAGCAAGATTCAATCTCTTTGTCTACTATTGACGCTGAGTATATTGTTGTTGCATCTCGTTGCACACAAGTTCTATGGATGAAACAAACTTTGAAAGATATCAGAGTGCTATATGATCTCATTTCTATCTTCTGTGATAATACTAGTGCAATTAAATTTTTGAAGAATCTTATGATGCACTCGAGAACGAAGCATATATCTATCAGATATCATTTCTAGAGAGAGAAGGTCATGGAGAATGAAGCCAACCTTGAGTATGTTTCGACAAAAGATCAGATTGTAGATATATTTACAAAGGCTCTTCCTGAAGATAATTTTGAGTATCTTTGGGAGAAGTTTGGGGTTATTGCCCCTCCTTTCATAAACTAAGATGCATTTGGAGATGCATCAGTCTGGTGAATTCATGGTTCTACCTTTTTTGGACTGATGTTTTGGTGGCTACCTCATAGGGGGAGCAGGTAATTTCAAGTGTTGTCATTATGAGTATTATGTTGTCATGTCAAAGGAAGATTCAGTGAACATATATTTTTTGCCTTTTCCATTGATGTCAAAGGGGGAGAGAAAGCATATGAAAAGGAGAAAAAGCTAATGAGAGAAAGCAGGTAATGAGGAAGATGATCTCCTAAGGGGGAGAAGCAAAGGGAAAATCTTGAGAACTGGTATGGTGTCTTTGATGGTTTTTCACATCATGTGTTGCCATCAATGACAAAGGGGGAGATTGTTGCAAGAATAGAAAAATGAATGAAAGTGTTGTCATTGATGTCAACTGGTCAACTGGTTATCTAATAGTTGTTGTTGGTTGTATATGTTGAGGATATTGAGAAAATTGTATTAAAGGAAGTTTACAGGTATTTAGGATGATGATCTAGTACTTGTCCCTATAGTTTTATGTGTTTTGACTGAGGTCCGGGGGAAATGTTGTTGGTTCGGATTTTTCTTTGATGAAGTCTTTTGACTTGGGGTTCTAGAGATAAGATGTTTTGATTGCATTGAAGATATTTTTGGTTTCTAGAAGTTTTGGGCTTAATTGTTCTATGTCTTTTACATTGGTTTGTTCGACCGTGTGTTAAGCACTATCTTCAAAGTTGATGAAGCGTGTGTTTGGGTCGCCCTCATTCTAATTCCACCTTAGGATGTATTGGCGCAAACCTAATTTGAATTTGAAGTTGGATGGCCGATTTTGTATCTTTTCAAAGTTGGAGATAGTATAAATACAAGATGAGATAGCAATGAAAAATATACAAGAGAAAAGAAGGAAGATAAGTGAAAGAGGAGGCACGACTTTGATGCTATTCAGAAAGTGTGTGGTAGATTAGTGTGAAGCTTAATGTTGAGTTTTTGGATGCAGTGAGCAGAAGACAAACTCTATCATTCATGCAAGTTGATAAGTGATTGTGGTGGAATCCTTTGTTGCATTGGGATTGTTGTCTCTCCATAAAAATTCTTCTTTGTATCTCTATGGAAGTGAACCCTTCGGGTTGTAGCCCTGTTGGACAGTGAGTCCTTACTGTAGGCAATGAGCCTTATTTCAGGTAGTGACCCTTATCTCAAGTAGTGAGCCTTTTTGTAATCGATTTTGATATTCTCTATAGTGTGAGTTAATCCTCACCGTGGTTTTTTTCTCATTGGGTTTTCCACGTAAATCTGGTGTTATTGTGTTTGTGCATTGGATTTGAGTTTTTGTATTAACATTTGATGATTAATCATTTAAGTAGTGTATGTATTAGTTCTGGTAATTGAATTGAAGGTTATAATCTATGACAACTAATTCACCCCCCCTCTCAGTTGTCATATCCAACATGCAAAACATTCAAGCTTTCTTACCAAACTGGTAATGAGAATATAATTCAAGACATAAGCATGCTCAAATGCTAGGCTAATAGCTCCTTATAAAGATTTATCCAAGACTTCCAAGAAGCTTCTAGAAATAATATTATTTTATTCCCTTAAGTGACTTTATGATTTATTATTTTATTTTAAGTCACTTTATTAAGTTAATTAAATATAAAGTTATCTTTTGATTTTAATTTATTGAAATAACTTTATAAATAATTAATTTAATACTTACTCCCTTATTTCTCCTATTTAGCCTTCGAGAATAAATAAAGGCTACACTCCTCAAGGTGGCTATCGAAAAAGGGGACATTACACTAATTATAATGTTTAAAAATAGATAGTCGATAAGCTTGGAGATGATCGAGGGCCTGCAATCGATGCTCATCGAGCAAGTCAAGCTAATGCAAATGATTAGCATGGTAAGTGTCATCATCAATCAACCCTTTAAGGGAAACTCGCAAAGATGGAATTTCCAACTCTAAAGGCATGATAGCCTCGACACCATACACGAGGTTATATGGTGTTGTACCAATAGTTGTACGAACACTTGTGTGATAGGCCCACAAGGCATATGTTAACTAAGTAATGTCAATCTTTACCATGTTTATTCATTATTTTTTGGAGAATCAACTCAAGAGTTTTATTAGATGCTTCAACTTGGACATTAGAGTGAGGATAGTATGGTGTATAAAAACAATGTTGGATGTGATTTTTCTAGGAATTGCTTCAACTCTTTGCTCTTAAAAATAAGTACCATTGTCAGAAACAAGGGTAGAAGGCAATTTGAAACAAGCAATGATGTTATTTATAAGAAAGCTACAAACTACTTCAGTGTTTGTGGATCATAGTGGAACAACTTCAACCCATTTCATAAAGTAATCAATAGCGGTAATAATGAAGGTATGTCCTTTAGAAGAAGGAGGTGATATTTTACCAATAATATCCAACCCCCATTTTGTGAATGGCCAAGGAGAGGTCTGATTTCGAAACTCTTGATCAAGAGCACAAATAAGATTACTATGTTGTTATCATTGTCGACACTTTTTGACAAAGGCAAAGGAGTCATGCTCCATCGTTTTCCAAAAGTATCCCATGTGAATCAGTTTACGCACCAGGGATTTACCACCAAAATGTCCACCCCTAGAGCCCGAATGGGCTTCTTGAAGGGCAAGGGGTATTTTTGCCTTAGTGAGACACTGAAGAAGACCATTATAAGATTTTTGATAGAGGACATCACATACTATAATGTATCAAACTGAAAGTTTTCTTATCTAAGTGCGAGAATTTTTAGTCACATCGTGAAGAAAATTTCTAGTCTTCAAATCATTATAAATGTGAGAATACCATTCCTCCAAGTCTACATGAGCACACACTAAAGCATTGGAGTCAAGTTGATTTGAGACAGTAGGAGAGTGGAGAATATAAACCACAAAGTGGTATTCTTGTATACCATTTTCCGAAGATACAAGGGAGGCTACACTTGGCATTGCATCAGCGTGCCAATTTTCTCTCCTAGGAACACTATCTATTGTGAAACAAGAGAAACAATCAAGCAAGGATAAGGCCAAATATCAATACTGAGATAGCTTATTTTGTTTGGCTTGATACATCCCTGTAGTTTTATTTACAATAAGTTCATAATCACCATGAATGCGAAGATGTTTAATGTTTAAAGCCATCGCGGCACACAAGCCAACAATAAGGGCGTCATACTCAACGACGTTGTTAGTGCAATGAAATTCCAATAAAAAAGATAGAGGAACTGACTTATCTTTAGGTGAGACCAAAACTACGCCTGCTCCAAAGCAAGCTTGGCCTCTCGATCCATTGAAGTACATCTCCCATATAGGTTCATGGTTTGTTGCAAAGAGGTCTTCATCCAAAAATAAATCCATATTAGGGAAGGAGTGAGATGAGGGAGCTTCTGCCAATTGATCAACAACAACTTCACCCTTTATTGCTTTCTAAGTTACAAACTTGACATCAAACTCAGAGAGCAACATTACCCATTTTTCCAACCTTCCAGAAAGATTGGTTCTAGTGATCAGATGTTTAAGATCACTTTTCACAATGACGTGCATTTCAGCATGGAAAAGATAATGTCCTAAAAATTTTGTTGCAAAAATGAGAGCAAGACATTGTTTCTCCATGGTAGAATAACAAGTTTCATAATCAACGAGAATACAACTAATGTAGTAGACTGCTCTTTCTTTACCATCATCATCATGTTGAGCTAACAGAGTTGCTAAGGCATGAGGTGATGCAAAAATATAAAGAAAAAAGGGTCTATTATGCATAGCCGACATTAAGATAGGAAGATTGGCCAAATAACTCTTGATTAACTCAATCTTTTCACACTCCTCATCCCATCGAAAGCGAGCATCTTTCTTCAACAAACGCATGAAGGGAAGTATACGATCAACCAATTGAGATACAAATCTACGAATTGCCTGAATCTTTCCTCGCAAACTATTTAGTTAAGAGATGTTCTTAGGTGCAGGCATGTTAACAATTGCAACAAGCTTATTTGTATTCACTTTGATTCCATGATGAGAGGCGATAAATCCCAAAAATTTGCCTGCATCAACAATAAAGATGCACTTAAGAGGATACAATCTCATCTTATAGAGTCATGAAAGATAAGGGTCATCGCCCATTGGTAAGTCACTCCTACATTCTTCAACTCAAATGACATGACCACATAATAGAAAGTACCCCAAGGGGTAGTGAAGGTTGTCTTATACTAATCTCCTAGGTTAATATGAATCTGATTATAGCCCGAGAAGCCATCCATGAAAGACATCAAGGCATGGCTTGCAATCGAGTCTACAATCATACCAATATTAGGCAACGAAAAAATCATCCTTAAGAGAAGTTTTGTTGAGATCATGCGAAAATCAATGCAAATGTGAATATGACCATCAAGTTTGTTGATATCAATGATATTCAATATCTAAGGCGAATAGTCAATAAGACTCATAAAGCCAACTTTTAAAAGCTTCTCTATCTCAATATTGACTAATAAAGTGACCTTGGGATTCATCTTCTGAATATTTTGTTTGGCAAGTTTAGCATCAAGACATAAAACGATATTGTGGACCACCACAAACTCATCAATACCGAGCATGTCCTTGTATGACCAAGAGAAGATATTGGGATGAGAATGTAACAAATCATAATGTTGTTTAGATTCTTCTGAAGAAATCCACTTTCCAATCTTAATCACCTTCTTATAAGACTCAGGATCCATGAGAACATCGGTAGTATCTCCTTTGAGGAGAATACTAGGGTTTTCAAGATGGGAAATAGGAACATCATCATCCACATTAGATAAAGGAGATTTCTCATCCATACTCACAACGGATTCTCCAAAGTATGCTTGCTTGTGCAAGCAATATGAGAATCGCCGCTTATGGTGATAAAAAGGTAAGTGAGAGTAGACACCTACTTCCTTCGAAGAGAAAACATCTAAAGGAACTTCATTATATTCTACTTTACTTTCAATCAATTTAGGGTGAACTAGACTGAGAGGTTTGACAAAAATCATGTTGACACTCCACCATGGTTTTTGCCTAGATTGTTCATGAGAGCAACCAAGCCCCAAGTTACACTTACGAGGTACACATTCTATAGGGACGTGAATGCCTTGTTTGTTACACCCACAACCCTTACGTCCATAACCATATCTAGAAAGAAGTTTGAAACCAAGGCCGTAACATGTTTGCAAATCCTAAGGCGGATCTACATAGAGAGCCTTGTTCCAACAATGGGGATCGTACTCTACAAGATTGTAGTCATTCTTCTTGACAGGATTGCAAACATTAGCCTCTTTAATAGAAGCATGGTTATCTTCCTCAGCAGGGGCACAATCGTTCTCCTTGACAGAAGATTGATCATTTTCCTCAACAAGAGGACAACCAACTTTCTAGACAGAGGCATATGAGAATGTTGGAATGTTAAGGTGGATAGGGTCAACTTTGTACTCTCTGATGAAAAATTCAAAAAATTCCAAGGACCCCCAATCATCACCAAGACATGTGTTTGATTCAAAAAAAGAAGTAGTAGACTTAGGATTCTCCACTTTGAGGAGATCTTCTTTAGGGACATCCATCTCAAGGGCAGCCCTCGAAGTAGGCATTGTCGAAGAGGATGTCAACGCATTAGAAGATAACAACGAAATGCAATTTTTAAGAGTAGAAGCAACCGAGGCTTGACCAATAGTTGTCATCTCACAAAGGTGTATAGCATCAAGGTCAGCCTTGATTGTAATGACTTCATTATTAGCAACAAATTTTATACAAGGATGTAAAGTAGAAGTTGCAGCCCTCAAAGTGTGAATCCAAGGTCTTCCCAAGAGAATGTCGTAAGGTAAAGGATGTGACATAACATCAACTAGGGTGGATATGGTAACGAGTCCCAACCTGATGCAGATGTAGGGCAAGATTCAACAACACTTGACTAAGACAAGGCATTCCTTCAAGAACTCCATAGGTAGTAGAAAAGAGGGGCATCTTAGTACACCTTGCCACAATAATCACTTGGTTTCTAGAGCATTCTTGTGAAGGGAAACACACTAGTGTAAGATGGTACAACCACAAAAACTTGGAACAACATTGTTTCAACATGCACCTTCAACCTACTTCAATGAAAAGACATAAACTTGCCACTACCGATCTAAAACAACATTTAGTCACTTTGAGGTTTGAGCTCACTTGCTTGAACAGAGTAGAAGTTATAGAAAACTCAATAAAAGGACCCTATAATCATGAACAACTACTAAGTGATAAAACTCAATACAAACTACCATGAGATTGACAACTTGTAAGGTTAAACTAGGGCAACAAATCTACCTCTTGACATAGTCAAGTCACTTTTGTCACCCAAACACCTAAGAAACTCAAGGAAGCTATTGGAATAGGTCTATAAGACCTTCATACATCTCCTCCATGTCTTTTCCAATCACAAAGATGAACAATCTTGATTTTCAGACTTGTAAATATCATTCTCTGTTGTTATGGTCTGATACATACCAAATACCAGACCTGCTGCTCCTCTTTAGCATGTGCAAACTTGAACTCCAACCCCGACAACTTGGAAATATTGTAGAGAACATAAATACAGGTTTTCCCACCAATTTTGGTGAATTTTCACGATGGGAAAACCAATCTTCATCTTTTTCTTTCCTCTCGGGTTACCCTAAGTAGGGTTTTAATTGTTTTCAGAAAAAACTTCAATATCTTTCAAAATATCCAATGAAATACAATGCCACAAAGACTGAAATGCAGAAGACTCAAACCACTACACTATCCAATCGAAATTAGAGCAAAACATGGGCCCTACAGGCCATACAAGAGACATAATATGACTGAACAAGTGAAAAACATAGAAAATCAACTTTTTCTCCTTTCTAAATTGCAAAATCAGTTCTTCAACAACATATTTCGACTATGAGGACTCTATTTCATTACATTACAACTATTTCTCATCATTGGAGGCTGTTTTCTTGAGTGCATGTAACAGTTGCTTGATTTTGTGACACTTTCTAAAAATTGCATGACAACTTTTTGTGTAATTTGTCAACTTTTTGTAATTGTACACCAACAACCCCCCAAACACTCCAAAAGGATTACATGATGTCATATGGTCATAAATGACCTTAGGAAACACCAAACAACTCCTAACCACACTAAATGACTTAAAACTAGAATTACATAAAATATGCAAAAACAAGGTCTTGGTTACCCTACACCACAACCTCAAAGGCAGGATTATTGTGTCTAGGGCTTGACGACCAACATTATCTAATCCACGAATATACAAAGAAGCAGCAAGAGAAGAAGAACCAATTTTAATTTTAGGTAATAAATCAATGCTACATACATTGAGAGTCGAACCGGTGTCAACGAGAGATGCCTAATACCGATATTAGTAATGTTAACTATAATCGTTAGAGGATCCGCCTACTTTTGTACTTCCGAAGGCGAGAGTTCCTACAGATAGAACATAATATTCAACAATCTGCACAAATGTGTCATCAGGGCATTAACATTCATCCGCCTTGCAAAAGAAGGCAAGAGGATCTTTTGCAAAGCTTCCTGAAGCATACCTTGATAAACCAGAGTAGACTAAAGCAAATCTCATAGTGAGATCTTGGTAGGAATAACATGGAGTTGCTTGACAAGATCATAATCACTAGGTGATTTAGTTGTAGGTTTAGGTGTAAGGTGGTAGAGAAGTAGGAACGAAAACAGGTTAATACAAATTTTGTTGATTCCTTCTAGTGTTATACATATGACCTACAACATTATAAGGAGTCGTAGCTTTTAAGAATCTCATGTAAAGGACTGACAAGTCGTTAAAAATTGGAACCCCACGAATATAATGAATCCTCTTAGGAGATGGGCTAGTTGAAGTCATGTAAATGACAGGTCTCTTAGGCCTTTGAGGACCTGCAGAGACCACAACTACATTCACAGACTCTTCGACTTGCAAAGATGAAGTAGATGGTTGCGTTGAAGAAATTTGTTAAGGAGATCTACGAATAGGAGAAGATGCCTCTAAGAAATCATCTATGGCATCGTCTAACATATAGAAATCTTTCTTAGAAAAAGAATTATAAAAAAAAATAGAACATTGTAGAAAATGATCCGACATGATTTGATTCACATCAGGTTCACCAAAATGTGGAGGAGGGGTTTCGCTACTCCCAAGTCCAAGACAAACAAGGTCTAAAGGGAGTGAATCGCCCTTAGTCATCTCAATGACAAAAGTTCAAGTGATGGGGGTTACAAGATGAAAGAGATTGCAAAAACATGCTTAAAGAGAGTTTCTGGTATGTTCTCGAATGAAGGGCTTTGGAGATCGGAAGAGCAGATTACACAGGCCTCTAAGACAAGTTAGGAAGCTCTCGGCCAAAGGACGTCAACACAAGACTCAGACGAAAGTGCGACGCATTGTCATCTCAAGGACATGCTGGCATCTTGTATAAACAAAGAGCTAAACTTGTACACGTGAGCTCACATAATCTACTAACTACCCAAAATCTAGAGTTTGACTATTTTACTAAGTTAACAAAAATCTAGAAAGAAAGGAAATGACAAGAAAGGTCAGCGCTAACTTTATAGAAGGTCCTACACTATGAAGCATCCTACAAAGCTTCACACAAACAACCTACACACAAAGTGGACAAGGAAAAGTGTTGGGATTGTTTTGGGGCTTGCCTCAGTCAAAGCCCCTTTTTGGTGTTTCCACCTACATGGACAACTAGATAGATAGAAAATAGACAAGACACAAAGCAAAGTAGACGAAACATGTGATAAAAGCAAACCCAGTGATGGAGAGATAAATATGCTAGTAAATAGACAAGACAAGAGAGTGTTACCAACAGTTCGTGGCTCCCTCTTGAATTGATAGGCGTGATGTTGAACGCTTGCAAGAGAGCCTTGGTTGTTGATGTGACATGAATCCGACAAAGCTTCATTGTAGAGAAGAGATGAAGAGAACGAATTGAGAAGGCAAGTTGGAGCAAGAGAGAGTGAGAATCAATGAGAATGAAGGTGAAAAAGAGGGTTTTGTGAAGTTGCATGGGCAGGGAGAGTCGTTACACTTGGGATTCTGCCACGACGACATGTGTCATGGGAAAAGTTCACGAGATTCCCTCATTTAAACTCGGAAAGCTCTGGAACATTTACGCACTGTGCGCACATCCGCACGTCGTGCAAGCATCCAGCTCACAAATTTGCAAGAAATGAGGTGGCGGACTGTTAACACTTCGACATTGTCCCTTATGGAGTTGAAATCACAAAATTCAGACTCATAAGGTTCTTGTCATAAATGCGGCGGGCCAAATACGCAAGTGTGAAATTGCCACGAGGTGCAATTTTACGACACTACAATTAGGTTTGAAATTGAAGCAATGTTGCTTGACATATGTGAGAACTTCAAGAAAGTGTCCCTCGTTAGACGCTAACAAAGTATATTAAATATCCATGAAATGGCATACCTTGATTCTAAGTCAACATGCACATCTATTTTCATAATCACACTTTCCTTTTTGTGGGTTAAATGGTATTGCTTCTCCTATTGAGCTCCTTTATATTATCACATCCCTCTTCAATTCATTGATCCCTTTTGTCTTAATATTGTTCAATTTGAGGTCCATAGATGGGGATTGTGAGGTCATGTTTTAATGCTTGAGAGATCTCTATGTTGATAGTGATATGTGTTCAATAGGCAAGACAAAACACCTACATTTGAAGGTCTTCCAAAGAGGACCAAACTTGGGTGCATGGAATTTCAGAATGAAATGCTTGAACGATTGAGTTACTTTACATGATACATCTAAATGCTTAGAGGACTCCCATAACTTGGAAGACGTATATGAGTTACACGTGGAGATTTAAATCTTACAACAATTGGGAAAGGGCAAGATCATACTCAATACATTTCATATACAATACTTTTATATCTTTAGTAATTAACAACTCTTTTTACCATTCCAACTCTCTCTATGCATATATATTTGCTTCTTTGGGCTTATATAACTTATTTTATACCATATACAATAAATATAGTTGCTTTAGTTAAAAAACATATGGTCCAAAATTCAATAAATCTTATGCTCCATGCATGAACTATAACTATTGATTATTTGGAAAAGAAGTGTTAAGAATCATAAGCTACAATAAGTCATGTGTGTGCAACTATTTAGAAAGAAAACTTCATTTTGGCTTATAGGTTCTTTCTTTTGGTGCCTAAATGTTTTGGTAGGAAGCACATTTGGGTCATGTGGGATAATCTTTGTTTCATGTGATACTTTTACAAGATAATGGAGTAAGCCCTAACTAATGCACATAGATGGCCATGACATTCAAGGATGACAAGGTGCTTCACCTTTAACTTCGTGTAGGAGCAAAGTCCCCCTCAAGTACTTGGATCCATCACAAACAAATAGCACTTGCCCTCAATCAGGGATATAGATCCAACCCTCCAACCCTCTCTCAGAGGGTATACACTTGCTAATTTTGGTACATGATCATGAAGACAGTTTCTTCTTTATGTGCTAGACAAGTATACTGTCACATTATCTTGTGGAACTGTTCTTTGACCAAGACCTCAAATTGACTATTTGAATTATATATAAAAAGTTTAGCATATTGCTCATTTTCTATCTAATGAAATATATTCAATAGAATAATGAAATCATTAGTACCAGAAAACATAATAGAAACAGTTGGGAATTAACTGAAAAGTATAGCTTGCATGACTGAGACAAACATGTTGATACAAAAAGAGGCTCTTGCCAATCTTGAAGATAATCCATGTAGAAAATCCAATCAGTAAAACTCAACTATAGAACAGAATGAATCATCTTTGTAAATATTTTCATATGTATGAGAATTTTGCAATACTTTGATGCTTGTATTACATCATTTCAATATTTAATCAAAAGGAAAAAATAAAATGTCAAAAACCTCATGTCATGGCCAAAATTTCAACCAGACCTTGTAAAGTGTAATAAAAAAAATTGTTTCCTCTTGAAAAGCTGCTACAGTTTTTATTCCTATTATGCCAAGAAAATGGTTCCAATATGCTCAAAACATGGCAACAACACTGGCCCTAAATTGTTTTAGGAATTCAAAGCAACTGTAAAATTCCTAATTAACTACAAGAATAACAATTCTAAACAAAATGGGAAATGAAAAACTTAAGGAACATAGTTACATGGGTGATACAATTCAGACACAAACTACCATTTTCAAAATTAGTCCGAACAAACTACATAAGTGGTGAAATATAAGCACTAACTTTTACTAAGGCAAAGCAGTGGTAGGGCTTCCCAGCTGTTATCTTGTTGCTTCATCCAACCAAATGACAATAATGATCACCTGCAAGTGGACTATCTTCAAAGAAGCCTGCGATTTTTTCCACCTCTGGTTAATCTTTGTTAGAACTGTAGGTTGCATGATACAAAACAGTTTTGGGGTTTCCACATTTCAAAAATAGGATAGAAGGTTTTGATAGAAACTTCGAATATCAACTATCAAACAAGTTTGGGATGCAGGAATGCCAAACAAAACAAGCATCAAGAAAGTCAAGATTATCAACATAATATTTAAGTAATCAAATATACAATATTTTTCTTTTTAGCCATTTAAGTCAGAAATCTTTTGGTATGAAATATAATACCTCTGCAGAAAAGGGCTGCTATCTGACTTTGACCATATAAAGGAACTTCACTGCATTTTACACTATAATAGTACAACAAGAGCAAACATGTCTTCTGTACAGTTTGCAGAATAATTCACAGACAACAATCAGAATAACAAGGATCCTTGGATTAGGGTAAACTTCCTGGCTGATAGATAATTGACCCAGAACCAGGTTTAAGTTGATGTCCATGGCTTTCTTTTGTATCTATAGCCAGACCAAAATGGTTATTTCCATCAAGTCTTCTAAATCCCAAATTCTGTGCACCCAAGTTATTATGGGTGTTACATCCAAATGAGCCTTGATCCCAATGATGAACAAAACCTTTAGGGTAAGAAGACATCATATTTCCTTCACCATCAGTTCCCTTAGAGCTTCCAAAGTTGCTTGGTTGAGAAATAACCGATGCTAATGATTGTGATTGACCTGTCAAATTTCCAACATTATAACTAGAGCTCAATCCTTTCTTATGTGTTTCCTCAACCATGCATTCATCGGATACTATACAGCTACTAGGAGCCTGCAGTGTCTGAACAGGCTGTAGAAATTTTGCATGAGACTGTGTAAGTGAATTGGAGGAAATACGCTTGGCTGCAAGGGGTGCTTGAGAAAGCTGACTTTCATGGGGACAAGCATGAGAACTTTGAGATTGATGTGCATGCTGAATTGAATGTGGAAAGTCACTTCGCTGAAAACTTGATCCAGAAGGTGCTTGCTCATGCACATCACTTATAAGTACATCAGTGTTACCATAATTTACAGTATCATATTTGAAATTATCAAGCTGCTCAAGATTAAGGTTATCCATATGTGTCTGTTCAAAATGCTTACCTAATTGTTGATTTGATGATGCCGACAAATTATCAATCCTCACTTTTTTACATAAATGTTGCCCAGCCCTTGGGCTTCCTGAGGATGAACCCTCACAGCCTAAGGGTTCTGGTGAAATTGGATCTGGCTGAGAAGAAAGTAATCGGGATTCATCATGAGTAAAGCTTTTGCATTCACTGGTTACTGCTACATTATCTACTCTTTTCTCAACAGCCTCATGATGACGATCTGCTGAAGTTTGAGCTATATGAGACCAGTCTTTCTTGGCATCACAGACCTGTGTAGATAGGTCCCCAGATGAAGGTAAAATGGTTCCTGCTGCTGAAGGATTGCAAATTTTCAGTACACCACTAAGCTTCTGTTGCTCTTCAATGATCTTTTGCAGATACTTTCCCTGTGCTTCAATACGTAACTGCAAGTGCCTTTGTACCTATACAGAATTGAAGTTCCATATAAGGTTCATAGAATGGTTTGGTCTACAATAGTAAACGATAGTGTCTGTTATTGTAAGCATTTTGTAGATGAATTTCCTTCAAATCCTAGGACAATGAGAGAACTTTTTTTTTTGGTATATATAAATATTTAAAACTCCATTTCTTTGCCAGCTAAAGAAAAACATCATTTTAAGCTAACATCAGTAAGATACAGATTTGATCAACTGTTTTTGGGAAATATGTTGACCAGGAACCACATTCCAGATTTAAATGATAACCAGTGCAGATGAACAGAGTGTCAAAGATAAACAAACAGAAACAGACCATAATTGCACAGCAAAAAGGGACGCTATTATCATTGTGATTAAACTATGTAACAAATCCATGACTACATTATCTAAGACATCCATGACTGCAAACCCAAAAAGTAACAACTTATGATGTTTAAAATGTATTTAAGATTCCGTTTCTTTCCCAGCTAAAGAAAACATCACTTCTTAGCTACAGATTTGATCAACTGCTTTTGGGAAAAATGTCGATCATGAACCACATCCCAGATTTAAATGATGTACAATACAGATGAACATAATGTCAAAAAGGGACAAACAGAAACAGACCATAATTACGCAGAAAAAAAAGGGAGACATAATATTATTGCCATGAAATTATATAGCATATACATGATTACAAAGTACAAACCAAAGCAGTAACAACTTATGATGTTTAAACTCAAGCAGTGCAAGATACAATAGTCATATAGACAGATACCAGAAAATTTCTGGAATTTAATCAGCATAGCATCATTTTCAATGTCAAAACAATCAATTTTTGGTATCCGTTTTGTTGCCTATTTGTCTTATATTGAATTGATGTTTAAGTTTCATAACTGATTTGTATAGTAGTTTGTATTCTTGAATATATATTGGAACATCTAATAATGATATTGTGTTTATAGTCACGAGGTTAAAAATGCTTGGTAGGTTCAGGAATAGGAAGAGATAGTTTTGGAAGTTTGCAAAGGTTCAGTAGAAAGTCTGAAACTGTATAGTATACAAGATATGCATTAATTGCAGAAATTAAATATGTAAAAGTGATACAAAAAGATATTTTCAAGTCCACCATTCTTAGTAATTCAAAACTCGGTACATTATATTATCATACAATATCTGGAATCTGGTAATAGTAATAGCTCTCCAGTCTCCACACTCTAGGTCGTTCGGGGTCTAGAAATTAAAGTCATAATTGAACATTTTCAAAATCAAAATCTGCTATGATGTAATACATGATCACTAATGCGATTACTGCCAACATCGTTATCTAATGCATTTGCACTATCATTACAATGACTTGGATTCTAAATTTATATGTTCATCGTGATTTTTGAAGCATACAGCCTGATGAGGCCCTAGAAATGAGAGATGCCATGTATGCAGCCTGGAGAATACAGTTTGTGTGGCAGAAAGTTTGTTTAAAGGCATGGTTAATGTAATGTCCCCTGTCATGTCCCCGAAATAGCAAAACCATAAAGACCAAGTGTTAAAATACAAATAAATTAATAAATAAAATAAATAGCAATATTAATATTAAATATAAAATAAATGTGTATCATATCAATATAAAAATATATAAATATAAAATAATAAATATAATAATAATATATAGGCAAATTATTGTTATTACATTCTAGTATTAAATAACTTAATATCAAAAATAATAATAATAAATAAATATTATAATCATTATACATCAAAGATTGTAATGCATTAGAATAAAATAACAATAAGATATTAGCAAATTGGTTTTATTATTATACTTTAATGTTAAAATATGTTCAATAAAACATCAACATAAAATAATAAAATAAGTATAAATCTGAAATATCATAATTATTAGTAATAATATATTATTTTTAAAAATAGATATTATTGTGATAATAAGTCTTTAAAGGCAACAATTAAATCTAACAAAGGGATATATTTTATGAAAAGTCACCTCTTTCACCAAACAATACATTCCCCCATTCCCCCATGAGTCACCTACTTTGAATGGTATAAATAGAAGGAAGGAAAATAAGGAAGAGTGAAAAACATGGAGAAATAGGATCTACAATTTAGAACAGCAGCAAGAATGATTGTTATGCATTGGAATATAGAGCCATTTTATATATATATATATATATATAATATATATTATTTAATAGGCATATAAGTATATATGCATAGATATAGATAAATTTTATAATGAATAATATTCAATGAATAAAGAATATATATGAATAAGGAAAGAATAACTATATAAACATATATATATATATGAATACTAATGGATATAAGTAAAAGAATAATTATATATATATGTATATTAAGTATATATATATGATTATGCAATAATGATACTTATAAGTAATGATGACTCTTTAATATAAACCATAAGTAGATTATGTATATTTATGAATGATCCTCATCCTATGATCAATTTAGTATAAGGTTGAAGGAGGCGAGTAAGGAAACATGGAGAGATATAGCAACTTAGGTGATGTACTCACTTAGCAATAATATTTAGCATATTTTGAATATAAGAAACAAATATTGATAGTCTGATTATTGGTGTAATGCTTTCTTTAATATTATCATGATGATAATGATGTTGATATTGACTTCAAGAATTAGTAATAAAAGAAAATGTATTTGATTGCTAAAAAATTGTCTTCCTTGTGTTTGCATGCTTATTGGGAGGAAGGATGTGAGGGAAGTGGTGCCTAAAAACCCCACTTAAGTCCGCCCTCGGAACCCAAGGTAGGGATGGGCCCTGGAGGGGTGGAAATTCCACTCATAGTCCGCCTAGTCCCAAGGCCTGGGTGGGCCATGGAGGGGTGGGGGTTCCACTCATAGTCCGCTGTGGCCATGGAGGGGTGGTAGGCCCGGGCCACTTATTCGCTCCCTCAACTATTCCCAATAAGTCAAGTGTCTTCCGAGGTGCTGGCATGGTTAGAGAAAGCAAGTACCAGTGTTTCCACTAAGCACGCCACTTCAAGTATGGAATGGTCTTAGTTTGGACATTCAACTCAGAGCCAAGGGGTGGGTTGTCCTAAGGGGATGCTTGTGCCCTTGGGCTTAGATAGATAGCTTCGGGAGGATCTACCCATGCCACTCCTCTTTTGTTTTCATTCTTACTTTTGTGATTATGCTTATATTTTGGATATCTAGATATTAATGCTAACAGATATGTTGTTAATATGTTGTTAATATGGTGAATACAGGATTCTTATCTAGGGTTATTGCATTAAGAGAACATTCATTTGGAAAAGAAGAATTCTTAAACCTAATCAATAGATGAACTCTAGGGCAAACCGAGTAAGGGACATTACATCCCCCTTTTGACATTTATGGAACATGGGATTCACTCCTCTAATCTATATCATTAAGTGAGTGGTTGGTAGCATAGGAATAACAGATAGATAGGTTGTAGTTACTTCAATTAGGAGTAAGTTAGCGAGTGCAATAAGGCGATTGAGTTGGAGTGGGCATTCCTTGTTGGAATTGCAAGTTATCTAGGCCAAATTTAGTTATCTCAGGCTTGTAATTTCACTGACTGGGATTCCCTATGATTGAGGAATGGAAAGAGGGAAGCGAAGCATTGAGGAAAAAAAGAAGGTACTCATATTAAAAACAAAAACAATTTTATTCTTAAGAGTGTGATAGCTGTGTACAACAGCTTGTGGTGTTTGGAGATGGAAACCTTCAAGTGTGACAATCAGAATATCTTGGGGACAAAAATCCTCAAGGAGCAGATCAAGTTTTGGAGCATCATCAAGGTCACTGAAGGTATTATCAGATTTTCATGTAGGGTGTGTCTAGTAATTTGTATCAAAGTAATCAATTTTAATTTGCAGGTGTTGTTTGAAGAAAATATTTATTACCAGAGTATTTATTCGTTTATTATTTGTGCATTTAATTGAGGTTATTGTAGTCAATTTTATTCAGTCAAATAGATTTGGATCCCCAAAATAGTTTGATATTTGACAAGACTTTTTAGGATATTTTGGCTTTCTATAGCTGGCCAAAATGTAATTAGTCGGCCGAGAATAAAGAAATAAGACTTAGTTAGTTTCATATTTAATGTAATTGTTTTTGAATACTAGTTAGTAGTACGGGAATTAGTTCCTGAGAGAATAATTAATGTAATGAAACGACGCGATAGTTGGTCCTTCAACCACCATCTGCGCACTATATGTATCGAGAGTCATGTAGTTAATGAACATGTTACCGCTGTTGCTATGATTGTTCATAATATACTTGTACTGGCATATGTTCGATAAATAAATACAACAATGATGGTTTTATGCTTTACATTCTAGTACGGTGTTATGTTCTGTAATTTACTCTTGTTTACTTATTGCGTATGTTGGAATTCAATCCGTGAGTAAACATTTGGCGCCATTGCCTAAGCGTACTTAGGAAGTCACTCGATAGCAAGATGGTGTCGTAATGGGTTGACCAGCAGAAGAGCTTGTGCAAGCGAACGAAGAACGGGAAGACGATCTGACATAGGATTTGGTGAACCTGTGGGATATATCATTTAGGGATCATGTACAGAGGGAAGCTCTCAGGCGAGAGATCCCTCAAGTAGTCATCTAGGACAGTTTGCAAGTGAACAATGAGGTTGACCATCTCCTCAACTGTCTGCCAAGGCTGTTGGCCCGCCACTTCATTATATTGCAGGATCTTCAGGTGGAGAGCGACCAAGAACGCCAAAGACAACAGATACTGCAACGGTACGAGGAGAGAACCAAGCGGGAAGAGGAAGAACGTGATACCAGCCGGAGATGTACTCCCGACAACCAATGATCGCGTGAACAACCTTTAATGTCCGTACAGCCTGACAAAGACAAGAACCAAGTACCAATCGGGCAAGAAACACAAGAAGATAAGGTTCGGCGATCACTTAGGCTAAAGGAACAAGAAAATAGACGACGAAGGCTAAAGAAAATTAACAAAGAAATCCATGAAGATATAACTGAAATAAATAAATCCATTACGAGAGCACACCAGAACCTGGATGGAATAGACCGATCTATCATAAGAGCACACCAAAGTCTAGTTGAGGAAAGGGGTGAAGGTCCCTTTAGTACACCGTACGGAGAAAGATACATAATTTATGACAATGAAAATGAATTAAGTGAAGAGCTCGACAGTAGTATCCGACGCATTCGAGAGTTGTCCATATCGGACGATGACAAAGGGCTAAGGACTGGAAAATCTGAGCCCAAGACCCCAGGGCAGAGGGAGTACCGAAACAAACCCTAGGAGACTCGAGGTGTCGAGGACACTGACATAAGACGTGGGAGAGACTCGTACGTGGTCGAGAATGCAAGTGACGCACTGGAACGTGACAAGAGAACCAGTCCAATCGGGTCTAATACACAAGGAGGGCATTGGGGAAGGATGGTGACTCCGCCAGTTGAGAGGCAAAAGTTGTCGAAGTTCACAAGGGATGGGACAAAAGATCCACTACGACACTACAAGACGTGCGAAACTATTTGAATAGCCAACGGCCAAGATGATGTGGACTATTGGCTGAGGGCATTCCCAGCAACGTTGAGAGGAGTACCAATCGATTGGTTCAACGAACTGGATGCAACTCAGAAAGTATCATGGCGAACACTGAAGAGGGCATTCAAGCAGGAGTTTAATCTTATGAGAGACAACAATGAAATTGTCGCAGAAATCTACAACACAAAACAGGGGAAGAATGAAAGCGTATGAGCCTACAATCATAGACTCAAGGAGTTGTTGGGAAACTAGAGACGCAGCCAGCGGATGGTCTGAATAAGTGGTTCATTGAAGGACTACTTCCCTCCCTCCAGAAGAAAATGAAGGTGGTACCTCCATCCTCGTACACGGAAGCATACAATCGTGCGATGGACATCAAGAGTGAAAAAAAGACATCCTCGTGAGGGAAAAAGAAAGATGATGAGGAAAGTATGGAGGAGAGCAAAGATGAATAAAAAACCGTACAAGCTCTCTGTCGAGATATATTGAGAATGATGAAGAAACTGAAAGCCGACAAAGAAGGGTTGAAGGAGGCAAATGAATTGTGGTGTACTAAATGCAAATTAGGACACACAAAAGCGAATTGCCCTTCTGCCAAGTTATGGGACACTCCATCAAGGAGCGCCCATACAACTGTAATGTTCCCCTTTTGGCAGTAATCCTCTCAGTGGCTCATCAGCCTATTCCGGAATCCTGTAGGCTTGTTGAGGTGTTCCAAAGGGTTCCACTTTTGGAGGTTTTGTGTTCTTTCCTCATTATTTACTATTTATAGTAAATACTATTTTTGGCAATTAGCAGTTGTCAGCCTTCAGTTCATCACGTCATTGGTAGCAATTTTTAGAACTAAGCCTTGGCCTTTTGGAAATATTATTCTAATGGTTTTCTTCATTAATTGAGCAGTTGATTCTAATTTGCAGTTGACCCCTTGGCCTAAGGTATGAACTTAAGTTATTTTAAAAAGGGGACTTTAAGGGTGGCGCTACATGAAGGAGTTAAAACGTTTTAATATTAATTCTTCATTATCTCAACTGGGGCATATTTTTGAAGAGTTATATTATTTTTGGAAATATGAAAAGGTTTGGCTTTTGGCGTACCTTCTTGGAGGATTTGAACAATCTCCTATCTTCCTTTAAAATTGAGGCTTGGCTCCAGCATTTGATCATCCATTATTTTGCTAAAGTTATGATGTCAAAATGATTTATCATTTTATACTTCGAGGAATGCTGACCTCCTAGTTCTTCCTTCAATTTCGTGTTTGCAAGACAACACCTAGTTGAATTATTGCTGCTTCTCATCCAGACTAGCAGATTGTGTTTCAAGGTGAAATTTTGATGTAATTTCCAGTTTTATAGTTGTTGTTTGCATACAGCTGAATGTTGTTTTTGCTCATGGTTGAATGTACGAATTTTATATTGTTCTGGGCATTTGCTAATAAGATTCCTAAGGTCTAGGCGACCATCTCCAATCAATTTCAGATTTTATTTTGGAGTGTGGATTTTTATATTGAAAAAATCGCCCCTCTCAAGGGCCTACCTTTCAGCTTGCATTGGGAAATGTGCCATTAAATATTGCAGGTCTTTTGGAGCTGTTTTTGTGTCTTAATAGGGGCGCCTATCTCCCAATTGATCTATGCCTTTGACTTCATGCATTTCAGAGGTATTTTGATTGAGTTGTGAGCAATTTATGAATTTCTGTAGTTGCTGATATACATTTCCAGAATTACAGTTCGCTGATCAGAATTAAAATCAATTGCTGTTTTCCATCTTTCTTCTTCTTTTCTTGTTATATTCTGACAGAGAGATAATGTATAACAAGGTGCTTGAATATTGGTGAAATTGGCATTGTAAATTGCAGCCTTCTCTTTTGTACAAGTTGCTAATAGTAGTACTATTTCAATTTTATTATTGCTGCTCTATTTAATTAATTTCACACTAAGCACCCTTGGATGGTTTACCGCCAATGAGGACAATCTGTTTATAACCTCTTTCATACCCACTTCAAGTGGAGAATTCCCACGTTTCAGTGGATGCCTGCCGCAACAAAAGAAGTCTTTAATGTTGTAATCTTTTCCCCCCACTGTTTGGTGGTAGCGTGGAAAGTTCATTGGCTGGTTATCTGCCTTGTTGTTATTTCAATTCAGCAGTAGTACTCCACCATACGTTAGCATCTCGCCTGCAAAAGGATCTTGAGTGCACATCCTTGGTGTCGAGTTTAATATTTTTCTTTCAGTATAATCTCGTATTTGTTGATTCAGTAGATCCTAGGGATCCTCTGATCATATGCTCACCCCTTCTCCTTAAGTGGTTTTAGGGCGCATTCTTGGTTAGAGTTCTTTCATGTACGTTTTGGTTATGCTAACCTTAACGGGTGATTGATTCCATTGTAAATATTTGGTTTAAAAATCAAAAAATTGAGAGAGAATATTTCAGTGGTATCAGAGTAGAAGTTCATGCCATCCTATGTCTACTAGGCTTTCAGATGATAGATGAGTGACAGAGCAACCAAATACTTCATCAGAAATTAGGCCAGATCTCAGTTATAGTTTCCACCAGTGCCAAAAGCAGATACTTTGTCAGAAGCTTTGAGGGAAACGGGTATAATAGTTGAAAGAATGTCAGACGAGTCTCGACTTTCGATGGAAGAAAAAGATGCACGAGCAGAAAAGAAGTTTGATAACATGTTAGAGATGATGGCATGTTTGTTGGATAAATTGGATCAGCAAACTACTCAAAATAATATTCAGTGCCAACCAAATCATGCTGGTGAAAACAGCAGTAATAGTGGTGTTAATGGAACTTATGTTCCCAGTGGTCATAATGCTTCAGCAGTTAATGGAAGGCATAGAACTGTTGGACAACATGTTACAAACACAAGAGGATCTTCATCTAGACCTCTCCTCCCTACATTCACTCCAAGAGATGAACAACAGCCTGAAATTGGAGTACCTTTTGCGGATGATGCTAGGCAAGCCTATATGGAGTACATCTCTTTACCCCCTGATATGAGAGATGCATGGACCTTTGATCAATTCATGAATCAAAGAAGTAGAAGGCATGGTGGAAGGAATGAACAACGTACTCCCATGAACCATAGGAATGATTTTCAACAAGCATTGGGTAAGATTACTTTGGACCATTTTGATGGGAGTAATAAGTGTGCAGCTAGGGCATGGGTGCAGAAATTGGATAACTATCTCTCACTTAGACCAATGCCGGAGGAAGATGCAATTAAGTTTGCCACATTACACTTGGATGGAGTGGCTCACGAATGGTGGACTCATGGTTTGGTTACTCTTGGCCATAACCTCATTCACACCTATGAGGAGTTTACCAATAAATTAATTGAAAGATTTGATACCAGAGATCCTGAATCGAGTTTCCGAGAATTGGCACAATTGAAACAACACGGATCTTTAGATACCTATGTTCCTGATTTTCAAAGGTTGTCGGTAATGGTGCCTAACATTACTGAAAGAAGACTTGTGGTTCTATTTGCGGAAGGTTTGATGGAGCCTTTGAAAGGATGGGTCAAAGCCTTTGATCCACCATCATTGGATGAAGCAATCAAGAAAGCAAGGAGCATGGAGTTGGCTGCTCTAAGGCCAAAATTTCAGTCTAAACCATTCAAAAAGGATAAGAAGAAGTTCACTTCTAATCAGCCCAACAAATATCCACAAAGAATATCTGATGAACTCCGTGATCAACTCAGAAAAGAGGGAGTTTGTTATACTTGTCGTGAACCTTGGACAAGGGGTCACCGCGGTTATGGGAAAGGTAAAGTTCAACAAATGGAGGGCTATTCTGATTATGGATCAGAATCTGATCCACTTGATCAGCAGTATGAAACAGCAAGTGATGAGGAAGAAGAAGCTCCACAAGAGGAACCAGAAGTTGGAGATGGTAGTGCTTTTGCCCAACTATCTAGTTTCCAAAAGAACGAATCCTTTCGAGTACGTGGAGTGGTTAGCTCTCAAAGGATTGTTGCTCTAATTGATACAGGAACAACTCACAATTTTATTGATGAAGGCCTAGTTACCAAAAGAGGATTGAAGACTGAAGATTTTGAAGGATTCAAAGTAATGGTAGCAGATGGCTTTACCATATCCTGCACCAAGAAAATTCCTAATCTCTCTATGCAATTGGGGAATTATGAGGTGAAGGATGACTTCTATGTGGTAGGCATTCGTGATACCGATGCTGTTTTGGGAATACAATGGCTGCAATCTCTTGGAGAGATCACTTTGAATCTGCAAACTATGGAATTGAAATTCCAAACTGATGGGAAGAAGGTGGTTTTGAGAGGCATGTCCAATGGAGGTCCATGGATTGTGTCCTTGAAACGAATGGAGAGGTTGATCCGTCATGATCAAGTTGAGTGGGCAGCAGAGTGTATGATCCTACCAGCTGATCCGGTTGTAGAAAAAAGGCAATATCCGCCTGATATACAAGCTCTTCTTTTTAAAAAGAGCAAGGTTTTTGGTGACTTACCTTCAGGAAGACCACCTAAAGGAGGGTGTGAGCATGTGATTGAATTAGAAGAAGGTGCCAAACCAGTCATCACTACCCCTTACCGCTACCCAAAGAAACAAAAGGATGAGATAGAAAAGACTATCAAAGAACTTCTTGAGGTAGGGTTCATTAGACCAAGCAAAAGCCCATTTGCTTCAGCAGTGGTATTGGTCAAAAATAAAGATGGTACAATGCGGATGTGTGTTGATTATCGTGCATTGAATCAGAAAACCATCAAGAATAGATATCCTATTCCTAGGATAGATGAACTTATTGATGAGCTCCATGGGGCCATGTTCTTTTCAAAGATTGATCTTCAATCTGGTTACCATCAAATCAGAATGAGAGAAGGGGATATTGAGAAAACGGCTTTCAGATGTCACTATGGGCACTTTGAGTTCCTTGTCATGCCATTCAGTTTGACTAACGCTCCAGCAACATTTCAATAATGTATGAATAGGACTTTTAGGCAGCAGTTGAGGAAGTTTGTGCTTATCTTGTTTGACGACATTCTTGTTTTCAGTAAGTCTTGGGAGGAGCACCTTCAGCACTTGGAAGAAGTGCTTAGCATTCTAGAGGCTGAATGCATGTTCGCTAAAAATCTAAATGTGAGTTTGGGATGACTGAGCTTCTCTATCTCGGCCACATTATCAGTTCTAAGGGGGTCAAAGTTGATCCTGAAAAGATTAGAGCCATTGTTGATTGGCCACCTCCGGAAAATGTGACTCACTTAAAGGGATTTTTGGGCTTATGTGGGTTTTATAGAAGATTTGTCAAGGGGTATTCTCATATGGCAGCACCTCTTATAGATCTCACCAAAAAGGGAGCCTTCCGATGGACATATAAAACATAAGGAGTGTTTGATAAGTTCAAACAAATTATGAGTTCATGTCCAGTATTGGCTTTGCTTGATTTTAAAAAGCCTTTTGAATTACATTGTGATGCTTCAGGAGAAGGAGTTGGAGTTGTTCTTATGCAAGACAAACATTCTATTGTCTTTGAGAGCAGAAAATTGAGAGGAGCAGAAAAATTATACTCGATTAATGACAAAGAGATGCTTGCCATCATGCATACTTTGTCCAAATTCCGCCAATACTTGGTGGGAAGTAAATTTGTGGTTAAGATTGATCATAATAGTCTTAAACATTTCATGCGGCAAAAAGATTTGAATGAAAGACAACATAAATGGGTAAGCAAGCTTCAGGCTTATGACTTCGATATCGAGTATGTTAAAGGGAAAAACAATGTAGTTGCGGATGCTTTGTCTAGAAGGCCTCATTTGCATTTAGTTTGTGAGCTTTCAACATATTGGAGAGAGTTGATTGCTGCTGATTATGCAAAAAATCAGTTTACTACCAACATTATAGAAGGCCATTTGGTTGATTAAAGGTATAACTTGGTTGATGGTTCGATTATGTATAAGGGTAGAATCTTTTTGGTACCCGAATCCAAGCTTAAGAGGAAGATTTTTCAGTCATTTCATGATGTTCCTCTTGTTGGTCATCAAGGTATGTTCAAGACTTACAAGCAGATAAGAGAAAGGTTTGCTTGGAAAGGAATGAAGGAAGAAGTCATGAACTACATAAGGGAATGTCCTACATGTCAAAAGAATAAAAATGAACATTCTTTTCCTGCTGGTTTATTGCAGCCCTTGCCAATTTCAAATCAGAAATGGGAAAGTATTGCTATGGACTTCATCACCGGGTTACCCAAGGTGCAAGGCCATGATTGTATTTATGTTGTGGTGGATAGATTAACCAAATATGCTCACTTTTTTGCTATCACTACTACATTCACAGCAGCTCAAGTAGCTGAGTTGTTCTTTAGAGAAGTTTTTCGTTTGCATGGTTTGCCTAAGACCATTGTTAGTGATAGGGACAGCAAGTTCCTAAGTGTGTTTTGGCAAGAGATTTTCAAATTGAGTGGTACAGTGCTCACTCCAAGCACTAGTTATCACCCGCAAACGGATGGGCAATCTGAGATTGTCAATAAGTGGTTAGAAGGCTACCTTAGAAATTATGTTTCAGGGCAGCAAAGGGCTTAGGTTAAGTGGCTTCATCTGGGAGAGTTTTGTTACAACTCTTCATATCACATGTCAACTAAGATGCCTCCTTTTATGGCTCTTTATGGATATGATGCTCCTAACTTTGTAGACTTGGTGTTTGGTGATAGTAGAGCTCCCCAGGCAAGAGATATGCTTCAGCACAATCAAAACATCTTAAAGTCACTAAAAGAAAATCTGTAGCAAGCCCAAAATCAGCAGAAGTTGTGCGCTGATCAGCAGCGTGTTGAACGTTCATTTGAGGTAGGAGACATGGTTTATCTGAGACTTCAGCCCTACAGACAGTCTTCTCTCAAAAAAAGTGGTGCAGAAAAATTGAAGCCACGTTTCTATGGTCTGTTTAGAGTCACCAAAAGGATTGGTGAAGTGGCATATGAGTTGGAACTTCCAGCGAACAACAAAGTTCACAATGTCTTTCATGTTTCTTGCCTCAAGAAGGCACTTGGGCACAATGTGGTAGCTACTTCAGAATCACCTCCTTTAGACGAAGAAGGGCAGTTGGTGTTACTTCCGGAAGAGATCCTTGACAGTAGGGAGCAGTCCTTGAGGAGGCGAACAATCAAGGAGTATTTGGTAAGATGGAAAAATTTGCCTATTGAAGATGCTACTTGGGAAAGTGAACAAATTTTGCAGCATCCAGCTTTGCAATTGCTTGAGGACAAGCAATTTCGAGGGGGGCGGACTGTAATGTTCCCCTTTTGGCAATAATCCTGTCAGTGGCTCATCAGCCTATTCCGGAATCCTGTAGGCTCGTTGAGGTGTTTCAAAGGGTTCCAATTTTGGAGGTTTTGTGTTCTTTCCTTATTATTTACTATTTATAGTAAATACTATTTTTGGCAATTAGCAGTTGTCAGCCTTCAGTTCATCACGTCTGTAATGTCCCTGATTTAGCCCTACGCTATACAATTGGATTTAGCCTATTTCCAGAAACTCGTAGGCTAAGCAGAATGGGAACACTTACTACTTATAGTAAGTCATGATACTGCTTAGTTGGCATACAGATGTGGTTTCGGCAAACTTACTATTTATAGCAATATGTTATTTTTGTTAAGTATATTTATAGCAGTATCACTCTAGCAGCAACTCAATCTTTTGCAGTTCAGTTTGGCTTTCTATTGAGTTGAAGTGAACTTACTATTTTTGGCAGTGGCTATTTTTAGTAAGTCTAATCTTGGCAGTATCATCATCTGCAGTTCAGCTCAGGTCATCATGCTATTTGTGGCAATCCTTCAATTTCAGTATTGGCTTTGGTTTTGGTTATCTCCTTGGACTAAGTGTTATACTTAGTTAATTTCATGATTTTAAGTTGTACCCCCACGCCTAGGAGTAATAACTTCATGTTGTTTTAAAGAGGGGACATTAAGGGGTCATGTTGAGCATTTAATGATTTATTAAATGTTTTATTGTTGCAAAGTAAAATGGACGCCTAAAGGGAAGGGGATAATGTTTTATTATTTCACAATAAAGTGAATAGTTAAAGGTGTGTCTCTTAGGAAGTTGAAGTGATTCGACTTCTTGGAATTCAAAGTGTTTCATTTGCCCTTTGAAACTTATATATTGCTGCATTCTGGAGAGTTGATTATGTGATGTTTTGGAAAGCAAAGTTATGCTGCTGGTTTGAAATCCAGAATCCGGCTAAGGGAGAGCTTAGCAATTTTATTCCACTCTTCGGGCCTGAAACTATGGTTCTCTAGATGATGGATCGAGAGTGTGCTCCATTCAGAAGTGCACATTGAGCCTCAATGTTGAAGATTCAGATGTTATTTCCAGATTTTATTGTTGCTAATTCAGTCATGGCTGTAGGTGAAAATCATTAACAGCTTTAAGGGTAATTCTAATTTGGTTATGGGTATTTGTTCATCATAATCCTATGCTTGGGGCGACCCTTCCTACCAATTTGCAGATTTTAGTTTGGAGTCTTTGATTTTATATGTCAAAATCGCCCCTCAAGGAGGACCGTACATTTCAACTTGCATGGGGATTTGTGCCATAAATAAATAAGGGTGTTTTGAGGCTGTTTCTTCATCTCAGCAGGGGCGCCTATCTTCTAGTTGATCATTGCACTTGGAATCACGCATTTCAGAGGTATTTTGATTGAGTTGTAAGCAATTTATGAATTTCTGTAGTTGCTGATATATATTTCCAGAATTACAGTTCGCTAATCAGAATTAGAATCAATTGTTGTTTTCCATCTCTCTTCTTCTTTTCTCGTTATATTCTGACAGGGAGATAATGTATAACAAGGTGCTTGAATATTGGTGAAATTGGCATTGTAAATTGCAGCCTTCTCTTTTGTACAAGCTGCTAACAGTAGTACTGTTTCAGTTTTATTATTGCTACTCTATTTAATTAATTTCACACTAAGCACCCCTGGATGGTTTACCGCCAGTGAGGACAATCTGTTTTGTAACCTCTTTCATACCCACTTCAAGTGGAGAATTCCCACATTTCAGTGGATGCCTACCGCAGCTGAAGAAGTCTTTAATGTTGTAATCTTTTCCCCCCACTATTTGGTGGTAGCGTGGAAAGTTCATTGGCTAGTTATCCGCCTTGTTATTTCAATTCAGCAATAGTACTCCACCATATGTTAGCACCTCACCTGCAAAAGGATCTTGAGTGCACATCCTTAGTGTCGAGTTTAATATTTTTCTTTCAGTATAATCTCGTATTTATTGATTCAGTAGATCCTAGGGATCCTCTGACTATATGCTCACCCCTCCTCCTTAAGTGGTTTTAGGGCGCATTCTTGGTTAGAGTTCTTTCATGTACGTTTTGGTTATGCTAACCTTAACGGGTGATTGATTCTATTGTAAATGTTTGGTTTAAAAATCAAAAAATTGAGAGAGAATATTTCAACGTCATTGGTAGCAGTTTTCAGAACTAAGCCTTGGCCTTTTGGAAATATTATTCTAATGGTTTTCTTCATTAATTGAGCAGTTGATTCTAATTTGCAGTTGACCCTTTGGCCTAAGGTATGAACTTAAGTTATTTTAAAAAGGGGACTTTAAGGGTGGCGCTACATGAAGGAGTTAAAAGGTTTTAATATTAATTCTTCATTATCTCAACTGGGGCGTATTTTTGAAGAGTTATCTTCTTTTTGGAAATATGAAAAGGCTTGGCTTTTGGCGTACCTTCTTGGAGGATTTGAACAGTCTCCTATCTTCCTTTAAAATTGAGGCTTGGTTCCAGCATTTGATCATCCATTATTTTGCTAAAGTTATGCTATCAAAATGATTTATCATTTTATACTTCGAGGAATGCTAACCTCCTAGTTCTTCCTTCAATTTCGTGTTTGCAAGAGAACACTTAGTTGAATTATTGTTGCTTCTCATCCAGACTAGCAGATTGTGTTTCAAGGTGAAATTTTGATGTAATTTCCAGTTTTACAGTTGCTGTTTGCATACAGTTGAATGTTGTTTTTGCTCATGGTTGAATGTACGAATTTTATATTTTTTTGGGCATTTGCTAATAAGATTCCTAAGGTCTAGGCGACCATCTCCAATCAATTTCAGATTTTATTTTGGAGTGTGGATTTTTATATTGAAAAAATCGCCCCTCTCAAGGGTCGTACCTTTCAGTTTGCATTGGGAAATGTGCCATTAAATATTGCAAGTCTTTTGGAGCTGTTTTTGTGTCTTAACAGGGGCACCTATCTCCCAATTGATCTATGCCTTTGATTTCACACATTTCAAAGGTATTTTGATTGAGTTGTGAGCAATTTATGAATTTCTGTAGTTGTTGATATACATTTCCAAAATTACAGTTCGCTGATTAGAATTAAAATCAATTGTTGTTTTCCATCTTTCTTCTTCTTTTCTCGTTATATTCTGACAGAGAGATAATGTATAACAAGGTGCTTGAATATTGGTGAAATTGGCATTGTAAATTGCAGCCTTCTCTTTTGTACAAGCTGCTAACAGTAGTACTGTTTCAGTTTTATTATTGCTGCTCTATTTAATTAATTTCACACTAAGCACCCCTGGATGGTTTACCGCCAGTGAGGACAATCTGTTTGTAACCTCTTTCATACCCACTTCAAGTGGAGAATTCTCACGTTTCAGTGGATGCCTGCCGCAGCAGAAGAAGTCTTTAATGTTGTAATCTTTTCGCCCCGCTGTTTGGTGGTAGCGTGGAAAGTTCATTGGCTGATTATCCGCCTTGTTATTATTTCAATTCAGCAGTAGTACTCCACCATATGTTGGCACCTCGCCTGCAAAAGGATCTTGAGTGCACATCCTTAGTGTCAAGTTTAATATTTCTCTTTCAGTATAATCTCGTACTTGTTGATTTAGTAGATCCTAGGGATCCTCTGACCATATGCTCACCCCTCCTCCTTAAGTGGTTTTAGGGCGCATTCTTGGTTAGAGTTCTTTCATGTACGTTTTGGTTATGCTAACCTTAACGGGTGATTGATTCCATTGTAAATGTTTGGTTTAAAAATCAAAAAATTGAGAGAGAATATTTCAACAACGTAAAAGCAAGGAGTTTGCAAGTGTTTTTCGCACAAGGAGAGCAGTCAACACCTCCGACCACACCGCCGAAGCCTTAAAATGTCATGTCCTCAAAATAGCAATACCATAAAGACCAAGTGTTAAAATACTAATAAATTAATAAAAAAAATAAATAGAAATATTAAGATTAAATATAAAATAAATGTGTACCATATCAATATAAACATATATAAATAACAAAATATAATAATAATATATAGGCAAATTATTGTTATTACATTCTAGTATTAAATAACTTAATATCAAAAATAATAATAATAAATAAATATTATAATCACTGCACATCAAAGATTGTAATGCATTAGAATAAAATACTAATAAGATATTAGCAAATTGGTTTTATTATTATACTTTAAAATATGTTCAATAAAACATCAAAATTAAATAAATATATAATTTGAAATATCATAATTATTAGTAATAATATATTATTTTCAAAAATATATATTATTGTGATAATAAGTCTTTAAGGGCAGCAATTAAATCTAACAAAGGGATATATTTTATGAAAAGTCACCTCTTTCACCAAACAATACATTCCCCCCATGAGTCACCTACCTTGAATGGTATAAATAGAAGGAAGGAAAATAAGGAAGAGGAGAAGACATGAAGACATAGAACAGCAACAACAATGATTGTTATGCATTGGAATATAGAGTCATTTAAGATATATATATTATCTAATAGGCATACAAGTATATATACATAGATATAGATAAATCTTATAATGAATAATATCATTATCAATGAATAAAGAATATATATATGAATAAGGAAAGAATAAATATATATATATATATATATATGTGAATACTAATGGATATAGTAATTATATATATATATGGGTAAGTAGATAGGGGAATCACTGGTGAATATACAATAATGATACTTGCAGCAATTATTAAGCCTTATAAATAATTACGACTCTTTAATATGAACATAAGTAGACTATGCATATTTTTTCTTCATCCTATGATCAATCCAATATAAGGTTGAAGGAAGACGATTAAGGAATAAAGAGGCATGGGAAGCCATAGCCATTCAGAAGTGTATTTCCTAGGCTAAACTCGCAACGAGGCACATGCCTAGTGCGACTGGGTGAAACTAATTGGAACCACTGGACTGTGTAACACCGAGTTTATGATTGATCGACTTGGTCATCAACATACTTGGGAACAGTAACTATAAATAAACTCCTGAAAATATATATGATCCCGCCAAAAGAGCTAAGTCATGACCTAAGTGGTTTGTCTGTAAACCCCATCTAGGCTTCCACCCCGTTGGCCCTAAAACCTGAGTTGGGCATAGTGCCCCGTTGGCTCAAGGCAAGGGTTGGGTCCCGAAGGGATGGGGGATTCCACATATAATTGCCTCATTGGCCTAAGATAAGGGTTGGGCAATAAAAGGTGGTAGACCGTTGGCCCCTTAGGGAATTCTTCTCTCCTGATGGGTTAAGTGACTTTTTTTCTTATGTTTGTTAATTTGCATTTTTGATTATATCTTATTTGGGATACTAGATGTTAATGCTAACAGATATGTTGTTAATATGTCGAATACAGGACTCAAATTTAGGATTATTGAAACTAGGAGAACATTCCTTTGAGAAGAAGAAACCCTAAACCTAATCAACTAGCAAATCCTAGGACAAGACAGGTATGGAACATTACACAAAACAACAATGCATTTCCTAGGGGCTACCACAATAATTAGAGAAGTAATAATAGTACGCCAGGAAGCAAAATCTCGTATGACAATAAAGGTAGACCCATGATCCAATGTCAAAAGTGCAACGAATGGGGTCACTTCGCTAGGGATTGCCAAAATGGTCAAGGTGCGAGTGGAAGGCTATGTAAATGGTGTGGTCCTGGCAATCACGAAGACACCGACTGCTCGAAATAGAAAGGCATCAACATGCCGAAGGTAGCCGATGAGGAGGTCTTGGCAATTACAAGGGCGCAGACAAAGAAGGCCAATTATCCAAACCCTCATACGGAGAAAGAGAGACTCCAAGAGGCCAAAGTAGAAGTGGAAGCGGCAATGGCAAAGGAACAAAGAACCTCCAAGGTGGCTAGTACATCGTTGTAGTCGAAGTCCAAGAAAAACATCATACGACAGGTGCTTCACACAACCGTACCAATTAAGGTGATAGACCTTCTGCAAACGATGCCCCAATTGAGAGTAGCACTCACGAACATCATCGAGGACAACCTTCATAAGGGTTCGACCGAGAGTACGACAAAACTAGCAGGAGAAGCCACGAATCCGATGCTACTCACAGTAAACGTCGGGAGGAAACCAACCGTCGTACAAATGGAAATCATGGGGAGGAAACTCTCCAACACCATCATTGACAGAAGCTCTGGGGTGAACCTACTACCAGAGGAGACATGGGAGTGCTTGGGAAAGCCAACCCTCTAGCCCCTGACATTTCACCTGATAGGTGCGGACCAACATGGCATCAAACCTCTCGATACCTTAATGGCACAAAAGGTCCTGGTTGGCACACAACAGTTCCTATTGAACTTCGTCGTCATCCCGCTGGAGAAGAAGGCGTACGATGCATTGTTGGAACGAGGGTGGCTAATTGCTGCCAAGGTAGATCATAATTGGAAGAGGAACACACTATCGATCAAGAGCCACGAGAAGTACATTATTGATTTGAAGAACCAGGCTGTGAGCGAAAAAATCGCTTCTTCTGGATCAAAATCAGATGGAGGATCGAATGTTGATGAAGAAAGAAAGACGATGGAACCAAATGCCAAGGGTATACTTGAAATTGGAAGTTGCTCGAAGGACGAGACTAGTTCACTGAACGGGCTATTTCATTGGAAAATGGAGGATTACGAAGTCTTTCACCCAGATTGCAACATGCTACAAATTAGGGAGGGGGGAGAAGAAGAAGACAAGGGCCCAACCAATCAGTTTCCGCCAGAATACGACAAGTACAAGGAAGGCATAGCAAAACTGGACGAGATGCTAGCCCATAAATTTGAAAGAGACAAACTCATCAAGTATGAAGAGCCGACGCTGAAGAAAGTAAACCTTGGTGAATGAGAAAAGCCCAAGGAGATCCTCGTCGGTGATGACTGGGACCCCGCACTGAAGGCGACTGCATTTAAAATCTTCATGGAATATAAAGATGCCTTTGCCTGGATGTACAAGGACCAGAAGGGCATACCGCCGGAGCTTTGCGTACATAGGATCCCTCTTGTATTGGGAGCCCAACTTGTACGGAAGAGACCCTATAGAATGAACAAAAATTATGCTGCCAAAGTACAGGATAAAATTGAGATGCTGGAAGCGGGCAATATTTTCAAAGTAGAAGTCAGCGAGTGAGTGTCATCGATTGTCATTTCTTTGAAAAAGGAATCTGAGAAGGATGCAGGTATGTGTTGACTTTCGGTGTTTGAACACGGTGACTATTAAAGACCCATTTCCAATCCCCTTCACTCACAATTCTTAAAGAGGTCGCCAGGCACGAGATGTACTCATTCATGGATAGGTTCTCTAAATACAACGAAATTAGCATTGCCAAGGAACACAAGTTGAAGACAACCTTCGTGGTCGAGGACGAGGTGTACGCGTACAACTGGATGCCATTCAGGTTGTGTAACACGTCGACCACATTCAAGAGAATAATTTTACATATCTTTAGCAAAATGTCAGTGGGCAACTTCAAAGCCTTCCTCGACGACCGGTCAATCTACAGTGGCAAGGAGAAGCATTTAAAGGCTCTCAGAGAGTGCATGGAGAGGTGCAGAGCAGCCCGCCTCGCATTGAACCCCAAGAAATGCAGGTTCATGGTGCCACAAGGGAAATTATTGGGACACATTGTGTTCAAAGCCGGACTAAAAACCGATCCAGACAAAGTAAGAGTAATCGTACAGATGGAGGCCCCAACGAATGTCACTGGTGTAAAGTCTTTCCTCGGGCACGTAGGGTACTACCAAAGGTTTATCAAAAACTTCACACAAGTGTCTTACCCTCTCAACCTACTGATGAGGAAGGGACAACTTTTCATATGGGTGGAGGAACAAGAGAAGGCGTTCAATGAATTGAAGGATCGGTTGATCAGTTCACCCATATTAGCGTACCCCGACTGGAATAAGGAGTTCCACATACATGTGGATGCCTCCAACTTCGCCATCGAAGCAACACTAGCTCAAGTGGGAGTACACGAGTTGGACCACCTGGTGTTCTTTGTGAGTCAGTTACTTTCAAAAGTGGAGAAAAGCTATAGTACAACCGAACGTGAAGTACTCGGGATGGTGTACACAATGCAAAAAATTAGGCATTACCTGCTGGTGACACCATTCACATTCTATGTGGACCACCAAGCCCTGATGTACCTGGTGAACAAGCCAATAATACAAGGGAGAGTGAGCAGTTGGCTGTTACTTCTCCAAGAATTCACATTCACCATTATCATACGTCCAGGAAAGAGCCATGTGATCACCGAGCAGCTGTCAAGGATCCAGTCAGGCGAACCTCCTGAAGGTGGAGTGAATGAAGATTTCCCGGACACACCTATTTCAAATCAGAGTACTCCCTTCATGGTACGACAAGATCGGAGAGTACCTGTCGACATCGACATTCCCGAAGGAGATGCCACCAGCAAAAAGAAGGAAGCTCGTACTGAAAAGCAGAACATTCCAACTGATCAATGGGTTGTATAAAATGGGTCCGACCAGATTCTCAGGAGATGTGTAATAGAGGAAGAAATACTGGACGTACTCAAAGAAGCGCACGAGGTTCTAGCCGAAGGTCACATGGGTTTGGATGCTATGACCAGGAAAATTCTTTTGGTGGGCCTATGGTGGCCAATGATGCACATGGATGCCTGAGAGTGGGTGTTAGGCTGCAACACCTGCCAGAGGGTAGGGAAACCCCTAAAGTGAGATTTTATGCCCTTGTACCCATCCCAACCTCCACAGTTGTTTGAACGTTGGGGAATGGACTTTTTCGAGCCATTGAAGGTGAGTCAATTACATCGGTGTCGATATATAGTGGTTGCTACAAAATATTTGACAAAGTGGCCAGAGGCTCGAGTGTTGTTGGATAACATAGCACAGAGTACAATGAGATTCATTTACGAGCAAATAGTAACAAGGTATGGGATTCCAATACAGATTACCAATGACCATGGGGGGCACTTTGTCAACCACGTCATTCAGTTGATGACGATGGAGTTTTGAATCTTCCATAACTTATCAAGTCCATACTACCCATGAGCCAACGACCAAGCTAAGTCCATGAACAAGCTGTTGGTGTCAATTATTCATAAGTCATGTGGTGTATAGGAGGCTGATTGGGAGAGACTACCAGCCGTCCTATGGGCATACCGTACGACGTACAAGGTGACAATCGGGCACACGCCCTTTCAATTGATGTACGGTCAGGATGCAGTGGTACCGATGGAGTACATGGTGCTGAACCTAAGGATAGCTGTCAAGAACCGATTGGGTGACACAGAGAGTCTGAAGGAGCGATTGTATCAACTCAACAAACTAGACAAATGAAGAATAATGGCACAATGGGCAATGGAAACCATGCAACGGAGGAGAAAATTCTAGCACGAAAAACATCTCCAACGAATGAATTTCCGGCTAGGGTAGTTGATTTTAAAATATAATGGCTGTAATGAAATCAAGCCAGGGAAGTTTAAGGTTCGTTGGCTCGGCCAATTTAAAATCCGAGAGGTCTGTGACAATGGTTCCATAAAGCTAGAAAACTTGGATAGATCATTTCTACCAAAAGCCATCAACGGATGAAAGTTGAAATTATACCAGGAGAGAAAGGAGAAGAAAGATACAATAGCCATCAATATGCTCGGTTACGCCACTAAGGAGGATTATGAAATATTCTGAACCAATTTTTTTTTTGTTTTTTCAATTGCAAATTACAAACAAACGCACCCGTTAAGGTTAGCTCTAAACCAAAATGATGCTGAAGCAACTCTAACCAGAATGTACACCAGGATCCCGATGAGGGCAAGGCGTGAGCATTGGTCAGAGGATCTGAATGCCGAATCAAAGCTGGAAGGAACTCTAACCAAGGATGGCGCCAATGATGGCGAGCATATGGTCAGAGGGTCTTAATTTAAATGCTTATACAAGAACTCTAACCAAGGATGCGCCGACGAACGACGAGCATGTGGTCAGAGGGTCCCTACCATCTAATATACTGAAAGCAAACTCAACACCAAGTATGTGCTACCCAATTCCAGTATGGAAATGAGGCAACCATATGGCGGAGATCAAAGGAATATAATTGCGATTACAGAAAGTAAAGTAAGACTAAGAGAAGTGCTGACAGTACTACTGTTCAGCTTACAATGAAATATATAATGCCTGCAACATCAAGTATTAGAGCTCTTCAATTTGCTGCAACAATAAGGAATCTTTCACAAAGCCTTTAATGATTTCCTAACACCAATCCAAGAAGGAGAAAGCAGATTTCCTCATATCTGTTATGACAGACCTGCACTTTAAATTATATAACCAGCATGCCTGTAACCCACTAAATTGCTCATATATCACTCAAAACTGACCCAAATGACTTCAAGTTTGATGCAATAGACCTTCGAAATGATGGCGCCTAGTTTAGTAATAAAAAATGGCAACTAAAAGTGGTTATTAATTACTGGCACGAATCCCCAGGAACTCCAGGAAGTACGGCTTTCAAGGAATGACGAATTTGCTTTATAAAATCATAAACTTCATATTAAAATCTGCAAATATTCATGAAGGGTCGCCACCAACAGGGAAACACAATGAGACAATACCCAGAACGAGAATGTTTATGATTTGAGACTTGTGAACAGAAACATACATTCAGCAGTCATGACCAGCAACTCTAGAATCCACTAAAATGCTCACAACTCACTCAATACTTGTCAGAATGACATGAGACCTGATGCAAACGAAAGCTATAATGATGGCAATGAGGACTAGACCAAGAAACAGCTAACAAATTGTAGAAACCCTAGTTTCCCCTATCTTCCGGATCTAACTGTTTTTTCTGATATTTTTGAAGGTTTTTGGTTTTTTGACTGTTTTTGAGTTTTTTGCATAAATAATGAAGATGGCGATTTTGAAAGATATTGCAAATAAATTCTATAAAAATAAATCAACACTGAAAACAGTAGATTCTATTGCTAACAATGATGCCCGTCTATCTATTACTCCTCTAAGGTGATTACAATAAAGATCCAGATACATGCAAATAGAAAAGCAATGATTGTTTATTAAAAACCTGGAAATTGCAGCGAGCTGATAAAGAGATTGAGATGGTACGGCTGCAAGTAAACTCCTTTCTCCCTCCTTTTGACGGTCCAGAACAAAGCCAGATATATAGGTGCCCCTGTCAATGGTGAAAGACTGAAGAGGAGTAAGGCGTTTTGCTTAATCTTGAAGGTACGCCCTTTCCAATGATGGTACGGCCTGGTACAAACAGTACGGCTGCAGCAGCAGCAATAAATACAAAGTACGGCTTTCCTTAAGATCTCTGGCTTCAATTAGAATGTGCGCCTGAGTTGCAAGATGCTTTTTGGATGAAAAAACTCTCTGAAATCCTGAAGATAAATTAACTCTGAAGCTCTGTAATTTCTTCTGGATGAAGAAATCTCTTATCTGGCAATAAATCAGGTGATATCTCACACCCTCTGAATTGCTTTCACTGGAGATGGCTCGTTCCCCAATGCATTCGAGACTGAAACCCTAAGTTTCTGTGCTCTGCTCAAGACTTGGTCAATTCTCAATCATCAATAACATAATGGCTCAATTTCCAATGCAAATGGCTTATACACATGAAAAGTGCGAATTCCTCAATAATAGGGAAACATTAAAATATTTCGAACTTCTCATTTTAATCTTTCAAAAGTCTTAGCCAAATTTTTAATTATAAATTTAATCGTCAAAATGGCCCCTTCCTGATGATGGGCGACCCCTTCACTGAAATCACTTAAGTTATAATAAAATATTATAACTTTATATTATAATGCTCCACAATTAATATTTAATTAAATCAATTAAATATTCATATCTCTCTCGATATATACCCGATGCACAAACCGTCTGAAGCTGATGAACACTGAAGTGATTCAGAACGCTATCAATCCATACTGCTAAAAATAGCAGGGGTCCCACGCTGAGTGCTGAATAACTGCTAAAAATAGCAACTCGGGCTAGAAGTGTCCGAATGAGCCCGAACGAAAGCCAACTGATCACAAACTGCCAACTGAGACTGAGCCAAGCTCCAACATGACCCTCTATCCAAACTATCAGCCTACGAGGGTCGCATAATAGGCTAATCCTGTGCTTTGAGAGATGTCAACTAGAAGGGGACATGACAGTTCGCCCCTCCTGAAATTGCTTGTCCTCAAGCAATCTCAACTCCAAATGCTGCAGAATATCCTCGCTCTCCCATGTAGTATCCTCAACAGGCAAATCTCTCCATTTCACTAGATATTCCCTGATAGTCCTCCTACGCAACTGTCTCTCTTTGTACTCCAGGATAGACTCAGGTACTAAGATCAACTTTCCCTCATCATCTAAGGGAGGTAGAACTGCAGATGGTACCACACGATGTCCCAACGCCTTCTTGAGGCGTGATACATGAAAAACATTGTGTACCCTGCTCTCTGCCGGAAGCTCAAGCTCATAAGCCACCTCACCAACTCGCCTCAGGATCCTGAAAGGACCGTAATAATGTGGCTTAAGCTTCTCTGACCCACTCTTCCTAAGAGTGGACTGACAGTAGGGCTGTAGCATGAGGTAAACCATGTCACCCACCTCAAAATGCCTCTCCGTCCTCTTCTGATCTACATACTGCTTTTGTTGATTCTGTGCCTTGGCGATATTCTCCTTGAGAGCCTTCATAGTATCCTGACTCTCCTGCACAAGTCTCCAGCACTCGGCACTCTACTGTCGCTCAGTAGCAAATCCAGAAAACTCGGCGCCTCGTAACTGTACAACACCATAAAAGGAGACATTTGAATAGTCATGTGGAATGTCGTGTTGTAGCAATACTCGCACAAATGAATCCACTTGCCCCATGCCTTCTGCTGCCCTGCAATATAATTTCGGAGGTAACCTTCCACCCACTTATTCACAATCTCCGTCTGCCCATCAGTCTGCGGGTGGTAACTGGTGCTCGGTGTAAGCTCGATCCCATAGAGTCTGAATACCTCCTACCAGAAGTGACTCAAGAACCGACTATCCCTGTCGCTCATGATACTCTGAGGCAATCCATGTAGTCTGAACACCTCACGAAAGAATACCTCTGCTACCTATGTAGCCGTGTAGGTTGTGGTGATCGGAAAGAAGTGGGCATACTTCGTAAGCTGATCCACAACTACATATATGCAATCTCGCCCTTGGGCTTTAGGCAAGCCCGTAATGAAGTCCATCGACAGGCATTCCCACTTCCTGTCAGGAATCGGAAGTGGCTGCAATAAACCTGTCGGGTACGTGTTCTCTTGCTTGTTCTGTTGACAAACAGGGCACTCACGCACTTATTGAAGAACATCTGCCTTGAGTCCTTTCCATGTGAATCTCTCCCGAATCTGTCTGTAGGTCTTGAAGTACTCGGGATGTCCTGCTGTAGGTACGTCATGAAAAGCGCGCATGATTATGTTCTTCACCTCTGACCCTGGGATCAAATATTTCCTGTTCTTGTAAATGATCAAGTCATTTACAAGCGTGTACCTGGTATCAACCGCTGATCCCTCAACAATGCTGGAAGCCCAAGTGTCCTTGGCATACTCTGCCACAATCATATGCCTCCAATCCTCCGTAATATGAACCATAGAGCTCAAATATGGCCTGCGTGAAAGAGCGTCAGCTACTACGTTCTGTGTATCTTTGATATACGAGATATCAAAGTCATATGCCTGTAATTTACTGACCCACTTCTGCTGACGATCATTGAGATCTCGCTGCCCTAAGAAGTGTCTCAAACTGTTATGGTCAATTTTTATGCAAAATTTGCTGCCAACAAGATACTGTCTGAATTTTGCTAAGGCATGCATGATAGCGAGCATCTCCTTATCATATATGCTATAAAGTCTCTCTAGCCCTTTGAGCTTTCGGCTCTCATACACAATCGGGTGCTTGTCCTGCATAAGCACCACACCAATGCCCTCACCTGATGCATCGCACTGAAGCTCAAAAGGCTTCGTAAAGTCAGGTAGTTCCAAAACAAGGCATGTAGTCATCAACTCCTTAAATCTCATAAAGCATTCCTGTGCCTCAGGAGTCCAAACAAATGCACCCTTCTTCAGTAAATCTGTCATAGGGGCTGCATGTCGTGAATAACCATTCACGAATCTACGATAGAACCCACACAAACCTAGAAACCCTCTCAACTGTGTCAGGTTTGCCGGTGTAGGCCAATCAATAATGGCGTGGATCTTTTTAGGATCCATCCGCACTCCTCCTGCACTGATGATATGACCTAAATATAACAATTCGGTCATTCCCAAGTCACATTTGGATTCCTTGGCGTACAAGGACTCCCTCTCCAAAATACTCAACACAGTCTCCAAGTGAGCCAGATGCTCCTGCCAAGTCTTGCTGTATATAAGGATATCATCAAAGAAGACCAATACGAATCTCCTCAGCTGTGAATGAAAAACCTTGTTCATCGTAGATTGAAATGTAGCTGGCGCATTAGTGAGCCCAAATGGCATCACTATGAACTCGAAGTGCCCACAATGACATCGAAAGGCAATCTTCTCAATGTCCTGCTCACGAACCCTGATCTAATGATACCCTGACCGTAAATCAATTTTGGTAAAGTAACATGCACCATGGAGCTCATCAATAAGCTCGTCTATACGCGGTATCGGATACCTGTTTTTGATCATCCTCTTATTCAGGACTCTATAGTCAATACACATGTGTAAAGTGCCATCCTTCTTCTTTACCAACACAACTGAAGAAGCGAATGGCGATTTGCTAGGCCGAATGTAACCCATAGCAAGTAACTCCTTTATTGTCTTCTCTATCTCATCCTTCAATCTTTTAGGATGCCTGTAAGGAGTTATCATAACGGGCTTAGCGCCCTCCTCGAGCTCTATAATGTGTTCTATGCCCCTGTCTGGAGGTCTACCTGGTGGAATATCACTGAACACCTTATCATGCTTGATTCTCAACTGCTGTATGTCGGGATGATATTCAGTCTTCTACTGTCCCTCCTGTATAGGTGCCAAAGTGCACTCGGCAACCCACTCTACCATATCGTGACGCATGAGCCTCTCCATCCGACGAAAAGAAATTGTTTTGATGTCGTTGTCCCGAATTGTTTTAGTATGTGTCTTCTCGTCAACATCAAAACGGATCTCCATGTCCTTGAGTCGAAGAGTGACTTCCTCCAATGAATGAAGCCACTTCATTCCCAAGACCAAATCAATATCCCCCATATTAACAACATAGTAATCAGCCTTGAACTCATAATTGTTCAAGCGTAAAGGGAGATCCTTTATCATGCGTTCACACCTCAAAGTGTATCCGTCGGCCACCTTAACCCTAATGCCCTCGAACTCCTCAGTGATGAGTCCGCGTTTCTCAACGAATCTAGCATCTATGAAATTATGTGTAGCTCCTGTATCAAGAAGGGTAATGACCCTCTGTCCTGCTAACACACCACGAATCCTGAATGAACCCTCCTGTTGAATGCTGGATAGGCGTGCCTCCTGTATCTGAAGCTCTGACTCTATCTTTGCCTTAGGCTCTGAAGCCTCTGGCTCTGAATCCTCAGAACTATCCTACTGTCCGGAATTCTCTGACTCCGAATCCTCGTAGTACGCCCACATCACTCGATTTGCCTTGCCCTTAGGTCTTAGAGGACAATCATGATTGGCGTCATAGGGACCTTTGCAGTAGAAGCAAAGCTTCTTCCTACGTAGACCGTTAAGGGCCTCATGATCCAAAGGTGGAGCTGCTGATTTACCTTTTGAATCGTTCTTAAAATCTGATTTTTCTTTGTTAAAATCAGACTTGTCTCTGTTTTTGTTAAAACCCTTATTGTTCCTGAAAGATGAATTACCTCTGGAGTTAAATTTACTAGATGGTGCTGCTAACTCCATACTACGCGCCTTCTTCATCGCTTCCTGTAATGAAGGAGGATCAAAGGCTTTGATCCAACCTCTCAGTAGCTCTGTCAAACCCTCCATGAAGAGTACTACCAATTGCCTCTCTGAAATGTTCGGAACCATGACTGATAACTTCTAAAAGTCACCAATATAGGACTCCAAACTGCCACTCTGTCTCAACTGAGCCAAGTCTCTGAAGTAGGATTCTGGATCCTTCCTGTCAAACCACTCTACCAACCTGTCAACAAACTCCTGGTATGATGTGATCCTGTCATGCTGTAGTGTTACCATACCATGGTGTCACTAGTCGTAAGCTACCCCCTCAAGATGCAATGTCGCATATCTGATAGCATCTCTCTCAGCCATCGGGCGCAATGTGAGGAATGTATCTAGCTTACTAATCCAAGCCTGAGCTGTGACCTTACCACTACCATCGAACATCGCTAGATTGAGCCTATTTGTTGCATGCTTCAGATCATTATTTTGGTTTCGAGGCCTATTCCCCTGTCGAGACCTATAATATTCAACTCTCGAATTCACAAATCGATCAAAGTGCATGCGCTCGTGCACTTGGGGTATTAATATATCCCACTCCTTGTTGGCTGCCATAACTGCATCAGCATATAATATGTTCCCAACCTCTTCAACATTATCCTCAACCTGTTCTCCTTTTAGGAAAGTGGGTCTGGTAGGTCTATTTGCTGTTCGTGAAACAGTCCTGGGTACCCCCTGTGAACCTGCATCACTCCTGTCCTCATCACGATGTGGTGATGGCCTCCTTGGCGTACCTATCCTCTGTATAGCCATGGTCAACTGCTGTAATACATCGGTTACCTGCTGCTGACCTATTCGCAAATCTCTAAGAGTCTGTCTAACCTCTGCATCTTCCTCCTGAGGATCTTGAGGAATCTCTACTCTATCACCCATGCCTGTATCCTGTACAGACGCCCCAGACGAAGAACCAGACTGAACACCTATCAAGCCTGTAGCCGTCTCACCTGCCGGAATAAGTGGTGGCTGCCAAGTTTTTCTGTTTTCCCTCTGATAATATCTCTTCTCTCTATCACTCTGGTGCATGAACAAAATGTTTTTTCAAACCTAACAAGGATGGCAGGAAATAGCTCTGATACCACTGTAGAAACCCTAGTTTCCCCTATCTTCCGGATCTGACTGTTTTTTCTGATATTTTTGAAGGTTTTTGGTTTTTTGACTGTTTTTGAGTTTTTTGCATAAATAATGAAGATGGCGATTTTGAAAGAAATTGCAAATAAATTCTATAAAAATAAATCAACACTGAAAACGGTAGATTCTATTGCTAACAATGATGCCCGTCTATCTATTACTCCTCTGAGGTGATTACAATAAAAATCCAGATACATGTAAATAGAAAAGCAATGATTGTTTATTAAAAACCTGGAAATTGCAGCGAGCTGGTAAAGAGATTGAGATGGTACGGCTGCAAGTAAACTCCTTTCTCCCTCCTTCTGACGGTCCAGAACAAAGCCAGATATATAGGCGCCCCTGTCAGTGGTGAAAGACTGAAGAGGAGTAAGGCGTTTTGCTTAATCTTGAAGGTACGCCCTTTCCAATGATGGTACGGCCTGGTACAAATAGTACGGCTGCAGCAGTAGCAATAAATGCAAAGTACGGCTTTCCTTAAGATCTCTGGCTTCAATTAGAATGTGCGCCTGAGTTGCAAGATGCTTTCTGGATGAAAAAACTCTCTGAAATCCTGAAGATAAATTAACTCTGAAGCTCTGTAATTTCTTCTGGATGAAGAAATCTCTTATCTGGCAATAAATCAGGTGATATTTCACACCCTCTGAATTGCTTTCACTGGAGATGGCTCGTTCCCCAATGCATTCGAGACTGAAACCCTAAGTTTCTATGCTCTGCTCAAGACTTGGTCAATTCTCAATCATCAATAACATAATGGCTCGATTTCCAATGCAAATGGCTTATACACATGAAAAGTGCGAATTCCTCAATAATAGGGAAACATTAAAATATTTCGAACTTTTCATTTTAATCTTTCAAAAGTCTCAGCCAAATTTTTAATTATAAATTTAATCGTCAAAATGGCCCCTTTCTGATGATGGGCGACCCCTTCACTGAAATCACTTAAGTTATAATAAAATATTATAACTTTATATTATAATGCTCCACAATTAATATTTATTTTATCAATTAAATATTAATATCTCTCTCGATATATACCCGATGCACAAACCGTTTGAAGCTGATGAACACTGAAGTGATTCAGAACGCTATCAATCCATACTGCTAAAAATAGCAGGGGTCCCATGCTGAGTGCTGAATAACTGCTAAAAATAGCAACTCGGGCTAGAAGTGTCCGAATGAGCCCGAATGAAAGCCAACTGATCACAAACTGCCAACTGAGACTGAGCCGAGCTCCAACATGACCCTCTATCCAAACTATCAGCCTACGAGGGTCGCATAATAGGCTAATCCTGTGCTCTGAGAGATGTCAACTGGAAGGGGACATGACACAAATCGAAGTATTCTTTTTTCTAAACATTTGCCAGGCAGACCAGAATGGTACGGCCAATAGAGAGAGGCGATTTTGCTTTTAAAAAATAAACACTCAATATTAAAATCTGAATTTTTGCAAGAAGGGTCGCCCCTATCAAAGAAACTCAATGAATCAATACCCAGAACGACTGTATTTTTATTTTCAGATTTATGAGTGAAACTACAGATTCAGCTTGACTTCAGCAACTTCAAAATGAGACTGAAATGCAAATCTAGAACTCCATAAATGCAAGATACTCAACTGAAATGCAAGACAAACCTATTACAAACTATCTCTCAACTAGTTGCTATCTTTCAAGCAAGAAGAAGAGCCAAGCTAGGAGGCATTCATTCCTCGAAGCAGTCCCAAAGCCATTCCGGTAGCATAACAATATCATAAAACATAAGATGCTGAAAAGAGAACCAAAGGCTTCCTTTTATAAATTGTTGTTGACCTTCTCGAAACCCTAATCTTCTTTTCAGAGTCAAACCCTAATCCTCCAAATAGATGGCATCCCTTTCTTCAAAGCTTCAATTTCGACTTTTTTAATTGAATGCATCACTTAATATTGGCGTCCAATCTTAAGGCTTTAATTCAACCTTAATAATTATAAAATTAACTCAATGATGGTGCCACCCTTAAAGACCACCTTTTAAAACAATATTAAGTCAATAGACTAGGCCAAGGGGTAATATAACATTAAAATATAATGTTATTTAAGTGAAATGAACTTATCTCTCCTAAACTGCATCCCAAAGCCAGAATCTGAATAAACCAAATGAGTCGACTGAAGAGGAAAGTCAACTGTGCCGAGACCAAGAGGACCACTGCCAGAAATAGAATTTACTAAAAATAGTAAATTCGTGAAGGTGCTCGGAATGCCAAGAAAAACATACCATTGCGTAGCTCTCTGGAAACCCAGAAAGAATCTGCCATTAAAACACCCAACCTCGAGCAAAAGCATCCTCCAAAACGCGAAACCCTAATTTTGCCACTGACTAGGCGACAGCACACTGGAAAAAGGCTATCAATCACTAAAAAGTGAAGTGCCAAAAACGGGGACATTACAGATTAGCTGGTGCAAAAGGAGGAAGCCACCAAAGAACAGGACTAGGGCTTAGGCGGCCACGAGTATGTCCCAGAGGAGGATTGGGCCTCATCAGGCAGAGATAGGATTGTTGAAGAAAGGCTGGCCAGTAAGAAAGTCAAAGGTATTGTAGTACCCCGAGTGCACAAGCATCTAACGAATGTAGTTTTTAGAACACCTGCTCTGTGAAGGAGAGTGCACAGACACTAGAATTACCAAGCCCCATACAAAGGCATAAGGAAGGGGTATCTCGCCAAGGAAATAGATGAAGAAGCATAGAGGGAGAAGGAAGAAAAAGCCACGAAAGAACAAAGATATGTGATGGAGATATGGCGATCATATATCTTGTTGCGATCATAAGTCTTATGGAGATCATCTTTAAGTCTGTTATAAGATTGCTATAAGATATGCGAAAGAACGAAGCATTTGTTGCTGTTATAAGACTGTTATCAGATCTGCAATGGACTGTATCAGGTCTGAAAATACATCTTTAAGTCTGAAATTCATTTGTCTCTGTTTACCTCACGGAGTGTTTATATCAACGTACTACGTACACAGGAAGTAAACTGAACTATATGCAATACATAGAATAGAACAATATAATATGCTTGAAGAATGAGATGCTTGTATTCATTTCCAATAAATATCACCATGTACAATCACAAAGTATCTCTGTACTATCAATCATGGACTCATAATCATAATCCCCTATCTCGACTACAAAACTGAGTACATATAATGTTCGGCGGTGATTGAGCAACCAACCGTCATGACGTTCCATAACAACCCGCTACAACTAATCGAGATTTAATTACCCGAATGTACATGCCAATAATTATTCCCACTAAGACTATAGTTTATTGAATTATAATAAGTTGGCCGACTACGACCAACTATACTATGGATATTTGACCACTTACATCATCCCCTCCACAAAATAAGTCACCTTCCAGGTGACAAGACAACAAAAATAGGAAATGATGTTGTACAAAATTTATTGAGAGGAAGGGGGAAATGAAGACGTCCCTGGATGAACTGGTGACGTGGGAGTAGCAGCAGAAGAGTGCTGGTCCTTCAATCGCTTTACTTCCTCCGTGCGTACTCGAAGCTGGCGATCGGCAAGAATTTCTCCTTCCTTGGCAGCTTTCACCATGCGGGCTGCCTCCATCAGCTGACTCTTGACTTTGTTTGTCTCCAAGCTTGTTGTTGCCAACTGTTCCTCCAATTTTTTGATTTTCTCACCCCACATCTGTTCTCGCTGTTGAGTCTCTTCCTCCTCCTACCTAATCTCCTCCTTCTGGCAATTCCCTTCCTCCAAACTAATCACCCTGGCCTCCAAGGTGGCTATCTGGTTCGCCTGTGAATCCGTTACCTGAGCCTGTTCTACTAGCTGGGTTTGCAGATTCTTCATGGTTATGGCGGATTCCTCTTTCACCTTCTGCAACATGCGATAGGCCTCCACCTTTCCTGCTACCTCCAACTCGGCAGATAGTATATGCCTCTTCACGTTGTAGAAAACATCATGGAATGCGAGCTCAATGTGATAGAGGCTTTCTATGACTCTCGCATCCCTTCCTGCCATCCTTGGTGGGTTGCCTCGCAAATTTCTGAGCATTGTTGCAATTTCGCTTGCCGGCCAACCTTGGCTAGTGAAAATGCAAGCGAACTCTGCCTCACACCCCATCTGTACAAACCCTCTGAGTTGCTGCACCTCCTGGCCCACTAATGGGGATCGACCAATCTTGAGGTCCTTCGAAATGTGCCCCACTTGCATCATTACTCACCCCATGTGCTGGAGCTCCTCCACGTACCTTTGTACTGTCCCCAAAGGCTCTGATGGATCTGGTTGTGATATTAGTACCACATATCCGCCAGACTCACTATCCTCATTATCTTCCTCATCTAGTATAGCCTCCTCGTCTGGACCAGATACTGTCTCCTCTACATTCATCCCCTTTGTGGCCTGCTGGTACACTTCCTCTGCCACTGGCTGCTCTTCCACTAACTCTCTTGCCACATCCATCCCCTCTGTCCTCTTCGCCGTATCGCTCCCCTAGGTCTGTATGGCTGAGCCTGCAACATCCGTATCGCCAACCAGCCCTTCTGGCGAATTCTCATCCGGTGTCTCCGCCACCTCCACTCTCAGGCCGTATGCCCCTAACCAATTATCGATCTGAGCAACTCCTAGCACTCCTGGCGGTGTAACAGAGGGAACTTGCTCCTAAGGCTTGATGGTTCCCCAAGTCCCTGAGACCTCTGGCGGCTCGATGGGGGCCGCTGGTGATGTCGCTGGCAGACCCTCCATTGCCAATCTTGGCACTATCTCTACTGCAACTGCCGACCCTAGCTGTGTGGCTGTCAACCCTGTCAATGTAGCTGTGAGTCCTGGCGGTGGTGCTGTGTCGCCTGAGGCTGCCGAACTCAAGGATATGGCGGTCACTTCTCCTAGTGGTGCCCACCCTGGCAATGCACCAGGTACTGAGGTTGCCACTCTTAATGTTCGTCCGTCGCCAATGGATGATGCTGGCAGTGTTAAAGTGATAGTCGGCGAGCTCTCTTGACCCACTGGTGGTGCTGGCAAGGTGAACCCTGCTGGCTGAAATGGTGGTATTACTGCTTCTTCCACTTCCATTCCAGTCCACCCAGCTACAGCCACCGATACTTCTTCGTCCTCTGACGAACTCCTAGTTGAGGTTGAGGAAGACAACTCAATGTGCTCTCCTTCCTCCCCACTCTGTGCCAATGTTTCTTCTTTTGCAGATGCTTCTCAGCCTTTCCTTTTCTTTTTTTCCTATCATAGAGCCCTCGCCAACCTGCTTGAGCTCCAATACTGTCCAGTAGAATGTTGTTGGCAACCCTGGATCTAGATGTTTGAACGGCTGCAACCGGCCCCACCTACCTTCTGGAACTTGTGTATGAATGGCATCCAAGAGCAAGGCAATCGTGTGTTGTGTCATATAGAATGCCTTGTGCGGCTGTGCTAAAAACTCCCTCATCCATTCTGAGAGCAACCGCCCCTAGTTATATACACTGCCCACGCTGATTCCTACCATGTAATCCACCATCCAAAGGGCGATATCGGATGCTCAGCTGGTTGTTGTCAATCGACATTTCACTAGATCCAACAAACACTTCCATTCGGCATTCGCCAAGTAGCTCTTGCGAAGCCCTCGATTGCCAGCGTTCCATATGGTATCTTTCTCTTCCGCTGTCAAATTGTTCCTGCAAACCTGTTGAATCAGCATTTCTTTGTGCTTCTGGCTCATTTTCCCCGATTTGTTGACTCATGCCCCTGTGGCTAGAATGCCAAATACTCTCTCAAAGTCCTGTGCCCAGAAGGAAACTGTAACCAGGCAACCCCTGTAATCTATGATGGACCTGTGCGAATGTCAGCAGTAATTATCTACGATGGCCTTCAGCCAGGGCTCAAAATCAAGGAAATTAAAGTGTGGCACCAACACTGTCTTGTCTACCCAAGCCTGTCTCAATGCAGCCTTCAGCGTATGGTTGTTGGCTGTACTCCTCCACCATTGCTTGCAGTCATTACTAGTCAGGCTCTCCCAGGTCATGGCATCAGTGTCGGTGTCCATTCTCTTCTTTCCTGTTGCCGACGCCACCTGTGGCCTGTGTTGCACCGTTTTCTTTCCCCTGTCCATTTTGGTGTTGTCTCGATAGTCACCACCAGTTTTATCACCGTCTACTCGACCTTTACCCTCTACTTGACCATTGCTGCAACTGCCGAATTGAGGCAACTGTCGTAAAAAATATTGAATATTTAACCAATCCCGTACCTTGCTAATTTGAATTGTACTTGCCAGCCGGACGGTGTGATTTTTTATGCTTTTGTTTGGCCGTACGATGCACCCTCTGTCAGGCCATATGATGTACCCTCTGCCAGGCCATACGCTGGACTTGCTGGTTTCACTGCCTAGTCGTACGATGTACCCTCTATCAGGCCGTACGCTGGACTTGTCTGTTTCGCTACCTAGTCGCACGATGCAGCCTCTGCCAGGTCATATGCTGGACTTGACTACTTCACTGCCTAGTCGTCCAAAACGTACGATGTTCTCTACTGTGGCACTGCTCGACCGTACAGTGCGATTGTGTTGGCGTTTCAATTAGCACCTCTGGAATGCTTATTGGAAACAGACAACTATTGCAAGTGTGTTAGTACATGCTCTTCGGATTATAGAGAGGAAGATCTCTCTTTGCTGATTTTCCACTATAAAAAAGGGGTGTACTAAGATTCCTATCTTTTTTACTCAGCGGCGAGACACAAGGGTGCATAAACCAATGCGTCGTAGCTAAGCCTTTTCTCTGGTTTCCGCAGATCTTAACTACGACTAACTAAGCTTCTAAACTATCCTATCTCCCCAAGATAAACAGAGCATGAGGGCATAGGAGCGAAATGGATGGGTTGGATCACTTGAATCCTCCATCTCAATGGAATATGGCCGAGGCTCTGAACCTTCGGATATATACCAAGATAGGGCTCGATACAAACAAACACTCTCTTACGGTAAACTGGATTTGAGACTTGCCAAGGAGGAGGAACCCCTATTCGAGGTGTAGGCTTGGAAACAACAAGGAACGATGGCCTGTCTAACAGGATTCCTGAGGAGGTGACGACACCTGTCCAAAGTGTAGGCTGCAAGACAAAACATTAAACAACATCAAACGATAATGATCGATGACAAAATATCCAAGGAGGTGACGACACCTGTCCAAGGAGGAGATTGAAACAATGCACTATTTGAAAATGAGACTTTGAAAACACTCAATTATTTAGATCAAGCAAGCATGCACCATCTGATTTATTTCTTCAAGCTTCTCCAAAGAATTACATAGGTCGGGACAGCAAAGGCACGAAATCATGCACAATTGCGATCAACCAACGAAACTCTCATCCAAGAGTGAACATATATAAACAAGCTAACTCTGGCAACAATGGCGCACCAATTTTGCTAGCAAATAAAGGTTAAAAACAAATAAAGAACCTAAGGCTCTTATTTATAGAAACTCAAAGGAGTAGGCAACCCTAAAATCTCCTTGAGTTAACAAACAGTTCTTGCCAATCAACAAGATTTATTTCTATGTCTAAAAGTAGGTGAGCAAACAGTTAACTGGAAATCTACTTCAGTTAACTAAAACTAAATAAAAGTCAAATTGGAAGTCTACCTCAGTTGACTGACACCTAACTAAAAGTGAACTTATAATTACAAATGTGTCTCCAAATAGACATCCACCTTTAAAAGAGATCTGAGATCCACAAATCGTGGGAGTCAAATAGACATCCTAAATTAGTGGGATCTGACATGCATGATCTGTGGAGATCTGGAGTCAACTTGGAAAGAGGCATCAAGTTGACTTTAGTCATCATTAATGCTATTTGGAGGGTAGGACGTCCTTCTTGAGGTGTTTGACACCTCATCACCATTGGTCAATGGTGCTTTTGTTTATTCGTTGACTTCTTCATACGGAGATCGTTAGATGCCTGTCAATCATCAACTTACCGCTTGTCAGCAACTTGATGTATGCATCTCCTTCATTCTGCTTCCCTTAGGAGGGTTACTCCTTTTCTTTTTGTCTGTGTTTCCACTTTGACGTGAAAGGTAGTGTAGTATTAACCGATGGCGGCTCTGTGTTGGGAATGACTACCTTCCGCGTTCTTTTGCAACTTTGACGTTTTCCTTGATCTTTCTCAATGGAAGAGTGTTGTATGATGAAACCACGAAGCTTGATGATGAAACCGCGAAGTTTGATCACGATCATTCCAACCATGAGAAATGCACATGAACTTGCTGCATGTGTAAAATTCCAACAGTTACAATCCTCTAAACTGGCCTTGGAAGGCGATCAGATATACGAGGTGAAACCATTATGGAACCTATGGACTTGTTTCTATGCTTGTCAATCTGGCTAGATTGACCTCTGGGTGTGCCCGACGCAGATCGATGCCAGTCGTTTTCAGTAAATCATGGAGTAAGACCAATTTGGTCTTGTATTCGTCTTGGGAGAGCTACATTCTGAAAACCTTGAAGATTGACTGTGCACACGATGCTGCTCGGACAACTTTTTCTGGAACTACTAAAAATAGCCTCACCGGGGGTAATTTTTACGAAAAATTCTGAAACATGGGTTTTGTTGAGAATAATTCTTTAAACAAACCCAGATCGTCAGAAATTCGAAAAAATGTGTTTTTCTATGACATGCAAGAGCCCTTCGGTGGCAGAGGCAGCGAGGCACCAGAAAGTGATTTTTCTCGGAAAAATCCAACACATGGGTTTTGTTCATGCTTCAAAGCTAAACAAACCCAGTTTGTTTGATTTTCAAAATTATGACTTTTTCCGGAAACCCTAAAAAATAAGGGGCAGCAGGGCTACTTTTTCTAGAAAAATCCACATGTGGGTTTTGTTGAAAAAGCTATGCTGATCATACCCAGTTGGCCAGATTTGTGATTATCTGTTGTTTCCTGTGACATGCAAGAAATATAGACAAAAATAGAGGAAGTAGACAAAAGGTGGATTGGAAGTTATCGACTGTCAATCTGAAAGAATTATGCCTTTTGATGCAAACTCTGATAAATAGTCCCTCTATGCAACAGATCTTCAAAAATATGAAGAACGGTGAAAACCCCTCTGTCAGATCTTCAAAAATGTTGGAGAAGAAAAATATCCGTTCTTGAGCTCCTCAACCTACAAAGAAATAATGAATAATGGATGCTTAGATGCTTTGATATGTCAATTTGGAGTTGCAAGCATCAATTGGGCATCCAACTCATGATTGAGCCTGATTTGGAGTTCAGAAAGGTGATTTCCACTGATTTTGGAGTGTTTGGCCTCTTTTTGGCTCCAAAATTTGTTAACTCAAGTCAACATTTGCTTTTGACTTTCTTAGGCTTCCTTTTTGGAGTTTTGATCATTTTTGCAAGCTGAAGTGCCTCTGTTTGATCTTCGATCCTAGCTGCTCAGTTGATCTTCAGAAGTTGCTGACAGATCCGTTGTTGAGATGGGATCATCTTGACGAGATATACCTGGGAGAGATTAACTCAGAAAACTGAGTTTGAGTCTCTAGAATGAAGGGCGCCTTTCTTCAAGAGGGGCGCTTTTGGTTGTGCCTTAGTCAATTTTCATTGACTGTTCTTCGTTTTGGCCTTTTCAGACCCTCTGTGCTTTGATCTGATGTTCCCGTTGATGGATGAGTCAGATGACTCTGCTTGATGATGCATCAGGTTGCCAACTCGCTCTTGCTTAGGATGACTAACTTCTCAGTTGGAAAAGACAAGTTCAAGTCCTTCAAGCTTAAGGGCGCCCCTGGCCAACAAGGGTGCTTTTAGCTTTTAATTGATTTTACTTATGCTGTGAACTACTTGCCTTTGACCTCCTCTATCAGATGATTGATTTGTCAGAAGTTCTTGTTGATGGTTTCACTGGCGAGACTGATCATAGCTGAGAAGATCATCCTAGGAGGCAATAAAGATTCTGACTGAATCTGGATGCCTTCAAGAAAGGGCACCTTTCTTCAAGAGGCGCGCTTTTGATCATGCCTTAGCCAATTTTTGGCTTTTTCTACTTGACCTCAGTGTGTGATCGTTTGGCGTGTTCTGTGAACCTGCTGTCAGATTGATCATGTAGCTGGGAGGAAGCTGGAAAGATAACATGTATAGAGTTGTTGCTTATGGATTCATTTGGTGCCTGCAACTGAGGGGCGCCCCTGGCTAGCAGGGGCGCTTTTAGCTTGGAGCTCTTTGATTTGGCATCTTCGTTGTTGATGGATCCTCCATACTTTGCTGACGGTTGGTCAATGATCCCTGAATCAGATGATTTTGCTGATTGTTTCGTTGTCGAGCCAGCATGAGAATGAAGAGGATGACTGATTTGAAGATGTCAAATGATTACATTTGCCCTCTGAGATCCAAGGGCGCCTTTTTTCAAGAGGGGCGCCTTTTTCAACTGTAGACTGTGTTTTGCCTTGGTAGACAAAATGTCCATCTTCCAGAGTTAGCCAAATTTTGGCCTTTTTTGTTTTGAGAATCTCCTTCGCTATAACAGCATCATTTTCATCCTTTTCTGCCATAGCTTCTTCGTTGGAGTTCTTGAAGCTTAGCTTTCAACACCTGGTACTGGCCAATCTGCCATTAATGGTTGCGGAGCTCCTAGCTTTGTTCCTGAAAAATAGAAATAGACCCACCAGAGTAAAACATGTATTTTGATAATTCTGACTTGATTAGTGTGATCGTGAAGGCAATTAACCCTATCAGAATTATTTTCACCCATTTCCAGGAGGGTCCTATTTTTAAGGGTTTCCTTAAAAATAGGGCGTAAAACCCTAATTTTCATTTTTTCAGAATTTTAACCATAGGTTCCTTGATAGAAACCCACAAAGACTTCATGTTTGGTTTGACCTAAAACATACTTTCGATGGCATTTTTACATTGTTTAGCTCAATTTAAGCAGAATGCCAAAAATTTCATTTTGGGTACAACAGATTGTATCCCCCAGCAAACTGTACAATGTGAACAACAATCCGTACGATGCCAACCTCTGTTGCTCCAGCAAACCGTACGATGGACGCAGTAAACTGTACGATGTCAACCCTTGTGTCTTCAACCAGCCGTACAAGGTGAACAACAAGTCGTACGACGCAACTCTCCAAGCTTCCAACAAGCCGTACGGTGTAAACCTCTGTGTCTTCAACCTGCCATACGATTGGAATCTCTGTGTCTTTGTTGTACCCAAACCAAATTTTTTGCTTCATTAAGGCATTTTGCTTAAAATGGTTTAAACCTTGTTAAAATGATGTCAAAACGTAGTTTTTGGGCAATTCAAGTATGGGCTTTGAGTCAGTGTCATGCCACAGAGATATTGGCAAAATTTGAAAAAATTGAAAATTAGGGTTTTTGGACCCCTATTTTTAGGTCAAAACCCTAAAAGTTGAAACTTGTCAAAATCGACTGAAATTTGTTTTGATTGGTTTATTTTGCTTCACGATCACAATGGTGAAGTCGGATTTAGTTAAAAGTCAGTTTAAGCCTGGTGGGTAGTTTTCGTTTTTTCAAGTGAGAAGTTAGGTTTTCTAAACTCATCATTGGCAGATGGCAGGCGCCAAGTGTCGACAGCTAAGCTCAAAACGCTTCGGTGATGTTTCTATGGCAAGTTTCGTTCAAAAAGTTATTTCGTCTCAGAGGGGTTTTTCAACGAGGTGAAGATACAGTAAAATTGACTAAGTCTGGAATGAAAAAAGTGCAACTTTGAGCTAGGGGCGCCCATCATTCTAGAGGCTTTAATCAACTTTTTGTGACTTATCTCTTCCAAGATGACTTCTCCAGATTCCTGATAGCTTCGCGATGAGCCAGCCAACCAGTCCAACGGAGGAGTAGATCGCCTAAAACCAGAGATTCGATGCAGAACGAGGGAAATGCAAAAGTGATTAACTCTGAGGTCAAAAAGCGTCCCTGGAGGCCATGGGGGCCTATCTTTTTGAGGCTTCAAATGGAGTCTTTTGATCGAGTGAAACCCAGGAAGTTTGTTTCCATTTTTGGTCCAGCTCCGCAACGCATTTGTCAGCAGGTGAATCTGAGTTGCCGTGTTGCCATCATCAATGGTCAAATTTGAGGTTTCAGACTTGATCAGAAACTGTTCAGAAAGGACAAAAGCGCCCCTGGAGGCCAGGGGCGCCCAAGGTTTTGAAGCCTTTAATGGAATCTGTTTGATGATTTCAGATACTCGTCTTGTCCGTGTCAACTCCTACTTTTCGTTGCCTGTCTCAGCCGGGTCAGAAGATGTCTTGGCGGCCTGTAGTCGAAAGTTTAGTAGTTTTCAGCCAGTTACAAAAATGGCTTAACACTGGTTGGGAAAAGCACCCCTAGAGGCCAGGGGCGCCCATGATTTAGGAAGGTTTGATGATGTTTTTATACGAAGTGCTCTCCAGGAGCCCTTGCTCAGAATTCAGCCTACTCCGCAATGAGCCAATCAGCACGTTCTGAAGTTTTGCCAAGTGTCGGGAAACGTCAAGTGAAATAAGGTCAAATTATCAGTGAAAATAATGAAAATGCCTGAAAATATTCTAACACTGAGGTCAAAAAGCGTCGCTGGAGGCCAGGGGCGCCCATCTTTTTGAGGCCTCAGATTGATGAATTTTGGATTATCACCTCAAGGAATCTTCTTGTCAGATTTGGTCCTGCTCTTCGACGAAACTGTCAGCCAATTGATCTGATGCGGCAGTCAATCAGAATCAATGATCGAACGTGAGCTTCATTTGAGGTTTCTAGATTCAAATTTTTAGAAAAATGTCTTAAGTATGGAAGGATGCCTAAAGTCAAAGGTTGACTTTTTAAAATTCAAAAAATAGAAGTGCGCATGAGAAGAGTTTTCAGTTTACTAAATTTAGATCTTCAATTAAACTCTTTTCAAGTCGACTTCTGGTAAACCTATTTTTGGTCATAACTGGCTAAAATTAGTTTGCATGTATCAGTTAACTGAATTTTTCAAAGTGGCGCCCTAATTAGGGTTTATGGTACATCCAGTTAACTGAGTTTGAAGCCAAATATAGGCCATGCATGAGTTTTGAAGGTCCAATTGTACTTCAAGTGCCATTTCCAACACTTAGCATGCATTTCACACGCCTTAGAAGATATTCTTCTATATATTTTGCTAATGGCATCCATTATTCTTCATCAAAGTTGACAAGAAACATCTTTTCTTGAGCATAAAATTGATCTGAAGGTACTACAGGTGTCGAATTTCAGTGTTCTTCGTAGCTACGGATTCAGATTGTTCGAGAGAAGATTATTTCAGACTTCATTTTCCATTTGCATGCAGGTTTTATCAGTTCTACTTCAAGCATAGGCGAATTTTTACAGAAGAAGAGAGAAAACAAACAAATAAAACTTCTATTCTTCTGTCTTATTTTCCTCTATTCTCGTCTTAGATTTTCTTCGCATGTCAAAGAAAACGGCGGATTTTTCAGAAAAGCATCATCTGGGTTCGAGTATGTTAGCATCAACAACAATACCCATGTCTTAGATTATTTTGTGAAAATTGCCCCGCTGTGTCTTTTCTAGAGCACTGTGCTTTTTTCCAGAATTCTCTTTGCATGTGGGCCTAAATCACGATTTTTGACAAATCTGTTGATCTGGGTTGTTTTAGGATTCATTTCTACACAAAACCCATGTTCCAGATTTTCGCGAGAAAAATTGTCCCCAGTGCCCCTAACTCCCAGTTCAAATCTCAACCGAAAACCTTTTGCATGCAAGCCTAAATCCCATTTTTTCGCAATTCTGACATTCTGGATTGCATTAAGATTTGATTCTGCAAAAAAACCCATATCTTAGAATTTTCCTGAAAAAATTCACTTCCCCTTGCTATTTTTAGCCTATCCCCGAGTTTTTTCAGTTTTTCAAAGTTGTCCAACATACCTGACTTTACAATCAAAAGTCTAGTTTTTCAGAATGCAATATAATCCCATAGACTATAAGGCCAAACAGGTCTTTCTTCATAACTTTATGAAAACTACCGATACCGACTTAAGTCATGTTTTTCCCATCATCAATCTTAACTCATTGGAGGGTATCAACAGTACTACAATCAGGAATCCTGAGCGTTCAAGGATACTTACAACGGCATCCATTCCCATCTCAGTCTTTGATCTCGAGTTCGTACTTGCTTGTGTCAAGCATTATGACTCATCTACTAGACAAATCAGGTCGCCAGATGGAAGGGTTGTTTGTAGCCTTAAATTGAGGGATGTAGAAAAATGCTTTTCTATTCCTCCACGCTCAGATCATTTTGCTGTATCCATTTCAGATTGTGACAGAATATGGGAGGAGGACAAGGATAGATCATAGAAGAAAGTAGCTCAGTGATGGCTGAAAGTTCAAAAAACCAACATGCCAAGGAAGATTGCACGTGGTGATTTCAAGGATGAGATCACTATTTTGATAACTTTCCTCAACCGGTTAGCAGGTTCTGAAGACGCAAGCGTGTTCCGAACATGGATGTTTTACCTCATCTCACGAGTTATTGATAAGAAAGAAACCTTTGACTAGGCCATGTTTATCAACGAGTGTCTTCACTAGCAGATTACAAAGTTCCTCAAGATACATGAATTCCACATGGTGACTTTTCTAGTTTACTTAGTTGCATTTCAAGGTAGCTTTAAATTATTAAAGACCAATGGAGTTCTAGGCGTTCAGCGAGTGCACGAATACTACCCTTAGTTGGAGTTTTCGAAAGTTGAATAGGACTTTATAGTGGTGAATGATCACTTTCTTATGAGAACAGTCAGAGATTTGGATAACGAGATGCATGTGAGGATTTCTACAGAGGCACAATCAACAATGGAGAGTTGGGCAGATTGGTTCATCCAATTCCCTACTTTCACATATATTCATGTATACGGATATACAAGAGAGCCTCTGATGCTACCGAGGCACCCATCGGACAAGGTTCTTTTCATGGAGTTCATGAGACAGGCACATGAGGTTCACACTTTTCTTCGCAATCGACATAAGCCAGCTTTCACCTTTCCTTTTGAGTTAGGTATTTATAAATGCAAAACAGCTGCCGATTGCAAGTTAATGGCACACGAGTTAGGGAAACTCCAGCTCGGGTGTTTTCCTCAGAAGCGTACCTATGATTCGTTGGGTCATTATTCAACAAGGTTGGAGCGAAATGTTTCACATTCGACAGCGCTTGAGGACTTTTGGGTCTGAATTTGAGGTGCGTCAACGTCATTATTGTAGGCTTACTATTCCACAGATTGCTGATTTCTTCTCAGAGGATGTGGAAGGCTTGTCTGATGATGATGGGGAGATACTTCTTCATTCATTCATTAGAGACCAAGTTGCTCGCCAGCCACTTCACCAACCTGATTGGTATGTCCCAGTGAACACTTTAGTGAAAGACTTGTCTAGGTCAGTTATCAAAACAACCATGTCCTTCCTTGAGAGCAAGCGGAAGTGAAGGGTGATCCCAGTTACAGAGCCACTAGCAGTGGTGGTTTCTTCTTTACCTTCTACTTCTAGGGCAAGGCATCGAGTTAAGGTTATCATGAAGCAGCCTGAAGGGGTTAAGATTGGGGTTAATTCAAAAGGGAAGAGCATCACCAAAAGGAAACAAGTTGACCAGCACTTCCAATTGCAAAGCCAATACTTCCAAAGCCAGTTATTTCATCAGAACCAGTAATTCAGGCTGAGGCTAGTTTATCATCTCCAAGTTCACCTTTTTCACCACAGTCGTCTCCTATAGATATTGATTCGGAGCTTGAGTCTCCAATACATGAGACCTTCATACCAGTGGATCCGCTAGCAACTGATACAGTAGAAACAGCTCCACCTCGAGAGGATAGTATTCCTTATTCATCTTGGCTCGAGAGGTCATTGGGAAGATAGGTGTATGCCTTCATATGATCTTGACTTATCTGAGTTTGGTGAACCCTATTAGAACAGGTTGAATAAGAGGGCCAGAAAGCAAATTAACATTGAGAAAAATCTTGAGGCTGAGATCATCATAGAGGTTGCTACACCTCCAGAAGGCAAGTACTTGGATGAAGTTGATGTTGGTGACTTTACCTTTGTCAAAACTAATCTGGGTAAGGGTACTCGACACACCGACGTGAATCTGTTCAAGGTCGTCGTGAATAATCTCGAGGAATGCGTCATGAAGGATGGTGAGGATAAGGCAGTTCTCAAGGCTGAAATCAGGCAACTCCGCATGTACATCTCGAGTTTGCTTCATGGTAGCGAGGGGCAAGCACCTTTACTCCCACAGCTTCGAGAGACCGCCGCAGATCAGCAGTGGATTCACCACTTGGTTAATCGAGGAAAGTTGTTGGATACCTGGATTGAGGACTTTATCATTGCTGGTCGACACCTCCTCACAAAGCTATATCAGTTGAGGGTTGACGCACATAGTCTTCGCCAGAGGATTCAAGAGCTCGAGATTTTCATAGCTGATCGTAAGCCGAAGGACCTGATTTTGATATCACAGCTTGCGGGAGTCTATGACGCCATTGAAGCAGATGGAGATCAAATGAAGGTCTTCACTTGGAGAGAGTTGTATCTTTGCAGGGTGGAGACATATGACAGGATTTCTGCTAAGATGAGCATGTTTCAGGAAAAGGTTGTTGCAGCTCTTCATTTCATTAGCGAGTACATCACTCAGATCCCATGTCATTATCGGCATGAGGATGGTACATACGCCAAGTTAGAGGCAGTTCAGGCTGAGTTCGAAAAGCTAGTTCGTGGTAACCTAGGTGGAGGGCCAGAGGAGTTCACAATGCTGACTATTAGTTTCAAAAAGGTGACCACAAAGGTTAGAGATAGTCAAGGGAAATCCAGGATGGAGACAAAGAGTTAGACAGACAGTTAATCATCGTGGACAGCGTCAGAGTGCCAGATGATGATACTATCGACAAATTCCTGGAGGAGATGATAAACTTGGAGTAGACTTTCAGTTAGACCTTGCAATTGTTTACGAGGATGAGTCATAAGCAGCAGTTAACTCGATGCCTCTTTCCAAGTTAACTTCTTGTTACACATTGCATGCCATGTCTTTCTTGGAAACATCTACATACACTTGGAGTTTAGATTAGGTTTTTTGCGTTAACTAATGATAGTATTCCAGTTAACTTGCTTTCAATAAGGACGTGCATGCTTGCACATTGTCCATTTAGATTAGATGTTTCAGTTGACTGATGATAGTTTGCCAGTTAACTGTATAGTTTCATTCAATTAGGGTTTAGGAATAAGATCTTGCATGTGTTGTAGGATTGTAGTTGACTCAAGGTGATTTTAGGGTTGCGTACACCTTGATGTCTATAAATAAGAGCATTCAGCTCATTTGTAATTTAACTTTCGATTGATAGCATACATGTTATGCCTACCTTGCCTGTAGTATTGCAATTATTGTATCTGTTCAAGGAACTTTTACAGGAGATTAATAAATGTTGTGCCCACCTTGCCTGTATTATTGTCTTTGTTGGATTTGTTCATGAGCATTTGTTTTGATAATGAATTGTTATGCCACTCAGGTTCCATGCAATTATTATGATGAATGCTTGCCTTAGTTAGATATAGTGGCTAGTTCGATCGTAAATTGTACATGTTTTTCGTCTATGCAATTTGCTATCCTAGTTGGCTATCTTTTATGTTTTGTTATCAATAAGCCTATTCGAATTGAGCAAATAGTTGTGCCCACCTTGCCTTCATGTTGAGAATTTGTACTTAAAGCTTATCGTATGATGTGTGTGATAATAAGCTTATTCAGCCGAGCAGATAGTTGTGCCCACCTTGACTTCATGTTGCGAATCTGTACCCAGCTTATCGTATAAAAACCATTCCCGCTCCATTTCCTCACGCTCTGTTTTCTTGAGGAAACTGCATAGATTTAAAGAAGTTAGCTTAGTTGTAGTTAGATGATCTGCGAAACCAGAAAATACTTAGTTGCAACGTTTTAGGTTTTCTTAACCTTGTGCCTCTACCACCTGAGAACAAAAAGATAGAATTTAGTTTACTTTCCTTTTCCATGCATTCCAACACAACGAGGGAGCTTCCCCTCCTAATTTGAAGAGCACTCATTATGTAGTGTGCATAACTGTCCATACAAACTCACACTCCAGAGGTGTTAGTTCTTACGCCAACAGTTTTCAACCCGCCATACGATTGGAGAGTCCTGTGAATGCTGTATGGTGTGAATGCACTTTAAATGCCGTACGATGTGAAGCTGCTTTGGGTATCGTACGCCTTGGAGACTTTGAACCTGTCATATGATTTGAGACCTTTGGAGTGCCTTTTGTAGTCATACGACCTCCTTCTTGGCCGGACTTATTCTTTTCTCCTTAGTCGGCTTTTTTATTTTTTCAACTTTTTTAATTTCATTTAATAATTCTCTCTAGAATCTTTTATTTTCCTTTTGTTTAATTTTTTCTCTCTTTCCAATTCTTTTAATTTTTTTAATTTCTTTTTTTCCTCACTTTTTCTTTCCTCTTCATCTTTTCTTTTTCTCTTTGTTGTCCCTGTTTCGTCCCCTAGCTTCATCTTTAATTCAGATGCATAGTACCATTTAGATGTATGCAGAAATCTTTTATAACATTCTTCTTCACAACAAGTCCCTATATATTTTACGTCAAACCATTTATCCAGCAAAGGGGCGGGACCAGTACCTTTATATCTGTCGTCAACATACCTTCCTCCGTATTGCTGGTACCACGTAACATCTTCACCTTCTACTGCTGGAGGTCCGGCTGGATTGGGTATTATTTTCCAGAGTCCGTCCTTTGTTGCTATTTTCCTTACTCTCGGCAGCTTCCTTCTCTCTCTTATCATTAGTTTAAGTATTTCTTCTGTGTACCCGTCTACATGTGATATGAATTTATCCTCTGTCATGACCACTGTTTTCAAACAAGGGACCGTCTTTTCAAAGTATGCCTCCCATTGTTCATCGTCCCATTCATCCTTTTCTTCGTCATTATCTCCAAGTTGGGGTTCTCTTGCCGCTTGTTCTTCCTTCTCCTTTTGTGCCTCTTCATCCATTTCTTTTGCCAGGTACCCTTTCCGTATGCCTTCGTATGGGGCGACGTAACTTCAGTGTCCACCCATTCGTTGTCAGAGTGTCGGTGTCCCGAACATTGCATTGGTCAGGTGTTTGTTTATCTGTGGTACTGCTGTAAATGTAATCAAATCTTTATCAAATAGGATCCTAAGAAATCTAAGGAATTACTAAGGTCTGAAATTTTGTGTGAGAAGTCTAAGTCAAGATACTAATTTCCAGATTTCTTCTCTTATGCTAAATGCGCTAATTGCAGAACATTTATAAATTTCGATGTTTGCATATCAATGAGGGAACCACCTTTAATATGTTGGAGACCCGCCTTTAAGAGACGCGTCTCATGAGAGGACGTGTCTCCACAAGTGGAGACACATCCGCTCATGGGACGTGTCCCTTTGGGCGCGCGGGTTTCAAAGACAACCGACTAACACTCGGTTTAACAACCGTAGCACATATACACTCAGATACATGGCGGATATATATTATATGAGTTCCAATTTTATTCAATGCAGAATTTGAACATCATTTATTATTTCGAATTTATGCATGCTTACAAATTCGATTTAACTTATTTTTCCATAAATATGTTTAAGGATTAATTTCGATCACATATAAATGATGATGATGCTATTTAGCAATCATCATTTATATTTGACCGAAGCTATATCTCATTAACACTCCCTCTTAGCTAGGGAAGATATTGCAAATCAAATAAGTGGAGATATCACCTTCACACATGATATCAAAGATATGATATGTTTTCTCAATATTGTCAAGTCACATGACATTCTTCATAACACATCTTCATTATGGTATGTGCACTGACATCGTCACATGATGTCTACCATAATTCATGGCATATCCATGGATATATAATTATCCACCATGATTATCTCTTAAGGATCACAATGATCTTCAAATGATATCAAGTCCCATGATATTCATCAAAGTGTCCAAGAGATACTATCATGACATGTCCACAGATATCAAGTCACATGATAGTTCAACTCATCATTGTAGAGTCGTCACTTTACAATGTCAAATACAAGTGTTCATTATTAGAAAGATCGTCACCTTTCAATAATGTACACAGGGGGAGTAGGCCCATAAGGTCATGGAGTCACACACATGACAAAAGAGTTTACACATTAAACACCTTTATATATTAGTACAACTTATAAACAATTTGTATTTCAAACATAAATATCAAATTACATTTCAACCATACCAAGTTTCTTCCTGAAGTGCTCTACCTTGATTCAGGAGAGAGGCTTGGTGAGAATGTCTGTAGTTTGATCATTTGTACTAACATACTCCAACTGGATCACTTTCCTTTCCACCATGTCTCTTACATAATGATAGGGGATCTCAATGTGCTTAGATCTATCATGGAAGACAGGATTTACAGAGAGTTTGATGCAACTCTGATTATCATAATAAATAATTGTAGGATTCAAGGGCTCACCAAAGAGTCCCACAAGCAATTTACGAAGCCAAACTGCTTCTCTTGCCCCCATAGAGGCTGCAATGTAATCAACTTCTGTTGAGCTCTGTGCAACTGAACACTGTTTTCTGCAAATCCAGGAGATCATAGCCGATCCTAAACTGAAGCAACATCCTGATGTGCTTTTCCGATCGGTTACACTTCCAGCCCAATCTGAATCAGAGTATCCATGTAGATCTAATTGGTCATTTCTATAAAGAAGACCATATCCAATAGTGCCTTGAAAATATCTCAAAATATGTTTCACAGCCATTAGGTGAATTTCCTTTGGCTCACACATGAACTGGCTGAGAACATTCACTACATAGCAAATATCAGGTCTGGTGTTAATCAGATACATCAAGGATCCAATCATTTGTCTATAAAGGGTTGGATCTGCACACTTGGATTTTGTTGCTGTTTCTTTCAGTTTGTGAAGGTTGGTTTCCATAGGTGTAGACATCGATCTACAATCCAACATTCCAAATCTCTTCAGAATATCAATAGTATACTTCCCTTGGTTTAGTATAATGCCCTCTGATTTCTGCCATACTTCCAAACCTAGGAAGGAGTGTAGAATGCCCAAGTCTTTCATGTCAAATTCAAAAATTAGATCATTCTTTCCTTGAGCAATGAGGTGATCTTCTCTTGTTATCAGTAGGTCATCAACATATAAAATAATTATTAGCATATCACCTTTGATTACCTTGAAATAGAGATTAGAGTCAGCATCATTCTTGGAAAATCCTATTCCCAAGAGATAGTTGTCAATTCTTTCATACCAGACCCTGGGAGCCTGTTTAAGTCCATAGAGGGCTTTCTTCAGTCTGCACACATGTGAGTCAGGTTTATGTATCACAAAACCTTCAAGTTGTTCTAGATAGACTTCCTCTTCAATGGTTCCATTTAGGAAGGCAGTTTTCACATCCATTTGATGGATTTTCCAGCCTTTAGCTGCAGCAATGGCTAACACTGCTCTCACAGATGTGTAACGAGCAACAGGTGCAAATGTTTCTTCATAATCAATGCCTTCCTTTTGAGAAAAACCTCTTGCCACAAAACGTGCTTTATGTTTTTCTATACTACCATCAGCAACATGCTTGATTTTGAAGAGCCATTTGGAAGAGACAATAGATTTCTCTTTCGGTCTAGGCACTATATCCCATAAATCATTCTTTAGAATGGACTGATATTCCTCCGTCATTGCATCCTTCCATGCTTGATGTCTAAAGGCTTCTGTAACACTGACAGGTTCTGAGTTTATGATGTTGTTCATTAGAGCAACATAGCTAGAGAACCGTTTGGGTCTTTTACTTTCCCTAAACGTTCCTTTGGGTGTTGCATGATCCTCGGCTTCTTTGATCATCTTTCTAGCCCAAAGTGGCCTCTTTCTGCCGTTGTCATTTGTATTCTCATCTGAAGTAGATTGAGGTTCATTTGGCATTTCCTCAGGATACTCCCTCTGAATCTCAGGAACAGGTTCCATTTCAGGTACTCTAGGGGAATAGGTTTCTATCACACTAGAACTTCTTGCCCTTTTGAATGCAATGTCTTCTTCAAAGATGACATCTCTGCTCAATTTATTTTGTTTCTGCCCGGGTACAAATATTTTGTAGGCTTTGGAGGTTTCACTATATCCCACAAATATCCTTTTCTTTCCGAAAGGTTTGTTGTACCCAAACCAAATTTTTTGCTTCATTAAGGCATTTTGCTTAAAATGGTCTAAACCTTGTAAAAGTGGGGTCAAAACTCAAATTTTGGGCAAATAAAGTATGGGCTTTTAGTTAGTGTGATGCCAGGAAGATACTAGCAAAAATTGAAAATTTTGAAAATTAGGGTTTCTGAACTCTATTTTTAGCTCAAAACCCTAAAAAATAGGAACTTGTTAGAATTGGCTGAAATTAATTTTGATTGGCTTATTTCACATCACGATCACAGTGGTGAAGTCAGTTTCAGTTAAAAGTCAGTTTAAGGCTGGTGGGTAGTTTTCACTTTTTTAGGAGAAAAGTTAGGACCTCCGAGGTCGTCAATGGCAGCTGGCCAGTACCAAGTATCAAAATTTAAGCCTGAAACTCAAAGCAGAACGCTCTATGATGATAGATGTTGAAAAATATGCTTTTTGACGGAGGGGATTTTCAGATTGGCAAAAAGTGCTAAAATATTCTAAGTCTGGAAACTTTTTCACGGTGTAACGTGGGAGACACTTGCATAATCAACGTGCAAATCAACTTTATAGTGTCCGTACATGTGAAAATGATGAAGTATAGTCATACACACACCTTGGCATTCACAACGCTTCAACGTGGTCAACCTCAATAGCGGATACAATGTTTGTAAAGCATAAAATGGTGAAAATCAATGAATTCAAAGCAAATCTGGGCCCCTGTAGCCCAAGGGCGCCCTTCCATTTGAAGGTAAAGATTTGATTGCTTTGGATGGAGAATACATTCATTGTGTTCAGTTTTTAGTTAGCTTTCCGTTTAACTATGAAGCAAGATCATCTCAGTTGCAGAACTTCGGCAGACGAAGACAAAAGCAGAGGTTACGAATAGTGTTTTCCACATGGAGGCAGTCTAGAAATACAGATCTGCGCCCCTATAGCCCAGGGGCGCCCTTCTTTTTGAAGGTCCAGATTTGGATGCATGTGTTTGCTAATGGATTCAGTCTTTGCAGAATTAGTCTGGCTTTTCAACGAACTATCAAGCGGAGGCGTACCTAGTGCGGAACTCTGGTTATCAATGTCAGAAGTGGAAATTGCAGGCGGGATACATGTGATCAAAGATTGCTAGTACATGGTTTGAGCGCCCCTATAGCCCAGGGGTACAAGGGCGCCCTTGAAAATGACTTGTCAGATGGATGAGTTTGCAAAGAGGGTCTTTCTAAGATCTTTTCCAGTTCAGTCCAGCTCCGTGATGCACTCGTTCACAAGACGATCTGGCATTCTGAGAGATCATGACAGAGGTTCTACCGAGCATGTAAAACAGAGGATGGTGAAGCATAGCTACACAAAGCTGCATATCTGTAGGCTAGGGGCACCCAACCTTTAGGCCTACCAGATGGGGTTATTTGCAATTGCAGTCTTCACAAGACTTGTGTGCAATTACTCCAGCCATTCAAAGAGTCCAGCCGACAGCCTCCGGGATTTGGCGAGCGCTCGTACATGCAAGGTCAAGGTGACAATGCTGTAAAGTGGAAGTGGTTGAAGACCGTTTAAAAAAAGACTCAAGTATAAGGCTAGAATTTTCTTTGGAAAAGGCGACTCTTTTAAAGGCCTTAGAAGCAGTTTTTTGGCTTCATCTTCTCAAAGAACATCTCTTGCAAGATGACCAAACTGTACAGAGAGACAGACGGCACACGAATCAGAGCATTCCAGCTCCTGATATCAAGGGTCAAAGTATGGTGTTCGGATGAAAGTGACACTTTTGTCAGAATGGTATTTGTGCTATCACAGGCCAGGGGCGCTCATCTTTTTGGGGTTCCTGATTCAATTTGCAGATACCTCACATACAGTCATTGGATGCACAATACTTCCAGTCACTCAATGAATCTACTATTCAGTCAGCAGGGCTCATCATTCATCGTCAATAGCAATTTGAAGCATCAGAAGGCAATACGGAGAAATGGCTGTCTGGAATCAATGCATCAATTTAATCAGAGGCGCCTAATTTTCTAAGGTGTTAGATGATGATTTTAGCAGTTGTTGCTCCCAACAGACATTTCATCCTTGTTATACAGGCTTCACAGTGGATATCTCAACACGGTCGCAAGATCATTCAATCATCCGAAAATCAGAGTTGAACATGGTCAGATGTAATTTCGTAGTCAGCTATAAAATAGGAGATTCTCAAAAATCTCATAACTCTTGCAGATGGATGCCTAAAAGATCAAAATTTGACTTTTTAGAATCAGTGAAGTGTGTTGAGCACAATAAGAGGCTATTTTTGGCAAAATGATTAAAAAAATATTTTTGCATGCAGAGCATTGAAAGTGACGAATTTCTTCAAAGATAAATATTGGCGCCACTTTTGGTTCTTTGCATGTTTTGAAATTAAAATATTATTTTTAGTCTAAGGACTCAGAGACAGTGGCAGTTCAGTTGGTAAAAGGCCAATCGAATTCCTTCTTCACAATTAGGGTTTTAGCATGCATGAGGGTACAATTTCATCTATTTAACCAAGCCTGGCATCTTTTCTCATTCACAAAGCTTTGAAAGTTCGAATTTCCTCAAAGAGATTAGCGAATTTTCATCAGATAATCAAGCTCGAAGGCGATAGGTAAATTCTTTTAAAGGTTCAAGTCCAGGTTCAGCATCAGATTCAAGACAGAGTGGCAATTTTGAAAGAAGGCATAAAAACAATTAAAATAATAAAAGTCTTTTTCTCTTCACTCTATTCTCTCTTGATCAAAGTATTCCGCTTGTTAAGATTGCGTGAAAGATCATGCGTTCAACTCCAAGGTTCCTTTTATCGTGAATAGACTCAATTGGTTGATGTGAATATGCTGGGTATTCCAAGGGGACTTACGTAATTGTTCAATTTCGTGAAGCAGATGAAAGATTTGACTGTGATATTCTGATTTTTAAACTAACCGGGAAATGCTGAATTTAAAAGGATAAGGGGGTAGGGATTCTACAATCTATTTCTAAAGGATGGAATGCGAGGACTGACTTCGACAATCTGCAAACCAAACTTTGCTTCGCCTCCCTTCGGACAACTCTGACAAAGTTGGTGCAATCTTCAAAGGGTGAATAAGATGTTCAAATTATGATTCAACATGCGCACCCCATCACAACGATGCAAGTGAACACACGAATCACAACCAAAGTTAAGTACCAATATTCCAGTTGACCACGCAGGGCAAACTTACCATCAGCAAGCCCGCTAGTGGTATGGATAAAGGAAGACTTGTCCAAACCAAACACCACACTCCACAATTAACAACTACTTGCATAAAATAAAGTCTACTTTACTCTAATCTACTTGAATTGGAAAGACGAAAAAGTCTTGTCAACTGCTCACAACAAAAGAAAGAATCACCGATCAATGAAAATCTTTATATTATGAGAGTCTTACACAACAACCTTTCACAAAAACCTTCAAAGGGAAAGCTTTTCTTTCCTTTTCAAACTAAGCTAACTCCTAGCTCTACTCTCTAACTTCTATCTCCAATTCCGTCTAGCTCTGATCTATCTCTATTCTATCTCTAATATATTACAAATGAGGGGGGATGCTCATTTTATAGTTGGCCCAGTCCAACGGACGGCTTAGATTGAATTACACTGAAGGGCTCAGATTGAGCCACATATGCCCTAATTAGGGTTTTTGCCCTAAAAACCAACACAGAGAGGAGTGGGGTAATAAATGAACAAAATATTCTTCACTCCTCTGCAGGAACCACTATGAGCAATCAATGCCCACTATCTTCCTCCAGAAGATCCTCGCCCAGAAAGACTTTCTCTGCTTTGCCTGCCAATTCTCTTGTGTTAGGAGGCAAGCACACAACAACACTTGGTTCAAATCCTCCTTGCAAAAAAGTTCTTCGTTAAGTCCTCTTGTTGCTTTCATTCCTGGATGCATTTCTCTCTTGTAACTTTCACATTTCTTCAGCTCACTGCCTCGAGCGTATTTAGCCCCTTTTGCACCACGTTCTTAATGCCTTAGACAAATCTTCAATGCCTTTTCCTTTTCCAAAGTCACCTCAAGTCCTCACGCCTTGGCTCTGGTGTTCATCCTGCAAAACAAAAGAGAGGAGCATCAGAACACTTATAATATAAATTCACTTTACTTACCTAATTTCCATGTTCTGACTGATTGATCTACGGATGTGATAGAGTTCATCTCTTTCCAGCAAACTTCCATAATTTTTCAACATCTGGGTGCATGGTGTTCATTTCATCTTGATGTTTTCATCCTCCTGCCTTAGCAGTTTCATTCACCTGCCTTTAGGAGCTCGATGACTTAGAGAAAATTCCACTCGTCTTGAGCTTGAGTGCATACCCCTTGTTGCCTTGTTTTCCCTTTCCTTAGACAACTTTATCTGCTTTATAAATTTCATCAACTGTAATCTGGGCGCTCATTTTGACATCGCCAACCGAGGCATTTTTTGTAAAAACATTTCTCTGCCTTAGAAAATTTATTCTCGCCTAGGAAATTCATTAACAGGCGCCAAGCTAAAATCTCTGCCGAAAGAGCACAAGCAAGGTGTGGAAAAGATTTAAATCATCTCCCTGTGGGAAATGTCCAATACCCAGAAGAAATTTCCCCTCAGAAATCTGCATTTCCATGTGCATCCAGACGAAGGGGTAAGTTTAATTTTTATTATTTTTGAAAAATAATAAAAATTTCTAAGGTTTATTCCATTTTAATTTGGGCGCATTCCGCACCTGCAGTCTTCATTTTCCTATCTTGGCATTTTTCCCTAGCTCCTTGAAGAATTTCCCTTCCTATTCATGGGCATATTTCATCTTGCCTCTAGAAATTTTAACATCACCCCCTAGGCGTATTTTTCATTTTCTCCTTAGAAAATGCCTTAGAAAAATTTAAATTTAATTCTCTTACCCATGAAGGGCGCATTTGAGCATGTCAACTTCCACTCAAGCCTCACACTTAGCGAAATTTCATGTGTTAATTTCCACCTTAGGGCGCATATGAGGTGGTGTGAAGGAAATCCGCCAACACTTAGAAACTTTCAATATCTTCCTCGGGCGCATTTTACCTAGGGGGAAGAAACTTGAGGGCACATTTAGGGGGGTGGGAAGGAATTCCCATGCCTTAGTATTTTCTTGAAACCACGCCCTCCTCTTGCCTTGGGCGCATTTCACATGTGCTAGAGGAACTTTTGGGCGCATCTAGCATGTGATGAAGAAATCCACGCCTTAGCATTTGTCTCATCTTGTCTTTACACCTTAGGCGAATATGATGGTATGAGGAGGAACTTTGCCACGCCTAAACCTTTACCCTGCCTTAGCAACCCTTCTCAATATCACGCCTTGAATGCTTCTCACTATCCTTATGGCCTTGGGCACATTTAACATGTGGAGGAGGAATTTTTTATACTTAGAAACTTATCCAAGCCTTATCTTCTTTGGGCGCATTTACCATGTGGAGGAGGAATTCACTTATAGTGGGTGCATTTGAGGGAATTTTCAATACTTAGAAACATTTCCATTGCCTTGACTTCACATCTCCTCTATGGGCGCATTACACCCATCCTCCTGCCAGTTTCAACTTGGAAATTTTCAATGCCTCAGCTACGTCTTGCCACTCCATTTTTAGCAAATTTTGGAGAAGTGTGACTCTTCATGGCTTTTTATCTGTTCTGAATCTGGAGTTGGCGTGATATGTCTCTTGTGACTCTGTCACCTTGTTTATACCTATTGCCTGAGATCATCTGCTATTTTTAGCCCGCCTGCTATTTTTAGCAAACCCTAAAAATTATTGACCTCTGCATCTTTGTTTGACCTGAAATTTGTTCCATATGATTTTGATGTTGTAAGTGGCCTGTTCACACCTACCCTCGGCACAGACCTACTATTTATAGCCCTGTTCTGGAGCAACTTATTATTAATAGTAAGTGCTTGGATTGCGCCCGAATTTTCCCAGTAGATTGCTTGAAGGATACTGATTATGGTGGTGTGCTTCGTTCCGACAACTTTGCATTTCATTCCCTCTATTTTTAGGCAAAGCAGTGGAAACCCTAATCTGACCTGCATGTGCCCTGAGTTGTTTCTACTTGACTCGATTTCTGTCGCCTGTCGTTCTGCTTGCTGAACTGAAGTGTTGGGTAGCTGCTAGGGTGAAACTGCTATTTATAGTAAGGGTTCGGAAAGTGATTAATCTGATGTCAGATGAGTTTGCATGTCACAGTGCCCGTGGGATCTCAAAAAACCCAGAAAACTGGTCAACATGCGGGCACTGGCTAAAAATAGTAAGTCCCTGAAACATGATCCGCTCTGCGTGCATGTCATATCGTTGTGAAGCTCTCAAAAAACCCATGAGGAAAAACCTGACATGCGTTGAAAAACTCTGCATGCAAACCCTAAAAAATAGCCTCTGAAGGCTGAAATGTTGAAAGTCATAATCTCGATTTGCATGTTACGTCATCGCGAAGGTCTTGAAAAACCTAGAAACATTTCCCAGACATGCATTTGAAAGGGATACGTGCAAACCCTGAAAATGGCTCCTGAAGCCCTAACTGCTAAAAATAGCAAGTTGTCTGAATCTGTTCAATTCTTGCGTGCAAGTGCCTTGAATTTAACTGGATGTGCTGAAGCAGTCAGAATCCCGAAATTCTAAAGAAAAGACCTTCCAATTAGGTACTTACTAAAAATAGTAAGTTGTCAGATTTTAATGAAAACTCAGTGGGAACCTGCTGGCAGCCTCCTGACAACAATGTTAAGCTCAAACGTCAATTAGCCAACTCAATTCAACTTCAAACTATCCTGAGGAATGAAACCCTAATTTCACAGATAGCCAAAATTTCCAACTTAGGTCAAACGATGGGACATCCCCGGAAGGATAGAACGATCAAAGAGAGAGAGAGACGCAGAACAACCCAAAACCAAAGCCAAAAGACCAGAATGGAGCAAAACTTTAGGGGGTCCCCATTTGAATGGGGCGATGTGTGAAAAGGTCACAACAGGGCCCTCGAGAAGCAGTTACGGCCTCTAGTTGGCAAACAATCAAGCATGGTCTTGAAGACATCAAATTAGGGAACTTGCAGTTGCGGTCAGATAGAGCCCTAGCCATGAATGTTGCGGAGGGTAATGATGGCATGGTCGCAAGACCTATCCATCATGTTTTGAGTGGTGAGCCATCTTTTGATGGTGGCAGTATAGGATGGAATACACATGGCTACTCTGGTATTCCATTGGCGCAATCAGGGGAGTTTCACCTCGATTGCATAATGAAGTCCTTGATGACACAGCGAGGTGGGTTGAATAAGAAGTGTTTTGGTTCACGTTGGTACGATATATTTCTAACAATAGGGGATGAGTCCAAGTTTTGCAAGTCTCCTACTTTGTTCTCTCTAGTTGGTTGCTTCCTAAAGCAAGAATTTGAGACTTGGTTCAATTGGCTTCTAGAGGTTATCAGAGTGGCACAACAGAAGCCAACTAGTGTTGAAATGGAAGGACTTCCAATTTGTCCCTAGGACCTAGGTGGAATGCACCTACGGACAGTTTTGATACATGAGGTTTATCACCATAGTACTTGGAGTTGGCATGATGAGGTTATGAGCCTTTTGACCAAGTACCTAGATGAGAGTCCACCCTTGGTTGCATTCAAAAATATTTTGTGTTCTTGGATGGCTAAACTCGCGAAACAGCAGGTGGGACAGATCTCTATACACAATTTATATGGCGATGATGTTCAGATTCGGGATCCAGGTATTTTGATGTTGGATGGATGGCCACATAGATTGCCAGAGCTTGATAGTGCCAAGGGCTTCAACTGCATTCAAAGGACATTGGTTGGAGTATTCTACAGGATCATGTGGGGTCCGGGTGGTTGGTGGACATGTGCAATTGGTTTCTACTTTGGCTTCAGGTGTTGTGGCAGCTGGGCTAGTTTGCAGTTGCAAATTGCTTGACGGCAAACAATCTCTAGGAAGGGAGGACTGCGATGTCCCCATTTTCCAGATGTAATGTCCCTTGTCAAGTTTGCTCTAAAATTTTCAGTTTATGTTGTTTTGACATTTCGTCAAACACTTGACCTGCAAACTCCTTTCAGCATATAGATGATCTTTCTTCTATTTTTTCTTAATGCTTTCTCATATGTCAATAAAGAACATGCATGGATAATTTCTGAATTGAGTTACCAGCTATTATAATATGCATTTGACTGAAATTACAATGGAACTTCACTTCTATCAAACACCTAAATACTTGCAGCAAAATGGACTATTGTTCAAATACTTTGATAATGCTCTTATTGATTCCAAGCCATACTTCAATTCTGATTTTACAAGATTCTCAAGAAATGAAAATGCAATCATAAACCACTTATAATGGACTCGTACAGCAAGTGGATATTTCTTCGAACACTTGTCATGCAACCTCTATAAAATGATAAACTCAGATTTCTATAGTTTTCTAATGACCACACAAATGCAATGAACATGCCATTGACTGTTTACATATAAATTTCAGTTCTGAGATGAATTTTAGCATTACCACAACTTATAGGTGTTGATTTTTCATAGCAGCACACTCAGAAATTGAATGTAATGTCCCCTTTTTAGTATGGACATGATGACAGATGGTTAGCCTATTCCTAGCCCTCGTAGGCAAAAACAAATGGTTAGAGGGTCCTTCTTGGCAGAGATCAGTGTGTTTTATCCTTCAGAGCCCAGTGTGGGTTCAGGTTTAGCCTTCGTTAAACTCAATTCTTCATACTTACTATTTATAGTAAGTCACCATTTCAGGGGAGTCGGGGTTACTATATTTAGTAAGGCACTTGGACAGGTCTCAGATACAGTGTTGACCTCTTAATCAGTTGGATGGGCGAAATATTAAATGTTTAATGAGTAATTATCATTAAACGTACTTTAATGAAAATTAAATAATATAAAGTTAAATTATAAAGTCAAAAGTGTACTTTATTTCCGATGAAGCCATGACCCTCAATTAAAATCACTTAAAAGTACATTTTTATAATATTATTTTGGGTGCCCAAGTTTGAGGAGATATTATAAAGTTTTTATTAAAAACCTAAAGTGGATTTCAAAGCCAAATTAAATACAGTTAAGAGGTTGACCTTCTTGAGGAATTATAAAAGGGCATCAAAGGCATTTGATTTCATTATGTTTTGAAGATTTTAAAACTTGTTTCTTGGTGAAGTTTGTCTGTGAAGGAGAAGCCTAGGGTTTCTGTCTTTCAAGCCATTGGAGAACGCTAAACTCTTCAGTGTTGTAGCCATTTGAGGTGGTGAAATATCCATTGAATTTGGTCAATTGGGAGAGCTTCATCCAGAAGTTCTATGTGTGCCTAAAGGTGAAGTTTTTATCTAGGGTTTGAAGATTATCAAAAGGACTATCAAGTGCAGACCCAAGATTCATCATTGGCAGCAATTAAAAAGCAGATTGCAAGTTTTCATCTATTGCTACAGTACCCGCGTGAATAGTACTCACGATACAGTAGCACGTGAACAGTAATCCGCTATAGTGATTCGCTGTTGAAGGGCATTGTGCCTGGGTTTTGATGTGGAGAAGTGCATCTTTGCAGCAAATTGATTATTTACCAGCCACCTGATTGCTGCAATTAATTGTCAGAATTCATCTACAGCTACAGCTATACATTCATTTCCAGAATTTTATAAAAATCAATATTCTTGGACTTCCGGGTATGTTTGGCATTGTAAAGGCTTTAAAAGGGATGATCAATAGATTAAAAGGTTGCATTGTAACTGTTTGCCAAATTGTCCATTGCTGTAAATGAATATTTTCAGTCATGAATATGCATGCCAAGTGTTTGTTATAATGCCTTTTTGCTGTAGATGCACATTTAATGTATTTTTCAGTCCTCTAGTTGCATTGGGAGGCATAAAAAGTCTTATATTACATCCTCATTACTTGTTAAGCAATTTAGTAATTATCTACAAGCATTATATCATCATTGGCAAACTTAAAACGATAACACAGCAAACTGAAAATCCAAAACAGCAAGATAAGACTTGGCTTGACAATTGTTTGTCAAAATTACAAGGGCAGAAAAATTGAAGAGTTTTGAGTTAGCTTGGGCTAGGCTCATCACATTGAAGACAATAGCGAATAGAGAGCAATTCGGGTCCTAAGCCAACTGAAACTTATTACAATGCCAAAGTAACTGTATAACAGCAATGATAAAATCGACTCCTCTCAAACCTGATATAGACTTGGACAGCCTTGACAAGGAGATGTCGATCAGACTCAATAGCAAATCCCATGCATGGCTGATGTCTCCATAACCAGCTACAGAAATCCACAATATGCCACTAGAAAGTCAGGCGCAGCTGCTTGCCATCAACTCGTCCTTCAAGTATGAAAAATAGTGACTGAAAATGCCACGACCTGGGTGCAAGAGGCTGATAGAAGCCTTCAATCTTGGCTGCAATATGTAGAAAAAGCCAGTGCCTAGGGTTAAGGAACCTCACGACCTTCACACTGTGATGATCAGCTTCTAATGAAGAAATGGCTGTAGCTGCTTGCTGGGAATGATCTTCTATATATTTTATTTTCTTTATTCAAATTCTCCTTCGAGCAAAATTAGATTCTTGTATTCAAATGGAATAATAATTGCAACAATATATTAGTTGTTGCAATCATGCAAAACCCTCAATAGAATGCAATAATAAACCAACTATTGCATTAAATTAAACTCCTTATTCAAAAGTGCAATAATACATCAGCTATTGCACCAATTAAATCTTGCAATGAAACTCTTGTAGAAACCCTAGTTAGATTGCTCAACAATATCCAGCTAGGGTTGATCTTTCACAATAGAACCTGGTATCCTAGAGTCTTCAAACCCTCGGACATGAAGAAGCCTTCAAGCTCTCTCCAAACTGAAATGAGAAGTGTAATCCAAGACATGCTCAAATGCCAAGCCCACAGCTCCTTATAAAGATTTCTCAACGACTTCCAAGAAGCTTCTAGAAATATTATTATTTTATTTTAGTCACTTTTATTAAATTAATTAAAAATAAAGTTACCTTTATTATTTAATTTATTTAGATAACTTTATAAATAATTAATTTAATATTCTCACTTTATTTTAATTAAAATAATCAATTAAGCCATCCTTTTGAAATATTATTGATTTTTGGACAACTTAATTAAATTAATTAAATCACTCCATCATAAATTTGGGGACATCACACCGACCCGCTTAAGGAATAATCATTATTTTAGTTATTTAATGTTACCGGAGAAAAATGCAAAGTTAAAAGGGTAATATAATAATATTAAATAATTATATTAAAGAGTTATAAAGTGACATACTTTAATGGTAAATTAATAAAGTCACTTTATTAATACTTTTTAAAAAGTGACTTAAGTGAAAAATAAAACATCAAAGAGTCACATCAAGGAATATTAAAATATTCTTCTAAAAGCTTGTTGAACACTCTTCTTGGATCTTTCTAGAAGTTCAAGGAGTTCTTTAAAAGGAGAAAAAAGAAGCTCATTTCTCCTATGCTTGATGTTATTTTCTCATTCTCATTTGGAGAGCTTTTCTGAAGCCTCTTTGGTCTGTGGGTTTGAAGACCCTAGGGCATCAGTTTCAGTAGTGAAACTATCTACCCTAATGGAGATTGTTGAGGAATCCATTCAGGGTTTCTACAGGTACTTCATTGCAAATTTAATGGTCACTTTCAGCGACCAAATTTGAAGATTAATGGTTGGAATCTACTTGTCTGAGAAGCAAGGATTTTGAAGAATCAGTTTGGGGTTTCTGAATAATCAATAATATCCATATTCATGCTTTGAGATTATTATTGTAAAATCAGAAGTATTATTCTGATATTGGAGATTAGAATCACTTGTTGATTGCGTCTTGACTCCTTAGTTCTATACGTGTCCTTTTGGAGCAACTCATACAAAAACGCGGGCTCTTTTCCAATGGCTTCGTGAGAGATATGAAGGAGATATCAATCTGTTGCAGAGGTATTGAGCATTTCTGAGGTGGAACGTTTGTTGCTGAAGCTTTTTTGGACAGCCACTTGCAAGAATCAACCTTCCATGACCTTGGCGTTATCACTACCAGGTCTGAGTTGTTTGCATCTGCTCATCTGTATTGTATTCTCAGTCAAATTGGCACGTTTGGGGGTCTTTATTTCCATATCTTCTGATTCTAAGTGTAAGGTAGAAATTTATATGCTGCTGTAGCTTCACAATGACATCTAAACTATTGTAATCTGCTCAAATTATGAAATAACAGTCTGCTGTAGCGAACTAAGTCTTCTGTGCTAGCATTTCAGACATATTTATACCTGCTGCAAGTATTACAGTCACTCTTCGATCTCCAGGTCTGAGTATCAAATCTACCTTTGTGATCAAATCTCGTTTGGTCAGGTCTAAGATGAGTGGACTGTTATGGTTCTGAGTATTTTATCTGCTGTAATAATTCTGAGATTGCTGCATATGAATTACTCGATCTGTAATACTCAGAAAACACTTATTATTCTGCTATTTCCACATTACTGTCACTGGCATGTCTCAGAACTCGCTCACTGAGTTTGTTTTAGTACTGGAAATGTTGTGTTATGCCCTTACTTGGTTATTCTGAGTTGTTCAAAGTCTGATATCAAAATCTGAGCAATTATACTTGCAAATCAGTTATTTAGATAGTCCAGAATGCCACAGAATTGCTTTCAGATTTGTCTTTGTATGTTACATTGAACATCAATCAATATATTTACATTGATCTGGTGGAGTTTGATAAAATGTTCCATTTATCAAATTGAGAAATCGAAAAGTATCATTCCCATTGGCAAGGGACATTATAGCTGATGGAACACTTGATAAATACAAGGCTCGGTTGGTGGCTAAAGGGTTCTCGCAGAGATAAGGCATTGACTATGAGGAGACCTTTGCTCCCACAGCAAAGATGAGCACAATCCAACTTGTCCTAGCCATGGCAGCATAGTTTGGCTGGAAGGTCCACCCAATGGACATAAATAATGCCTTCCTCAATGGAGATTCAGAGGAAGAGGTCTACATGATGCAACCTCCTAATTTCAAGGTTGCAGGCAAAGAGCACAAGGTATGCAGGTTGTTGAAGGCTCTTTATGGCCTAAAGTAGGCACCCAAGCATGGTACCTGAAGATTGACAAGTACTTGGTTCCATAGGGGTTTAATGCAAGAGCATTGGTAGTGTTAGCATTCTTCTTGTCATCTATGTGGATGATATCATCATTACTGGCAGTGGGTTACATTTGCTTTAGCAGATCAAGTTGAGTTTGTGTTAGGCATTTGTTATGACAGATTTGGGTCTCCTACACTATTGTCTTGGTGTAAAAGTTTGGCAAACATGTGGCAGTATTTTCATCTCTCAGTCAAAGTATGTTAGGAGTTTGTTGGAGAAATTCAAGATGGCAGATTGCAAAATCTCATCCACTCCCATGGAGAAGGGGCTGAAACTTTCAACTAAATCAGACTCACCAGCGGCGAATGAGTCTGCGTTCAAGCAACTAGTGGGCAACCTCATCTATCTTACTACCGCTAGACCTGATCTCAGTTATGTTGTGAGTTAAATTTCTCGTTTCATGACTGCCCTAAGGCAAAACATTGGGTTGCAGCGAAGCGAATGCTAAGATATGAGAAAGGGACATCTGACTTTGGCATTCTGTATAGCAGATGCAAAGATCTGAGGCTGGTTGGTTATACAAATTTAGATCGGGCAGGTTCAATTGATGACAGGAAGTCCACTTTTGGGTATGTTTTCAGTCTTGGTAAGGGTGTAGTCACATGGACCAGTAAGAAGCAGTAGGCAGTAGTTATTTTCTCAATAGAAGCAAAGTATCGGGGAACAGTCAAGGCAGCATGTGAGGCAATATGGCTATGAAGGATGCTTGCTAACATGCAAATGTCTCAAGTAGGGCCTTCACCCTTGTTTTGTGACAACCAAGGGGTGCTAAAGCTTGCCAAGAATCCAATCTTCCACGAACGAACCAACTATGTTGAGCTTCATTGTCACTTCATCCGACAGTGTGTTGAAGATCGATCTGTAGTGTTGCAGTATGTTCCAACTGAGGATCAAATTGTTAACATTCTCACCAAGTCCCTAAGTCAAGATAAATTTGTAAAATTTTGGGGTAAACTTGGTGTAGTTAGTAGAATGATCATTAAGGGAGGGAATTAAAGTATTGTTGTAATATTTAATGGTCATCTTAGTTGTTAGTTTACTTTAGTTAGCTTTGGGAGGGAATTAAAGTATTGTTGTAATATTTAATGGTCATCTTAGTTGTTAGTTTACTTTAGTTAGCTTTTAGTAACTTTCAGTTTACTGCTTTAGTTCATGATTGTTTCATTTTAGAAACATCATCATGTGATTTATTATATAAGGAGTATTCCTCTCCTTTGTTAAATAGATCAATTAATTACCATTCCAAACTCAACAGACCCAAAAAATTAAAAAACTCGGGACTTAGACAAAAACTTAGCAATAACTCGGCAAATTCATTGAACATTTTAAAATACATAATTTTTTAAAAAATCATCAAAATACAAATAAACATTTTCAAGTTTATTGATTTAATGAATACCAAATATTACTATCTATTTTGAATTTTCTTTCCTTTGTCTACAATGACATTGATATGGGTTGCCTACTGAGGCATAAAACTAAACTTAATACATATATTTGGTATCATTGATTTTTTCTAAAAGAAAGTGATAGGAGGAAAATATTATAAAATAGAGACTGTATATGCATAAGAAAAAATAAACATTTCGCAGCAACTATTGTGTTCCAAAGCTTAAATCTATGAAACTATGCATTTCCACAATATTGTCCAATTTATATAGCATTAATATAAAGAGAATAACGTGAACATATATTTATTGGGATTCAAATTTATATTTATTGAGATAAATAAACACTAAACAGTAAATAGTAAATACTATGTAAAATTGATGTTAACTTAAAATCCAAAGATATCATTGCAAAGCAATTGGAACTCAAAGGCCAGAGCAAACAAGGGACCCTGAGTAGTTATTTAAATTTTATTACATAGATATGAATTGTGACACTTGCAGTCGCGCCACCACCATTGTCGTAATACCTCTATTAGCGTTGTCAGACTCAAACAAACCGAAAACCTCTAAAAATAAAGCGTGATTCCTATCTAAAAAAAATTGTTGGCTTCTAGACATGTTTTTGGTGAGTTGATGGCAAAAAAAAGTGATTTTTCCGCATTTTACAAGTAAACTCACCACATGTTTTTATCTTGGTGCCAAGTGAAGCTATGATTAACTCACCAACCCTTTCCACTCACAATTACTCGTGAGTTTTCATTTGAAGCGCCGAGTTTTACAACTATGGTTTGAAGGGAAAGCAATAAAATATGACACACTGCATTTAGAAGGAGATGTTCATGAGTGTTGATACTATGGATTGATGACCTAGGGTCATAGTCTCATATACTCTCATACAAATTTCAGCCAGAGGTTAATTGACAAGTTTGACAAGAATGATCCAGAATTGCATTTTAGGGAGCTAGCACAATTAAAACAATATGGCTTAGTTGACAGTTATGTAGCTGAACTCCAAAGATTGTCGGTGACAATTCTTGATGTTTTAGAGAGTTGGCTTATTGTATTATTGTTAAGGGCTTGACTAAACCACTTAGGGGTTAGATAATATAGAACCAAAGCATACTGACTTGGATAATGTTTACTTCACTGAGTGTAATTCAATATACTACAAAAGTAAACTAGAATATACATAGAACAAAACTACATATTCAAGAGCACAAGATACTTGAAATATGGAATGCTTCTATTCATTTGCAGTAAACATGTACAGTAAAATAGATGTCACAGTATCATCAATCCTACATAATATATTCCCGACTACATGACTCAAGTACCTATAGTACACTGGCGGTGGTTGAGTTACCAATCGTCGCATCCCTTCATTATAACTAATTACTTTGTTAGGAACTTAGTTCCCGAGACAACTAACATGACATGTACATAAGTACATGGATTATTAATATTAACTAAAGTCTTATTTGCTTATGACTTACAACCGACCAAGTACACCCTTGACCGACTACATCAACTCACGACCGACCAAGTATACTCTCGGCCGACTACAAATACTTCCACTTCCCTACATATTGCACTTGAGGAGTCTCAAAGCCAATGCACTTTTAGTGGAAGTGGAAATGGAAGTGGATTGACATTGCTTGTGATTCATCTAATGTTCCTACATACATTAATGTCAATGATGATGATGTTGATGATTAAAAGTTTCAAAATAATTTTTGAACTCTATTGTACCCCAAATTAAAAAAATTGCTACACTTAGGCATTTTGAAGAAATGAGTCAAAGTCTTGTTAAAAATGTCAAAAAAAGGTCAAATTTGGGATTTGCATGTCTTGCATGAGGGTCAAAAACTCGAAATTTTCAAAATCTGATGATTTGGGTAAACTCAAAGCGGCCAATTCTATAAAACCCATATTTCAGTTTTTCGGCCCTAAATTTTAGGAAAATTTCTATTTTTAGAAAGTTTCTAAAAATATAACTTTTGGGGGGTTTTTTTGGGTTTCTTGTGAAAAGGATGTTGGCAAAATTTTCTAAAAATAGAAAGTTTGGTTTCTAGGGTTCGGCAAACTGATTTTGATTGGCTCAAAATACTTCCTCAATAGGCCAGTCCAATCAGAATCACAAAAACATCAATTTTTCCCTAGTGGGTCTATTTTGCTTTTTCAGGATCTCCAAGGTAATTAATGGAGGTCAGTCAGCTACCAGGTGTCAGAGTCAAACATTCAAGCATTGAACAAAAGATGAGAAATGATGAACGTGCATGAAGATCAAAGAATGGAGAAAGGGAGCTATAAAAGTTGAAAAATGCAAAATTTTGGCTGTCTGAAAATCCAAGCGCCCCTACTCAGTTTTGGCGCCTAGATGCTCATGCTTTAGAAAATTTTCACCTCCAACAGTCAAAGCATTGGCAAGCACATAGAATGAGGAACAAAGTTGAAAATTGCAAAATAAAAATTAAGTCTGACAACCATGGGCACCGCAGAAGGATATAGGCGCCCAAATTTTCAAGAGATCAAATGATGAAATTAGGGTTTGTACTCCCAAACAATGTTGCTCAAAATCTTCTCAACTTCGCAATGAATCCAACAGCACAACCATCTGATCAACCAATCATTCGGAATTTGAGATCAACGGAGGAGTCTCAACCGAGAAGCTAAAGGCAAATCATAGAAATCATCAAAAATATTCTAAGTTTGGAATTTTGGGTGACCTAAGAAGAGATAGGCGCCTAGGGTTTTGAAGCACCAAATTTAGCAGTTAGGGTTTGCAAATATGCTCAATCTCTTCATATTTTTGAAGGCTCCGCAGTGAATATCTTGGCATGATCATCGGATTTGCAGCTCCCGACAAACTCAGAATGAACAGAAGGTATAACATGAGGTCTCAAGCTTCAAGGTGAAAACAGAGTAAAAAATGGTTGTCTGAAAACTTGGGCACCCTAGAAGGAGATAGGCACCCAAGCTTTTGAGGTATCAAATGGTTGAACTTGCAGTCATAGCCTCCAGCATGACTTATTCAGGCTTGAAGTAGCTCTTCAATGCAATCGTCAGCAAGCTCATCAAAGTTGACAGTCATCAGATATCACCAGTTGATCGGAGGGGTAAAACCATGAAAATGAAGAAGTCAAAGGCAAAAGGTGAAAATCTCAGAAAATAAACTAACTTTGGAGGAGTTAGGCACCCCGGCTAGCCAAGGGCACCCAAGCTTTTGACCCCTAAATTCAGCTTTTAGAAGATGTCACTCCCAGGAGACCCCTCTCAAAGTCCTTCAAGCTAGCCGACAAGCCCAGTCGCCAATCAAACGGGTCAGTCTAGCTCCCAAAATCACGAAATCATCTGAAGGTTGAGGAAACAGTGTTGAAACTTGAAGAACATAAAAATGGCTAATATTGGTTTTGTTTGACGCCCCAGAGAGAGATAGGCGCCCATGATTTTGAGGGGTCAAATGAAGTTTTTATCAAAAATTGCCTCCAGGATAATCTTCTTAGAATCAATCAGGCTCCACGATGGATCATTCAGCTAGGCCACAAGATTCACAAAGTGCCTAGAAATCAAAATCAAACTAGGGTCAAAACTCAAGCAAAAGTTGGAATTTCATGAAAATTGGCTAAGTCTGAAGAAGGAAAATGCCCCTAGGCAAGAAAGGCACCCAAGGCTCAATGCCTTAGTCATTTTTCCAAGATTTATCTTTCAACATCAAAAATTGTCTAAGTTCGATGCAATTGCTCAAGATTGGCTTCAAAGAGTTTTAAAGCTAGAGAATAAAAGCAGTTTTTATCCTAAAAACCTATTTAAGAGAGCTTTTGTTTTCCATTATTCATTTTTGCAAGTTGGCGTCCAGAGCAAGAAGATTTTCCCTTTTCCCTCAACGAAGATTTGAAGACCCAAACGACATGCTTTTTCGGTGTTCTTCGTGGTTTCAAGATTAGTGAGCAAGGAGGAACGCTTTTTCATGCTCCAAACTTCTATGGCATCACTTTTTCAAAACAACCACTCAACTTTTTCCATTTCTAATCACATGGGTCTCTCCGCTTTTCATCCTCATAAACATTGAGAATTTTTTCCCTTCTAGAAATTGCTTTTTGGTCGCTTTTTTAGGATGGATTTAGCTTTTTCAGTTTCTAAGCATTCTGGGTTTCTCCAAAACGTGATTTTCTACAAAACCCAGGTCCCAGCTTTTTTTGGAGAAATTGTTTTTTCAAGACAAATCAGCATTCTATTTTCAACAGCACTCTCCACTCGAAGAACAAGAAACAAATCAGTTTTTTGGCGGATGTGATCGAGATTTAAAGCAGCAATCTTTTGGAAGCTTTCTTTCAGCTTTCTTTCTATTCTCATCTCAATGCTTATCCAATCTTTGTGAAGGGCAAATATCAAATTGTAATAGTTGGCACTTTCCTTGTTTTTAGGTTTTCATAGGTTGTTAGATGCTTATCTTGTTTTAGGTTTTAGAAATAAAACCTGCATGTTGGCAAGTCTTAGTTGTAAAAGCAAGGAGATTTCAGGGTTCCCTACTCCTCTACTTAAGGTATAAATAAGGGCAGCCTTGCCCATTTTTCTTTAGCAGTCATTGTGATAGCAAAACGTTGAGCCTACTAGTGCCTTCTTATTGTTATTCAGTATTGTTCAAACCGTGCTTGTGATAACAAATTGTTGAGCCTATTTTGCTTGCAAGTTGTCTAGTTTCAGTTCACTTAGTGTTGGAGCAATCTTGCAAGTCTCTTCTTGCTACAAGTTATTGTTCAGTCTACATGTTACTTGTGTCAATGTGTTTTAGTTGATCGCAAAACTGTATGCCTATTTTGCTACAATCCTGCTGTCCCAAAAGTGTAATCTATAGTTCTTGAGATTTGAGAAAATAAAGTCTTGTGCCTGCTTTGCTGCCCTGATATAATGTCTCAGATTTTCGTTTTATATGTTATGCTTACATGATCTTTATTTCGGCTTGCATTGAAATTTCAGTAGATGTGCGTTTGGAGAAAGTTTGTTTAAGTATTTGTGCTAGAGAATCATTCCTTGTTCATTTCTAACTCTCATGCTCTGCATTTACTTGAGTAGTTAGAAATGTCATTAGCGTAGGCTTAATCGTAGTTGAACTTCTAAAAGAGAAAACCTCAGCTACGACGCTTGAGTTTTATAACCTTGTGCTCTTAGCTGAACAAAAAGATAGGCAAATTAGTTTTAATTTACTTTCTTAAACAACATCAGCAAAGAGGGAGTTTCCCCTCCTAATTCGAAGAGCAATTTATCTGTGCATAGTTGTCTATTTCTAATTCACATACCAGAGGTGCGAATTGAAATGCCAACAAACTCGATATTATTATTTTAATATTGAACTTGAAATTTGAACGATGAATGTTTTATAATATTTATCATTTATGTTTTGAATGACATTCAAGTTTATGGTGGTTTTGTTGTTTAAATGATGCTATGTGATATTTTAATCTTAATAATCTTAATTCATACTTTTAAGCTGCATATATATATATATATATATATATTGTCTGTGTGTGATTTTACATATTTTTTGTATGGACAAACCCAAAACAAACGCATACATATATATATATATATATATATATATATATATATGTCTGTGTGTGTGTGTGATTTTACATGTTTTTTGTATGCACGAACCCAAAACGAACACAAACCCCAAAAAAAAAAAAATTGCCGAATCCACAAACCCAAACCAGGATGTGTACCAGAACCAGCAACTTAGTTCTATTGTAATTTCAATATTGCACAAGAATTGCAAAAAAAAGTCACAAATTTGTTAAGAAACCAGAGAGGGTTATTACATCCAAACCTTAAAAATACAAACTTGCCTGAATAAAGATTTGCTGAAATTATGAAACAAACCATAATAGTCTCCAGTCCTATTGTAATCCAGAACCACATTTTATTATTTTAACCAAAAAGAATACAAATTGTAAGGTATTTGACAGCCTTAAACAAAGGTGCAGATTATGATTAAATGGTTATATACCTCAAGCTGTTCATGAAGGCGCTTCTGCACCTCCATTTGCATTCGCAGTGCCTCTGTAATTTCTATGCCCCTGAAAAAGGAGAACAGAATATGAACATCTTATTTCCATCCAAACAATTGTTCCTTTTATTTCAACAAAAAAATGATTATTGAGCCATTCACAGAACACGGTAACCAGGTTCTTAAGCCCAGGTAAGTTCTGAAACAGATCTAGGTGGTTAGAATTCAGATTCAAGGTCTCAGAAAATGGATTTATCAGAATACCTGAAGATTGAAATATAACGGAAAAGAACAGGTTGTAATAGCTCAAGTTAACTGTAAACCCTTAATGTGCTTAACACATAGAAGTAAAAGACTTTTATGCATGTGAAAGAGTAATTTTTAAACACCCAAATCACAGTAACCAGGTAGAAATTGGGCAATCTACAAACCACAGAACTGGGTTCTTGAGTCGGATGAGTTCTAAGAAAGGTTTGGATCGCTAGATCCAGATACAAGTCCTCAAAAAAATGAAGCAATAAAAACATTTTAACTGTGAAAATTAATGAGATCTAAAAAATGATAATCCCTTAACCTGATTGTAATCCTCAAAGTGCTACACTTGTAGAATCAATTAAATTCTATGAATGTGAAATAATTTTTCATAACCCTCTGTTTTTGTTATGTTTTGAACTTTATATTTCCCTCAAACTCCTGAGAGGGCCTACACCACTGCTCAACTTTCAGGTCATTAAGACATTTTTTAATTGAAATTCATTTATAAACATAAATCCTTGTGTTTCATGCCCCAAAATGAAACGCTTAGCACAACCCCAATAATGTAGATTTCCAATGATGAAACCAAACCCACACCCACAATTCCAAGTCTTCAGAACTTTCCATCAAGTCGTAACAGCAATTTTGCAAGTTTGCATTAGAAGTCAGTGATAAAATATGTAAAATCAAATTCAGATACTTGTTAAATATTAACCAGTCAATCCCCCTCAAGACAAACAACAGTACAGAAGGGATTTTAATAAGCTCTATTTAACCACACTAGAACCTTATCATTAACAATGTTTTTCTTTGCAAGAGAAACCATTAGCTGTGAATTTGATTTGCAGTGTAAGATTCATAAATCCAACAGATAAGAAATCTACTCACGATCCACCATCCAAATTGGAAAGGATGTCTGCAGCATCTTTCTTCTCTGTTTTTGCACCTGCAAAAGACAGAATGAGGCAGCCGATTAAGGGTAGCATTCTTCCACATGGATTTAGAAATTATATGTTTGAGGGGAAAATGTGACATTGTGATTAAATGAAATTACACGACGTCAATGTACATTTATCATTCTAATTTCTAAAGTTGGTTCACTTGAAAATACCAGGAAGCAAAATAAGCTACTCCCAAGATACATAAGGTGGGCTTATTTACCATCAGCAGCTGAATCGGGAATATATTTGGCTAGGCGATATTTCTGCATCAAATTAAAATGGTAAACTGTAAACCAAGCATGTCTGCATGCAATTAAGTATTAAGGATATATTCTATTAAAAACTGCTCTTAGCAACAAGGCAAAATCATTTCTACAAGTATGGAGAAAACCTGCAAAGTTGACTTGGGCTATTTAGTGCTCCAAACTAAACTTATTGTAAGAAGGCTGAAATGCTAGAATGATACCTGCAAATGACTCTTCACATGATAGATAGTGAGACCTTCTATGCCCATCACCCTAAGAACTCCTTTTGGTGTTGCCCCTGTAAGCCAAGAATAGTAACAGAAAAGAAGTAAAGCAATTGAAAAACATTCTTGACCATGTCAGAAGCTCTACAGCTATTGCAAAGCATTATCTTGAAGAAAGATGCATTTTAGTATTTTACAATACAGAAATCAGTATATACTATATTGAAAGCAAATGAGACAACTAACTACTTCAAAGGTTAACCCGAAAGCAGTTGTGATATAATCCTTCATAAAGCTCCAAAGAGGACAATAAATAATTTATCAAATTGGCACTTGCAGAGCTAAACTATATGTTTGACATAGGCTATAACAGAATGACAGTGCTAAACCTCAAAACCCCATAAGTGGGCCAAAACAATATTGAGTGGGCTGTGAGAAACATTATCAATCACTTTGGTTTGCTTCCAAAGTTCAGTGTCCATATTATCATACAAATCACATGTCAGGCCTGATGGACGTTGTGTTTTTGGGGTTTTTACAAGACTTGTGGTCCCCTTTTTTCCTTCATTTTTGTAGGAAATTCATCATAGAATTGGGGTTGACCTATAGAGTCCAACAAGAATGATTATTTTAATGTATTTGTTGATTTATATTTTTAATATATTGTCATATTCCATTGTTGTACAATGTTGTACCCAAAATTAAAAAATTTGCTTCATTAAGGCATTTTCGTAAAAATGGTCAAAATCTTGTAAAATTGTCGTCAAAAGTCAAAAAAGGTCGAAATTTCTAAAAATATTTTCTATTTTTAGAAATTTCTAAACAATAAATGGACCATAGGTTTTTTCTGGCTTTATTGTCAAAAGGATGCTCGCAAACTTTTGGAAAATTTTGAAATTAGGGTTGCAGGCCCTACTTTTAGGGAAAATGGCAAAAAATAGAATCTTTGCATAAATGGCTAAAATTGATTTTGATTGGTTGATTCTACATCACGATCACATTGGTCCAGTCAGAATTGTCAAAAAGTCATTTTTTCTCTGGTGGGTCTATTTCGCTTTTTCAGGAGAAAAAATAGGACCTCTGAGGTCATCAATGGAGGATGGGCAAATACCAAGTGTCGGCGAAAGATGCTCAAAAAACGGTGAACGGAGGAGAGGGTTTCAAAAAGTTGAAAGTTGCAAAAAATATTCTAACACTGGAAAAGAAAAGCGCCTTGTTTCAAAGGAGGAGCCTGGTAGTCAATGCCTTAGCCAACTTTCCAGCTCACGCATGAGCGGCGGTGAACATGATCAACGCATTAGTGACGACAGTCGATGCGGTCAACGAAGGTGGTGAACACGAAGCATAAGGTTGAAAATCATCAAAAAATGGCTAAGTTTGGAGCACAAAAGCGCCCCTACTGGCCAGGAGGGCCCAAGGTTTCAAGCAGTCAGAAGTGCTTTAAAGGTTTGCAGCTGCAAACAATTTCTTTCCAGATTTGAGTAGGCTTTCCAACAAATTCATCAGCCAGTCCAGAGGAGTCATCAAACACTGCAAAATGCAGATTGAGTGAAGACACACCACGGGAAACAAAAGGGTAACAAGGAAAAGTTGAGGAAAGGCGCGCTTGTTAGCCAGGGGCGCCCAAGATTTCAAGGTTTCAAAGGCAATTATTAGGGTTTGCAGTTTTGGGGGTCCTCTTCAGAATTCTGCAGGCTTTCCAACAAGCCTAGCATCCAGTTCATGGGATCTGTCAAACACCCGGAAATGAAGATCAAGCGGAAAATGCTGAAAGTCAAAGCAAATTAAGAAACTCAAAATTGACTATCTAGAGCAGAAAAGCGCCCCTACAAGCCAAGGGTGCCCAAAATTTTGAAGCATCAAATGGAATTTTTAGGTTTCATGACCTCCTGCAAGTCCTCAGATTTTGTCAAGCTTCGCGATGAATCCATCAACAACTTCACCGAAGCTCTCGAACATCCAAAAATGAAGATCAAATTGAGGTCTTTTCGTCAAGAAGACAAAGTGAAAATTATACCTTCTGCACACATGGGTGCCCCAGTCAGCCAGGGGAGCCTAGGAATTTGAGCCCTCTGAAACAGTTGTTAGGTTTTGCAGAAATGATCATTCTTTCTGGAATTCTTCAGGCTTTCCATTGATATCTTAGCCTAATCACGGGATCCATCAGTCACTAGCAATTACAAATCGAACGGAAAACAAAGCATGAGAGACAAAATTGAAAAAGTTGAAAATCACTAAAAAATGGCCAAGTCTGGAGCAAAAAAGAGCCCCTGTAGGCCAGGGGCGCCTAGAGATTCAGGCAATCAAAAGTCATCTTTAGGATTTGCCACTTCCAAGAGATTCATCTTGAATTTAGTCCAACTCCGCAGCAAATCCATCACCTAGCTCGAAGGACTTGTCAAACGTTGACAATCGAAGATCGAATAGACACCAAAAACGGAGGAAAAGTTAAAAATCATGAAAAATGTTCCAACACTGCAAAGTTGGACGCCTTATCTCAAGGAAGGCGCCTAAGTCAACTTGAGTTAGAAATATTTGAAAGACGTCTTCATGCTTTGACAGCCCTATTTTCTAGGGATTCTTCGAGTTGACAGATATTTTCACGTGATGACTCCTAAATTTAGGGTTTTTGCAAGTTAACTACTTCTTTCACCTCCAAACTTTACTTTAGAAGCATTTGGGCATCTTGTTGTGACCTTTTCACACATCACCCCATTCAAGATGGGGACCCCCTAATTTTTGCTCCATTCTGGTCTTTTGGGCTTTGGTTCTCTCTCTCTCTGGTCTTCTGTCCTTCCAGGGATGTCTCCATATTTGACCTAAGTTGGAAATTTTGGCTAAGTCTATGAAATTAGGGTTTTTACTCTTAAGGCTTGTTTGAGATCAAATTGAATTATCAAAGTGAAATCTGAGCTTGGCACTACGATCAGAAAGCTCATGGTAGGATCCCACTAATTTTTCATCATGTTCTAACGACTTACTATTTTTAGTAAGTGTTCAATCTGAGGTTTTTTCCTCAGAATTCTAGAATTATGACTGCTTCAACACATCCAAGTAACTTCAAGGTGCTTCCACATAAAATTTGAGCATATTTGGACAACGTGCTATTTTTGGCAATTTAGGCTTCAAGAGCCAGTTTGAGGGCTTGCATGTGGGCTTTTTCAATGCATGACTAGAGAATCTTTCTGGGTTTTTCAAGACCTTCGCGGTGATATAACATGCAAGCCAAGATGATGACTTTTAGCAATTAAAGCTTCAAAGGCTATTTTTAGGGTTTGCATGCAGGCTTTTTCAATGCATGTAAGGATATTCCTCATGGGTTTTTCGAGAGCTTCGCAGTGAAGTGACATGCAAACAAAATTGATCATTTTTCAGGGACTTACTATTTTTAGCCAGTGCCCACATGTGGACCAATTTTTCTGGGTTTTTTGAGATCCCTCGGGCACTGTAACATGCAAACTCATCCGGCAACTGATTGATCACTTTTCAAGCATTTACTATAAATAGCAGGTTCACTCCGATAGCCACCCGACACTTCAGTTTCACAAACAGAGCAACATGCAACAAGAACCAAGTCAAACAAGAGTCGTTTGAGGCACATGCAAATCAAATTAGGGTTTCCACCTATATGCCTAAAAATAGGGGGTGAAATACATATGTTGTCAAAGAAAAGTACCCCATCAGGATCAGCATCTTTTGGGCAACCTACTAACAAAATTTGAACAAAATTTGAATACTTACTATTTTTAGTAAGTCACTTCATGGCTATAAATAACAGGTCTGTGCCAGAGGCAAGTGAGAACAGGACACTTGAATCATCAAGATCATGTGAAGCAAATTTCAAGTCAAGCGGAGCTGCAGAAGTCAAGCAATTTTAGGGTTTGCTAAAAATAGCAGGAGGGCTAAAACTAGCAGATGAGCTTGGGCAATAGGTATAAGCAGGGTACCAAGGCCACAAAGGCATATCATGCCAGCTCTAGGTTCAAAACAAGTAAAAGGCCATGTAGAAGCTTACTTCTTCGAAATTCACTAAAAATAGAGTGGCAAGAGGTAGCTGAGGGCGTTGAAAATTCTAAGTCCACAAATGGAAACTGGCAGGACGAAGAGTGAAATGCGCCCAAGCTTGAAGAAAGTTCCTTCACACACCCTCAAATGCGCCCAAGGCACAAACAAATTCCTCCTCCATAGGTGAAATGCACCCAAGCTTGCAAGTCAAAGAGGGTTGGCGTAAAAACTACTAAGTATAAAAAAGTTCCTACACACCCCCCTAAATGCGCCCACAAGGGCAGAAGGCATGGCAAAAAGTTTCTGAGGCGTGGGATTTCCCTCACACACCCTCAAATGCGCCCTCAAGATGCAAGTTCCTCCTCCACATATGAAATGCGCCCAAGCTTGCAAGGCTACAAGGAAGGCGTGGTTTGAAAAAGTTTTTAAGTATGGGAGATTTCCTCCTCATACCCCTATATGCGCCCTTGCATGAGGCCTAGTGAAATGCGCCCAAGGCTCAAGATGAAGTTCCTTCTCATGCCCCTATATGCGCCCAAGGTGTGGGCAAGGCTGTAAGAATTTTCTAAGGCACAAACAAGTTCCCTCTCATAGGGTGAAATGCGCCCTCAAAGCAAGGAATGGAGGATATTGAAAAAGTTTCTAAGTATTGGCAAATTTCCTCTTCCACCCCCTAAATGTGCCCTTAAGTGGAAGTTGACATATGAGAATGGGCTTGTTTGTGGAGAAGGCAAGGTAAGATGCTAAGGTGTGGGAGTGCCTAGGGAATGAAAGTGGAAGCATGATAGGTGAAATGCGCCCTTCATGGGTGAGTTAACAAAATTTAATTTTTTTCTAAGGCATTTTCTAAAGTAAAAATGAGAAGCACGCCTAGAGGAGGTAATATTAAAATTTCTAAGTGCAAGATGATACGCGCCCAGAAGCATGAAGGGAATTTCTTGAAGAAATCAAGGAAAAATGCCAAGGCATGAAAAATGAAGACTACAGGTGTGGAATACGTCCAGAATTAAAATGGAATAAACCTTAGCAATTTTATTATTTTCAAAAATAATTTAAAAAAAAAATTTAACTTACCCCTTCGTTAGGATACACATGAAAAATATGATTTTTGAGGGGAATTTTTTTTCTGGGTCTTGGATATTTCTCACTGAGAGATGATTTCTAAATTTTCCACACCTTGCTCGGGATTTTAAAAAGGAGATTTTAGCTAGGCGCTTGTTTGATGAAATTTCCTAGACGATGAAATATACCGGGCAATTTTTTCAATTTTTCACAACTAAATTCACTCGTTAACGTTAATGCAATCTCAATCCAACTGAAGGGAACCCTTTCCTCTGATCAACCCAGATCCCAATGCGGGCAAGGTTGAGAGCATACTCGAAAGGGGATCGTTAGCATAACTGAAATTGCTGGAAGAGTAATAGGAAGAAGATACAATCAACTCAACCACTTATTCAACAGGAGGACTGGAGATAGAAATTACATTGCTGAAAGTAACAATCAACTCAACCAATTATTCAGCGGGAGGACTGGAAAGATAGAAATTACATTGCTGAAAGTAACAATCAACTCAACCACTTATTCAGCGGGAGGACTAGAAAGAGAAGTACAATGCTGAAAGTAAATATGCAACTCGACCACTTATTCAGCGGGAGTGAGTTGACGGCTCAGTCGATCAGCAATATGCAAATGCAATACAATATAGATTGAGCATGACCAGTCTCTTCCACAAGCGTGGGAAAGCAGTGAAATAAGCAAGATAATGAGATAGCTAATAGTACTACTGTTCAGCGTTACAAAATGATAGAACTCCTGCCAATACAAAGTTTTTAAGAACTCAATCCTGCAATCATAGAATATGTCTCTCCTATCCTCAAATGACTCATCCACACTAAAATTTCAACTCCAAGGACAACTTCTACAATCTGATTTCTGACAGACCGACAACTAAAAGGCACAGACCAGCATCTCAACAAACCACTAAAATGCAAGGAACTTGCTCAAAACTAACTCAAATGACACCAAACCAAAACCAAATGATCTCTAGCAAGTAGGCGCCCAAACCCCAAGCAACAGACTGCAACCAAAACTCATGATTTATTTTTGCACGCATTCCAAAGCACCTCCAACATGATACAACCCCCAAGAAGGGCAATTTCTTCTTAAAATTCACACACCTAATAATAAAATCTGAAAACCAACAGAGAGGGGCGCCCAGGCCTGCAAAACTCATTTGTCAAATACCCATAACCAAATAAAATTCATCCCAAGACTTATGAGCAAAAAAAACAATCAGCTATACTAAACTAGCAAGCAAAAACAACAATCAGCTATACTAAACCACCAACTCCAAAAATTGATAAAAACTCAAGAAACTCAACTACAATGTGATCAATCTGCTCTCAAGGATTAAGAACAGCCAAATCTCAACTAGTTGTTATCTTTCAAGCAAGAAGCTAAGCCAACTAGGAGGTATGCATCCCTCGAAGCAACTCTGACACCATTCCGGCAGCATAACAATACTGAAGACATAAGATAATCAAAGAAAGAGCAAGGCCTCTTATTTATAACTTTCTCCAACCTTGAATTCAAATTTATTTTCCCTCCAATTAGGTCACCCCCATGAGATTCACATTCAAATTCATTTTGACATTTGCATTTCATTTCAAACTTCATCCTTTATAACTTGGCGTCCAAACATAAGAAGGATAAAACTTTATTTAAAATGCCAATAAAAGGAATGTTAGGCGTCCCAAATAATAAAGTGAAATGCTTTTCAAATATTTCTCCAAGTATGGCGTCCAAAATACTTAAGTGAAAAACCTTATAAAATTTACCCTTTTTAATAAACCAACTTATCCCTCCATTTAGGCGTCCACCAAGCCTTAGTAAAAATATTTCACTTAAAATAATATTTTCATCAAATATAGAACTTGCCAAAATAATCACCTCAAATGCTGGAGACCGGCTGAATATACTGCCCTACCTGAAATAGCCATAATACCAAGTTGTTGAACTACTGCCAAAATTAGCACCAAAGGTGTTGGAGACCAAACTGCTCAAATTGACCTACCAGATATAGCCACTAAATTGAACTACAAAGACCCTGCTAAAAATAGAACTTACCAAAAATAGCATACTGCTAAAAATAGTAAGTTGTTCCAAACCAGTGTTCCACGAGGACGTGTTTCCCCCCTTTTTGGGTGTAATGTCCCCTTCTCAACAGTGACCTGACAGTTGGCCGTTAGTCTATCCTGGTGACCCGTAGACTACTCGGAAGCAGAATTAGGGTTTCCTATCTTCTAGGAGGGCGTTTCAGCTTGTGTTGAAGTGTGCTTCTGGAATCTTGGTGATTGGTTGGCAGCTCTTTTCTGGGTTTTCAGAGAGCTTCGCATTGATATATCTGGCATGATGATCCGAGATACTTCTGGAATTTACTATTTTTAGTAAATTATATTTCTGGCAGTGGTCTTGTTGGCTGCAGTGTTCTTGACTTGCCTCATCAGTAGTTCAACTGGCAGTATCAGATTTGGCGCATGGATGCAGTTCTGGAAAGATAAGTTGTTTTAATTAAAATAATGTTTTATTTTAATTATTTCCCCCCTTGGTCTAGCTTCACAAACTTAAGTCATTTTTAAAAAGGGGACTTCTATGGGTTGGTGCCTCATCCAAATAATTTAAGTGAATTTGTACCTTTGTTTAACAATGCTGATTTAGAGAAAAGGTACGCCACTTGAGGAAGAAGGTAAAAAGTGAAAATGGCGTGGGATTTACTTTAGGAAAATAGGTACGCCATTCCTTGAGTCAATAGTCAACAAGGAATTAGGGCTTCTCTTGAGTGGAGCGCACCTTCTGGAAGCTTCTAGAGGTGCTTAGCAAATTTATATAAGGAGGTTTGGGATCTTCATTTCAGCATGTTGAATTTTATGCAAAGTTATGCTGCGGAATGGTAATAGACTTGCTTCCAGGGATGCATACCTCCTAGCTGGCTTAGCTTCTTGCTTGAAACATAGCAACTAGTTAAGAGTTCGTTTGTTTAAAGTTATCTTGCTTTCTGAGTTAGAGTTTTGTATTTTCAGTCCATTTCACAGTTGCTGTTTTAGCTGTGGCTGAACTGGTTTTTCAATCATAAGTAGTTGAGTGATTTTTATTTGCTTATGGGTGTTTGTGGCTTATGCTTGGTTGGTTGAGGCGACCCCTTCCACCAAATTACAGATTTTATTGTTGAGTGTTTATTTTATTATGGCAAAATCGCCCCTTCTTGAGGGTCGTACCATTTTGGAAAGCATTGGGATGCATGCAAATTAATGTGTTGTGTTTTGGGTTGGTTTATGGATTCTATCTTGGGCGCCTTTTACATAGAACAAGTTTGCACTTGGTTTCATGGGATTCGGGCAAGAATTGAGTGAGTTATCAATAGATGAATGAATCTCTATGTTGCTGATTCTGCAATTTCAGTGCAAGTCCGACATAATCAGATTTATATAATGGGGGTTAAGAGTTGGGTTTGCTATTTGTGAGGTCCAGATAGGTATAGACAAGTCTTCATATTTTATTACAGCTTTTAGCACTTATCCGGATGACATGAACTTCTATCAAATTGTAAGCTGAGCAGTAGTACTGCCAGTATTTCTGAGCTTTGGCTATTTCCCACGATTGTGGAAGGGACTGATACTCTTTCAGTCTATAGTTTAATTAATCATTGCTTCCCCACTGAACAAGTGGAAGAGGCCGGCTTGCCGCCTATTTACCTTTATTGTAATGCACTTCATCATTTGCTGATCGGCTAAGCCGTCAAAATGCTCCTGCTAAATAAGTAATCGAGTTGCACTTTATTTCAGTATTGTACTTTCAATTCCAGTCCTCCCGTTGAACAAGTGGTTGAGTGATTGCTTCCTTTCAGTTACTTTCAGCAAGTTCTTGTTTACTAACGATCCCCTTTCGTGTATGCTCTCAACCTTGCCTGCACTGGGATCTGGGTTGATCAGAGGAGAGGGTTACATTCAGCTGGTTTATGTTTACACTAATGCTAATGGGTGAATTTAGCTATGTAACAAAATGAAAAAATTGGCCGGCATATCTCAGTGGTATCAGAGCCATGATTCTGCCAACCTGTGGTCCAGTTGAGTTCAGTTACAAATGAGTGGCAGAGCCCACCGATACTACACCAGAAGTCAGGTGGGACAACCGCCATATCAGTTTCCGAATACACCAAAAGCAAACACTTTTTCCGAGGCACTCAGAGAAATAGGGCAAACAGTTGACAGAGGTAAAGCAGTTGTAGAGATGGCAAATGGCAACAGACAGCCCACGGATGATAGAGAAGACATAATGGAAAGGAAGTTTGACGGGATGATTGACATGCTGGGCCGCTTACTTGCAAGGATGGATCAACAGGTTGCAAACAATCCGTCTCGTACTCGAAACAACTCCAACGGTGAAAACAGTGGAGTTAATGGGAACAATGGCAGTGGGAGAAATAGAACCATTGGACAGCATGACGCCACATCTAGAGGATCCGCCTCTAGGCCTCTTTTCCCCCCATTTACCCAAAGAGAAGAAACCCAAGTTGAAGCTGCAACAAACTTCACTGATGACGCCCGACAAGCCTACTTGGAGTATGCCTCTTTCCCTCTTGATCTCAGGGAGCAGTGGTCGTTTGACCAGTTCATGAATCAAAGGAACCGAAAGAATGGAGGAAGGAATGAATACAGAGCTCCTATGGGTCCTAGAACGGATTACCAACAAGCTCTTGGAAAGGTATCCTTGGCTTATTTCGATGGAAGTGATGCATGCACCGTTAGAGCATGGGTGCAGAAACTAGATAATTATTTATCTTTAAGACCGATGGCGGAAGAAGCAATTAAATTTGCCACCCTACGCTTAGAAGGTGCTGCCCATGAGTGGTGGTATCATGGTTTGGTCACCCTTGGCCACAACCTAATCAGAACCTATGAGGAATTCACCAACAAGCTGATTGATAGGTTGAATACTAAGGATCCTGAAGTGAAATTCCGGGAACTTGCTCAGCTGAAACAACATGGTTCTTTGGAATCTTACATTGGAGATTTCCAAAGGTTTTCCGTGATGGTGCCTAACATCACCGAAAGAAGATTGGCGGTGCTGTTTTCAGAAGGTCTAATGGAGCCATTGAAAGGTTAGGTAAAGGCTTTTGACCCACCCAGTCTTGAAGAATCTATCAAGACGGCTAGAAACATGGAGCTGTCCGCACCTAGGCCTAAGTTTCCATCCAAGTCTTTCCCCCATAAACAAGACAAAAGACACCCTCCAAATCAGCACAAGAAATTTCCTCCTCGATTGGATGATGATGCTAGAGAGAAGCTAAGGAAGGAAGGGAAGTGTTACACTTGCAAAGAACCTTGGACAAGGGGACACAGATGCTATGGTAGAGGCCATTCTAACCATATGGAGGCCTATTCTGATTATGGATCAGAATCTGATCAATTAGAACAGCAATCAAAAATTGCTGAGAGTGATGAAGAACATGAGCCAGAAGAGGTGGAAGAAGAACAGGGAGGTGAAGGCACCTTTGCCCAACTCTCAAGCTTCCAAAAGAACGAGTCCTTCAAACTTCGTGGCTCGATTGGGAAGCATCGTGTGATTGCGTTAATTGATACTAGAGCAACACACAACTTCATTGATGAAGGTTTGGTTGCAAAGAAGAACCTCAAGACAGAGGAGTTTGAAGGTTTCAAAGTGATGGTTGCGGATGGGTTCCACATCGCTTGCACTCACAAGGTTACTAACATGTCCTTACAGCTAGGTAACCATGAAGTCAAAGACGACTTCTATGTTGTGAATATTGGGGATACTGATGCCGTTCTTGGCATTCAGTGGCTGCGATCTCTTGGAGAGATCTCCCTGAACCTGCAAACCATGGAGCTTAAGTTTCAATCTAGCGGGAAGAAAGATGTACTAAGAGGAATGTCAAATGGAGGTCCCCGAGTTGTCTCCTTCAAAAGGATGGAAAGGTTGCTCCGCCATGATGCAGTTGAGTGGGCTGCGGAGTGCATGGTCCTTCCAACTAGTCCGGTTGAAACAAAGAGGGAATACCCACCGGATATTCAATCTATACTCACAAAGAAAAGTAAAGTGTTTGCTGATTTACCCCCAGGACCACCCCCAGATAGAGGGTTTGAGCATGTTATTGAGCAGAAGGAAGGGGCAAAACCAGTCATCACAACACCATACAGATATCCAAAGAAACAAAAGGATGAAATTGAGAAAAACATAAAGGAGCTTTTGGAGATGGGTTTCATCCGCCCAAGTAAAAGTCCTTTCGCTTCAGCAGTTGTACTTGTGAAGAAGAAGGATGGCACCATCCGCATGTGTGTGGATTATCGTGCCCTTAACCAAAGCACCATCAAGAATCGGTACCCATTCCCAGAATCGATGAGCTCATTGACGAGTTGCATGGTGCTAAGTTTTTCTCCAAGATTGACTTAAGATCAGGGTACTATCAGATTCGAATGAGGGGATCTGATGTTGAGAAGACAGCTTTCAAGTGCCACTATGGTCACTTCGAATTCTTAGTTATGCCATTTGGGCTGACTAATGCTCCGGCCACTTTCCAATCCTGCATGAATAGAACTTTCCAGAGACAGTTGAGGAAGTTTGTGTTGATATTCTTTGATGACATCCTCGTTTATAGCAAGACATGGGAAGAACACCTCAAGCACTTGGAGGAAGTGCTTAGTATCCTTGAGGCAGAAAGTTTCTTTGCAAAGGAATCAAAGTGTGAGTTTGGTTTGGGAGAGTTACTCTACTTGGGCCACATCATCAGTGCAGAGGGAGTCAGAGTTGATCCTGAAAAGATCAAGGCTATCGTGGATTGGCCAACCCCAGAAACTCTAACCCATTTGAGGGGATTCTTGGGCCTATGTGGATTTTACAGAAGGTTTGTGAAAGGGTATTCACAAAGTGTTGCTCCTCTTACTGATCTAACCAAAAAGGGGGCATTCTTGTGGACAGAAAAGGCACAAGTTGTCTTTGATAAATTCAAGAGGATCATGAGCTCTTGTCCGGTTTTGGCTATACTGAATTTCTCCAAACCTTTTGAGCTGCAATGCAATGCTTCGGGAGAAGGAGTTGGTGTTGTTTTGAAGCAGGAAAGGCACCCCATTGTATTCGAGAGTAGGAAACTAAGAGGCACTAAGAGGACCTACTCTATCTATGACAAGGAAATGCTTGCAATCATGCATGCATTAGCCAAGTTTAGACAATACTTGGTGGGGAGTAAGTTTGTTGTCAAGACTGATCACAACAGTCTCAAACACTTCATGCATCAAAAGGACTTGAACGGAAGACAACAGAAGTGGGTGAGTAAGCTACAGGCTTATGATTTCGACATTGAGTATGTCAAGGGGAAGAATAATGTGGTGGCGAATGCATTGTCCCGAAGGCCTCACTTGAGCTCATTGTGCGAGCTTACAGCTGATTGGAGAGAATTGTTGCTTGCTGATTATGCTAAAAATCAGTTTGCTACCAGCATTATTGAAGGTACTTGTCAGGATGAAAAGTACAAAGTAGTTGATGGGCTGATCCATTACAAGGATAGGATCTTTTTGGTATCCGATTCCAAGCTCAAAAAGAAGGTTTTGCAAACCTTCCATGACATTCCACTTGCTGGTCACCAAGGTTACTTTAAGACTTACCGGCAAATCCATGAAAGATTCACATGGAAGGGGTTGAAGAATGAGGTGTTGAGTTACATCAAGGAACGCCATACTTGCCAAATGAACAAAAATGAGCACACATACCCCTCCGGACTGCTGCAGCCCCTACTTGTTGTGACCTTTTTCACACATCACCCCATTCAAATGGGGACCCCCCTAAATTTTGCTCCATTCTGGTCTTTTGGCTTTGCGTCTCTCTCTCTCTCTGGTCCTTCTGTCTTTTCGGGGATGTCCCATCGTTTGACCCAGGTTAAAATATTGATTAAAGTCTGTGAAATTAGGGTTTTCTATCCTCCAGGCTTTTAAAGGTCAAACTGAGTTGTCAAATTGAGATATGAGCTTAGTACAGCAATCACAAGGCATCCAGCAAAGTCCCACTAAATTTTTATTGAATTTTGACAAACTTACTATTTATAGTAAGTACTCAATCTGAGATCACTTCAATAGGATTTTGGAATTCTACCTATTCCACCACATTCAGAACACATCAAGCTGCTTGCACGTAAATTTTGAGCAAGATCAGACAACCTGCTATTTTTGGCAGTTCAGGCTTCAAGAGCCATTTTCAGGGTTTGCACATGTGATTTTTCAATGCACGTCTGGAGATTCCTTCTGGGTTTCTCGAAACCTTCGCAACGATATAACATGCAAACCGAGACAATCACTTTCAAAGTTCAGCCTTCGGAGGCTATTTTTAGGGTTTGCATGCAGAGTTTTTCAACGCATGTCTGGAGATTCCTTCTGGGTTTCTCGAAACCTTCGCAACAATGTGACATGCAAGCGGAGAAGATCAAGTTTCGAGGACTTACTATTTTTAGCCGGTGCCCGCATGCCGACCAGTTTTCTGGGTTTTTTTGGGTTTCTTGAGATCCAACGGGCAGGATGACATGCAAAATCATCCGGCTGTGGATGGGTCACTTTTCAAGAAATTTCTATAAATAGCAGTTTCACCCCAGCCACCCAACACTTCAGTTCAGCATACAGAGCGACATGCAGAAGAAACAAAGTCAAACGGAGACCGTTCAGGATACATGCAAGCCAAATCAGGGTTTCCACTTTTATAGGGGATGAAATCTAAAAATTGTCAAAACGAAGTACCCCACCAATATTAGCATACTTCAAGGTACCTATTGGCAAAATTTGAGTGGAATCGAAGAACTTACTATTTTTAGTAAGTCAGGGCACAGCTATAAATAGCAAGTCTGCACCCGAGGTTGGCATGAGCACAACACTCAAGTTATTAGGATCAGGCATAGCAAGTTTCAAGTCAAATAGAGCTACTGAAGTCAGAAAGTCAAGAACTTACTATAAATAGCAGGTTAGGGCAGAGAACTGGCAAAATAGGTTCACAAGGCAAAGAAGACCAAATGGTGAAATTTTCAGGCAAAACAGAGCTGTAGAAGTTGAAAATTAAGGAACCTGCTAAAAATAGCACAACTTGCTAAAAATAGAATGCAAGAGCAAGGGCAGGCAGAGCCATGGAAAATATTCTAAGTGTTGGAATTGAAAGTAGAGGCTCCAGAATGCGCCCTCAAGGAATGGTGGATTAAAAATATTTTCTAAGGCAAAATTAAAAGCTCACCCTAGCAAATGCACCCACCATGGAGAAATCAACATCAAATATTTTCTAAGGCAAAATTAAAAGCTCACCCTAGCAAATGCGCCCACCAAGGTAGAGACTTCAAAAAGTTTCTAAGTCATAAAATCAAAGTAACCCCTTCCAAATGCGCCCATGGTGAAATTGAAAGCTCACATGTGTAAATGCGCCCACCTTGATGAAGTGCCTCAAAATTATCCTAAGGCATGGAAAATAAAAGTTGAAGGTATCAAATGCGCCCAAGTTGAAGCAAAGATGTTGAAAATGCCCAAGGCATGAGATCAAAGTAGACCCCATCAGATGCACCCAAGGTGAGTGGAAGGCCAAAAATATTCTAAGGCAAAAACAAAAGCCACCCAACTAAAATGTGCCCAAAGTTGCCAAGAAATGATGTGAAAATATTCTAAGTATGAAAGTGAAAGCTCACCTAGTGATTTGCGCCCTCACCTCAAGGATTGAAGACTAAAAAGTTTCTAAGGCATAAAACAGAAGTTGCCAAGGCAAAATGCGCCCAAGGCAATGGGAAGGCTGAAAACGACTAAGGCATGAAAGTAAGAGTTGCCTACCTCATATGCGCCCAAGTCAAAAAGGAGGAAATAGAACCCCGAAATATTAAGGCACAAAATCAAAGTAGCATATGCCATTTGTGCCCTCAAGAAAGGTGATGGTATAAAAAGTTTTCTAAGTAGCGAAATGGAAGTAGATTGTGCCAAGTGCACCCAAGCCTGGATCAAGCAAGCAAAATTTCCTAAGTCTATTTGCGCCTTTGAGAAAAGTTTGTTCTCAGAAAATTTCTAAGGCAACAAAGTTAAACCAGCACATGAGAAATGCGCCCATCTCTAGCAACTGAATGCGCCCATGATGAAGATTAGAGCAGCTCATGTGAAATGCGCCCCACCTCCAACAGGAAAAAATGCTTAAGTATGGAAAACAAAAGTAGAGGGGTGGAAATGCGCCCAGCAAGGATTGTTATTTGAGAAAAGGTGCCTAAGGCAAGTAAAAATGAAAGTGGACATGCCTAAATGCGCCCACCATGGAGGAGTTAGCGCAAGAAATGCTAAGGCATTGCAAATGAAAGCTCACCCTCCCTTTTGCGCCCATGAAATGAAGATTTCAGAAAAAATTTCTAAGTCATGAAAAATAAAATGCCAAGGGGTCAAGTGCACCAGAGGTGTAAAGTGAAGAAATTTTTTCTAAATGAAATAAATATTTCATCAAAAAAAAATATACGCCTAAGGAGGTTGAGGCGGTATTGGCCCGGTTGATCGAGTTTGTAGTTAAAGAACAGGAAAATGGGAACGCTCTGCTGGATGAAGATCTTCTGGAAGATGATGATGGGCATTAATTGCTCATTATGGTTCCTACAGGGGAGTGGAGAATATTATGTGCATTTATTGCCCCACTCCTCTCTGTGGCAGTTTTTAGAGCAGAAACCCTAATTAGGGCATAGGTGGCTCAATCTAAGCCTTTTATTGTAATTGAATCTGAGCCGTCCACTGAAATGGGCTAACTATAAAAGGGGCATCCCCCCTCATTTGTAAGGGATTAGAATTAGAATTGAATTAGAGATAGAGTTGAGCTAGAGAGTAGAAGGCATATAGCATTTAGCTTAGAAGTTAGCTTAAATTGAGGAGGGAAGAAAACTTTCCTTTGAAAGTTTTGTAAACGGTTGTTGTGAACACTTTTCATAATACAAAGAGTTTCATTGCTTGGTGATTTCTTCTTTTGTTATGAGTAGCTAGCAAGGCCATTTCATCTTTCCAATTCAAGATAGATAGAGTAAAATAGACTTTTAATTCATGCAAGTAGTCGTTAATTGTGGAATGTGGTGTTGAGTTTGGACAAGTCTTCCTTTATCCATACCACTAGCGGACTTGCTAACGGTAAGTCCGCCCTGCGTGGTCAACTGGAATTTCAGAACCTAACTTTGATTGTGATTCGTATGTGTTTATTTGCATCGTTGTGATGGGGTGCACATGTTGAATCATAATTTGAATATCTTATTTATCCTTTGAAGATTGCACCTACTTTGTCAAAGTTGTCCGACAGGGAGGCGAAACAAAGTTTAGTTTGAAGATTGTTGAAGCTAATCCTCACATTCCACCTTTTAGAAGTAGATTGTAGAATTCCTATCCCTATCCCTTTAAATTCAGTATTTCCCGGTTAATTTAGGAGTCAGAGCAATATTGTCAAATCATTCATGTCTTAACTGCTTCACAAAATCGAACAACTACGTAAGTCCCCTTGAACACCCAGCATATTCACATTAGCCAACTGAGTCTATTCACGATAAAAGGAACCTTGGAGTTGAACGCATGAACTTTCACGCAATCTTAGCATGCGGAATACTTTGATCAAGAGAGAATAGAATGACCATTGGGCATTTTTATTCTGTGTTGGTGTTGTCATAAAACACACGTCAACACTACCCATTCCCAATCAAAAATGGGAAAGCATCTCTATGGACTTCATCACGGGGTTGCCTAAGACACAAGGGAAGGATTGCATCCTCGTGGTAGTAGACAAATTAACAAAGTTTGCTCACTTCTTCGCCATCACCAGTTCATTTACAGCAGCTCAAGTGGCTGAGTTGTTCTTTCATGAGGTGTTCAAGTTGCACGGTTTGCCAAAAAACATTGTGAGTGATAGGGACAGCAAGTTCCTAAGCACTTTTTGGCAAGAGATTTTCCGGATGAGTGGTACGGTGCTTACTCCGAGTACCAGTTATCACCCCCAAATCGATGGTCAAACAGAAATTGTGAACAAGTGGTTGGAGGGTTATCTCCGGAATTATGTTTCAAAACAGCAGAAGGCTTGGGTCAGATGGCTTCATTTGGGGGAATACTGCTACAATTCATCCTATCAACTGTCCATTAGGATGACTTCATTTGGGGGAATACTGCTACAATTCATCCTATCAACTGTCCATTAGGATGTCTCCATTCAAAGCCCTCTATGGCTATGAGGCTATCAGCTTTGCAGATTTGGTATTTGGGGATAGCAAGGCACCACAGGCCAAAGATATGTTACAGCAAAGTTAGGATATTCTGAAAGCATTGAGGAACAACATACAGATTGCACAAAATCAGCAGAAATTGTACGCTGATCAGCGGCGTGTTGAGCGCTCCTTCGAGGTAGGAGACATGGTTTACCTTCGCCTTCAGCCGTATCGACAATCTACTCTCAAAAAGAGTGGAGCTGAGAAGCTAAAACCCCGCTTCTATGGGCCTTTCAGAGTCATCAAACGGGTGGGAGCAATAGCCTATGAGCTGGAATTACCGCCTAGCAATAAAGTACAAAATGTCTTTCATGTGTCTCGCCTCAAAAAGGCGTTGGGACATAACATTGTTGTTTCATCCGACCTTCCCCCACTGGATGAGGAAGGGTTGTTGGTTCTAGTTCCTAAAGAAATTATCAATTCCAGGGATCGTTCTTTGAGGAGGAGGACAATCAAAGAATACTTGGTGAAATGGAAGAATTTGCCCTTGGAGGATGCCACTTGGGAGAGTGAGGAGATCTTGCAGCATCCTAGTTTACAGTTGCTTGTGGGCAAGCAATTTTGGGAAGGGCGGACTGTAATGTCCCCTTCTCAACAGTGACCTGACAGTTGGCCGTTAGTCTATCTTGGTGACCCGTAGACTATTCGGAAGCAGAATTAGGGTTTCCTATCTTCTAGGAGGGCGTTTCAGCTTGTGTTGAAGTGTGCTTCTGGAATCTTGGTGATTGGTTGGCAACTCTTTTCTGGGTTTTCAGAGAGCTTCGCATTGATATATCTGGCATGATGATCCGAGATACTTCCGGAATTTACTATTTTTAGTAAATTCTATTGCTGGCAATGGTCTTATTGGCTGCAGTGTTCTTGACTTGCCTCATCAGTAGTTCAGCTGGCAGTATCTGATTTGGTGCATGGATGCAGTTCTAGAGAGATAAGTTGTTTTAATTAAAATAATGTTTTATTTTAATTATTTCCCGCCTTGGTCTAGCTTCACAAACTTAAGTCATTTTTAAAAAGGGGACTTCTATGGGTTGGCGCCTCATCCAAATAATTTAAGTGAATTTGTACCTTTGTTTAACAATGTTGATTTAGAGAAAAGGTACGCCACTTGAGGAAGAAGGTAAAAAGTGAAAATGGCATGGGATTTACCTTAGGAAAAAAGGTACGCCATTCCTTGAGTCAACAATCAACAAGGAATTAGGGCTTCTCTTGAGTGGAGTGCACCTTCTGGAAGCTTCTAAAGGTGCTTAGCAAATTTATATAAGGAGGTTTGGGATCTTCATTTCAGCATGTTGAATTTTATGCAAAGTTATGCTGCGGAATGGTAATAGACTTGCTTTGAGGGATGCATACCTCCTAGCTGGCTTAGCTTCTTGCTTGAAACATAGCAACTAGTTAAGAGTTCATTTGTTTAAAGTTATCTTGCTTTCTCAATTAGAGTTTTGTATTTTCAGTCCATTTCACAGTTGCTGTTTTAGCTGTGGCTGAACTGGTTTTTCAATCATAAGTAGTTGAGTGATTTTTATTTGCTTATGGGTGTTTGTGGCTTATGCTTGGTTGGTTGAGGCAACCCCTTCCACCAAATTACAGATTTTATTGTTGAGTGTTTATTTTATTATGGCAAAATCGCCCCTTCTTGAGGGTTGTACCATTTTGGAAAGCATTGGGATGCGTGCAAATTAATGTGTTGTGTTTTGGGTTGGTTTATGGATTCTATCTTGGGCACCTTTTACATAGAACAGGTTTGCACTTGGTTTCATGGGATTCAAGCAAGAATTGAGTGAGTTATCAGTAGATGAATGAATCTCTATGTTGTTGATTCTGCAATTTCAGTGCAGGTCCGACATAATCAGATTTATATAATGGGGGTTAAGAGTTGGGTTTGCTGTTTGTGAGGTCCAGATAGGTATAGACAAGTCTTCATATTTTATTATAACTTTTAGCATTTATCCGGATGACAAGAACTTCTATCAAATTGTAAGCTGAGCAGTAGTACTACTAGTATTTCTGAGCTTTGGCTATTTCCCACGATTGTGGAAGGGACTGGTACTCTTTCAGTCTATAGTTTAATTAATCGCTGCTTCCCCACTGAACAAGTGGAAGAGGCCGGCTTGTCGCCTATTTACCTTTATTGTAATGCACTTCATCATTTGTTGATCGGCTAAGCCATCAAAATGCTCCTGCTGAATAAGTGGTCGAGTTGCACTTTATTTCAGTACTATACTTTCAATTCTAGTCCTCCCGCTGAACAAGTGGTTGAGTGATTGCTTCCATTCAATTACTTTCAGCAAGTTCTTGTTTGCTAACGATCCCCTTTCGTGTATGCTCTCAACCTTGCCCGCACTGGGATCTGGGTTGATCAGAGGAGAGGGTTACATTCAACTTGTTTATGTTTACACTAATGCTAATGGGTGAATTTAGCTGTGTAACAAAAAGAAAAAATTGGCCGGCATATCTCATTGGGCAAGTTTCCAAAATGGGGACGTTTCGAGGACGGGGAAACGGGTACTTGGTGTTTCTTGCCGTCCCGCCACCGCCACTGGTGCTCCGCCGGAGACGGGGAAACATCTCCAAGTCTCCTAGGGAAACGCCTAGGCGTTTCTTGGGAGACGGGGAGATGCCTAGCCGTCTCCCATCGAACCCACGTCCATGGAGGCGTAAAAAGTAAAAAATAAAAATAAATTTGAATTTTTAAGTGTTTTGGGGTTACCCTAATTTGGCGTAGGCCCCACCTCTTCCTCCAAAACAACACAAAACAATGTTCCTTTATCATTTCACTCACATTTTTATTGACTGATTTTTTTTGCAGCCAGCTGAAGAGGAAGAAAAACAGTTCAAAAACTTGAAGAAGTCTGATTGAAGGAGTTAAAAGAGTGATTGCAAGTGTTATAGGAGTGAGAAGGAGCAAGAAGAAGAGGAGGAAGAGGATTCTACTGCATTTTGGAGAGATTTATCAAGCACAAGGTAGGGTTTTTGAAGTTTTTTTCAGATTTCTTGTTGTTTTTGTTTTATTTTATGAGTTTAAACTTTTTCTTTTTTTTCTTATTCATCTCAAAGACTCAAAATCAGATTTGATGTTGAATCTTGAGGGCAAAATGATGAAGATGATTGAATCATTCATCATTTTGCCCTCAAGATTCAACATCAAGTTTTTTATTTAAAAAATTTAAATTATTTAATACTAAAGTTTAAACTTGTTTTTTTTTTTTTAAATTCTTATTCATCTCAAAATCAGATTTGATGTTGAATCTTGAGGGCAAAATGATGAATGATTCATTCATCTTCATCATTTTTCCCTCAAGATTCAACATCAAATTTTATTATTTAATATTTTAATTTCAATTTGTTAAACTAGGCTGATTTTATTTTAATTTTGTGAAATGCAGTCACTTTCACAATGAGCAGTAGCATGAGTGGGGATGACATGGAAATCCATTCCCATAGTGAACATGATTCAGATTTTGAACCTGAGAATGAGGGGGATGACCATGGGGCTGATCCTGCAGCCCATTCTAGTTCCATGGCGAGTGCACCAGCTAGTACAGGTTGCCCTTCAGAGTTGTTGGCAGAGTATGCTAGGGGTCCTTTTGATCCTAAGTCTCCTCTCAAACAGTTTGCTTCAAGAATACAAGGCACATCACGTACAGGTGGGGGAACAAGGAAGTGGAAGTGCAACATTTGTCAGGTTGAATGGTTTGGTAGCATCACTAGAGTGAATGCACACTTTCTTTTTTGGACAGGAAAAGGTGTGGAGCCTTGTAAGTTTCTGAAGGAAACTAAAAATATACGTTATAGAATTGAGTTTAACAAGCTTTGGGGCGTTCCAGATGACACAAATATTACAGCCCCTACTACTTTGTCTACTAGGGCAGCCCTTCAGCGCATCCATGATGCGCCACATACTTCTCCTCATGCTTCACAGACGGGAGGAATGATGTTTGGATCTCCATCCACTTCCACTACTAGTGCCGCTAGGGGGACAGCTGCAGGGAAACGCAAGTTGCATACATCGCAGAGTAACCCCATTGCTGATATGTTTAATGTGCAGCTGAGAGATGAGATAGATGAATCCATTGGCAAGTTCTTCTTTGCCAATGGCATTCCATTTCATGTTACACGGTCTCCTTATTATAGGGAGATGATGGCTATGGTGGCAAAGGGAGGAACATCATATGTGCCACCAGGTGAGACGAAAATGAGGACTTCGATCTTGGATAAGTGCTATTCCAAGATCAATATTTTGATGGAGAAGATGAAGGCATGTTGGGTGGCATCTGGGTGCAGCATAGTTATGGATGGGTGGACGGACATTAGTCATCGTCCACTCATCAACATCATGGTCACATGTGCAGAGGGCCCATACTTCCTTAGAGCAGTTGATTGTACAGGGCATCGCAAAGATGTTGATTTTCAGTTTCAAGTCCTCAGGGAGGCTATTGAGGAGGTTGGGCCACAAAATGTGGTCCAAGTAGTCACAGATGCAGCCCATGTGTGTAGAGCAGCAGGGAAACTCATTGAGGCAGCCTATAGACATATTTGGTGGACCCCATGTTGTGTGCATGCCATGAACAATGCACTCAAGGACATGGTAAGATTGATTGGATTAGAGGAGTGGTCACCGATGCGAGAGATGTGCAGATGTTTATCTGCAACCACCACACTTCACATGCACTCTTTAGGACCTTCGCGAAGGAGTTCTTGAAACCGGTGGAGACTCGATATGCATCATATTTCATTCTCTTGGAGAGAATGATTGAGTTGCAAGAGGCATTGCAACTCATGGTTATGACTAATGATTGGAATAGGTGGGTCGAGGCCAAGACAATGCAGGGGAGAAGGGTGAAGGAGATAGTGAAGAGTGATGTGTTTTGGACTGATGCGAAATACATTGTCTCCATCATTTCTCCAGTATTCCAGGTTATTAGATATGGGGATGGGGATGCACCTAACCTTGGAGAGGTGTATGAGTGCATCGACTCTATGCTTGACCAGATGAGGGTTGCTGTGCGAGTGAAGGACCCCTCTCTAGCATTCTACAATGAGCACATTCGGCCAATCATTCAGCGCAGATGGGACAAGTTGAACACTCCTTTGCATATGGCTGCCTTTGCCTTTAATCCTAAGTGGTACAAGGCTAGACCGGGTAGAGTGACACCGATTCAGGATGATGAGGTGAAGGCGGGTTTCTTTAGGTGCATAGAGAAGATGTATGATTCTAGAGATGCCGACACAATTCGCACTGAGTGGACCAAATTTGCCACTCTTAGAGGCTATTCAGATGCGGCAAAGATGGATATAGAATCTATGGCACAGGAGGACCCACTTTTGTGGTGGAATTGTCATGGTACAAAATCTTTGACCACCACTCTAGCTATCCGTCTGCTATCCCAGGTTTCCAGTTCTTCAGCTGCTGAGAGGAACTGGTCTACATATAGCTTCATCCACTCTCTTAAGAGGAACAAACTTACCTCTAAGAGAGCAAAGAAGCTTGTAGTTGTACACAGTGCTTTGCGTCTCATAGACCGCAAGACACTTGGGTACAAGGAGAGTCCAGCGGCACGATGGGATGTGGAGCGTGAGGAGCCTTCACAGATTGACAAGGATGATCCTACCACTTCAGATGTAGGGCTGGTTGGTGTGAGCTTGAGGGATCCTGACCTTGTGGAGTCCAACAGCTCCAGTGATGAGGAGTTTGCACTTGCAGATGATTAGAGGCCTCCCTTCACTACATTTTGAGTTTTGACATTTTGGCATTTTGTCTTTTGTAATGCTATTGCTATTAGTATCTGTATTTACTATTTGGCATTTGCTACTCATTGTAATGATGAATCATGTAATCATCTTTATAGACTTTGTGATATTTCATATGACATCAGATAATCTCCAATTTGACAATTTCATTTGCCAAATTTTATTTAGCAATTAGCATTCAAGAAATCATCGTATTTAGATCTAGTATTTCAAATTTTACTATGTTATAATTTTACTAATTTCCTATAGTTTCATTTGAAATGTAATTCTTATACTGTTATACATCTTTTCAAAACTAGTTTTTCAAGTACTATAAGTATATGTATAACTATATCAGGACCACCACCCCGCCACCCCCCCGCCATCCCCAAACTTAGGCCCTTTGTCCCCCCGTCCTGAAAACCCGTCCCGCACATTTCCCGTCCCCCCGTCCCCAACGCCTGTGGAACACTGTTCCAAACTCATTTTAACTACAATCCGAGCAGCCGTCGTACTTACTAAAAATAGTAAGTCCAGAAAAGTTCTCTGATTCAGTTGCATGTCACGCTGTCGCGAAGCTCTCTGAAAACCCAGAAGGAATCCAGAATCCGAACTGTAAAATTCCAACATGCAGCCATCGTAACTTACTAAAAATAGTAAGTCTGAAAAAGTTCTCTGATTCAGTTGCATGTCATACCACCACGAAGCTCTCTGAAAACCCAGAAAGAATCTCACAACCAAACTGCAAAACTCCAACATGCAAACCCCTAAATCCTCAAAAGAAACCTCCAAGCAACTGGAAACCCAAATTCTGCCACTGACTAGCCTACGAGCATTCAGGGATAGGCTATCATTCACTGGAGAGTGCAGTGCTAAAAATGGGGAGATTACACTCACGAAAGTAGATGAAATCACGCGATCTTGCATAGCAGACAAATCCATGATTTGACAGAAAAAGATCACGATTTTCTTCACAGGAAACCCACGCCTGCAAAACAGAAGAACAGGAGAGGTCACGTGTAGAGAAATGAAGACCACAAACCAGAAAAGCGTGCCAAAAAACCATGGAACGCTAGACGTAGCCGCACAAGCAAAAAGAAACCCGCGTCGGCAAAAGAAGACGCTAATAAAGGTCGCGATTTAAGCAAAAAATAGGTGCGAAAATCATAAACCCTCACGCGATTTCTTAGATCCATCGCACAAAAGAAACGTGTAGAGAAAGGGCACGATTTGCCATTAAAAATCCACGAATTCCCTCTTAAAAAAATGATGCAATTTTTCAATCTTGAAACCCTTGATCTTTGCTTTAAAAAAAATCTTGAGCTTTTCCTAACTCTTTCAAAAAAAATTCTTAAAAAAAATTTCTTCGAAAGATTCTTCGAAAAAAATCTGCTAACACTACCCAGGTTCGAGTTTGTGCTCTGATACCATCTTCGGTAAATTATCAAATCATATTAATAACAGAAGCAGATAACATATATAGATTTACAAAAGGAGAGATTCCACGATCACAGGATGTAATTGGAATCATAACTGAAGACTGAAAAGAGATTCTGTGATCACAGGACGTGATTGGAATCATAACAGAAGTGAAAGCAAAAATATAGGAACTACTAAATACCACTAGGAGTAACAGAACGTTACACCAACGAGTTGAGCATTAATTAAATAGTAAATATAATTCTAATAATTCATTCATTCATCAGTTATGCAATAGTTACAAAATACATGCATGCGGTCCCCGACTATGAGTACAATAATAAAATATATAGCAAGCCGACATTGTTTGAGAACACCAACCATTGGTAACTGACAACCAACGGTTGGGGACTAATTACAAATTAACTTATTCATTTATTTATTTATTGGCAACTACAATTTGCACCAACGATAGGTATAGGAAATATATGTCTAGACATTTAAGCTATTAGGAAAGGCCTCACATGTGTACCAAAAAGAGGAAAGAGAACAAAAGAAAGGCGAGCTGCAATCATCTAGCCCAATACCATGATGACTGAACACAATGAGTGCTGAATTTTTCTAATTGATTGTATCAGACATTGGTAGAATGTAATGTCCCCTTCTCGAGCATGATCTTTTCAGTTGACCGTTGGCCTATTTCGGAGACCCGTAGGCTACTCGGAAGGTGAAATTAGGGTTTCGTGTTTTGGAGGTTGTTATTGCTCGTGAATTAATGATTGAATAGCGGATTCTTTCTAGGATTTCAAAGAGCTTCGTTGTGGTGTTGTTTTCTTGGCATTCTGAGCACCTTCAAGAATTTACTATTTTTAGTAAATTCTATTTCTGGCAGTGGTCCTGTCGTTCTCGGCACAGTTGGCTTTCCTCTTCAGTCGACTCAGTTGGTTTGTTCAATTTGACCTTGGGATGCATTTTGGAGAGATAAGTCATTTCATTTAATAATGTTATATTTTAATGTTATATTATCCCTTGGCCTAGTCTCATAACTTAATGATGTGTTAAAAGGTGGTCTTTAAGGGGTAGCGCCTCATTGAGGGTATTTTATATTTATCAAAGTCAAAAATTAAAGCCATAAGTTGGACGCCTTTTTGAAGAGATGAAATTTATTTACAAATCAAAAATTGCCTTGAAGGAAAAGTGACGCCACTTCTTGGAGGGAAAAGTTAGGGTTTCTAGAAGCTTCGGGGAGGGCTTCTCAAAAGTTATAAATGGGCACCTGAGTTCTTCATTTGGTATCCGTCATCTTGAGTATTGGTATGCTGCCGAAATGGTTGCTGGACTGCTTCAAGGAATGAATGCCTCCTAGCCTTGGCTGAACTTCATGCTTAAGAGATAGCATCTAGTGGAGATTTAGTTGTTTTTGAGAGTTTTGTAGTGAGGTTTGCATTGTAGCTCGAGTTTTGCATTGTAGTTCAGTTTATTGCATTTTATGTCATTTTCTGGAGTTGCTGATAACATGGCTGAATCTATAGTTTCATTCATAAATCAGAAAATCAAAAGATATTCGTTCTGGGTATTGCATACTTCCTTTTGTCTATGCTGGGCACCCCTTTGTGTCAATTTTCAGATTTTATTATGCAAAATTGAGTTTTATTTTGCAGAAGTCGCCCCTCTTGAGGTTGTTCTTCCTCGTCATGCCTGGCAAATGTTTAGATAATTCATTGAGTGGGTTTTGCAGCTTTTTCTCTATCATAAATTGATCGCCATCTTCTTAGGAGTCCACTGCACTTGGTCTCATGTCATCCGGAGTAGTTATGAGAGAGTTATGAGCATTTTTGTGAGTTTATGAGTTGTTGGTCTGTAGTTTCAGCTTGCTGGTTTGTCATATCAGTTTTCAATAGTTGGAATTTTGAGGCTTGTTTTTCATGGTTGAGAGTCTCTTGGAGTTAGAGAAACAATTGATATCATTTGCAGCATTTGGAGAATTCTAATACAGGGTTACTTGCACGATTATTCTCATTGTAAAGTTGTTCAGTAGTACTATTCAACTATTTTAATTATCTTGCCTATTTCATTGTATTCCCATGTTTGTGGAAGAGGCTGGCCTACCGCCTATTTACATTTAATTGAATTGTAGTTTAAAGTACCTCCGCCATATGGTAGCTCCATCCCCTCCCTGGGATTGAAAGCACATGCTTGGCGTTGAGTTTACTTTCAGCAATTGTAGTTGGTAGGGATCCTCTAACCACATGCTTGTCATTCTCCGACGCATTCTTGGTTAGAGTTCTTTGTATCAGCATTGCATTAAGACCCTCTAACCATATGCTCGTCGTCTTCCGGCGCATTCTTGGTTAGAGTTCCTTTATCAGCATTGCATTGAGATCCTCTGACCATATGTTCACACCTTGCCCAACTCGGGATCCTGGTGTACATTCTTGGTTAGAGTTGAATTCCGCATCGTTTGGTTTACGTACTAACCCTAACAATTGTGTATTGCTTTGCTCGTTGTAATTGAAAAATTGAAAAAAATTGGTTCGGTATCTTTCATAGAACCTGTTTAAAATTTTAACTTTGGAAAAAGAAGCATCTGACATTGAGGTTATAGTATCAAAACACAGCTTTTGACTCAGTTACTCATAATGAACTGGACATAATACATCATGATGCAAGTACTATGGTTTGATATTGTGAATTCCTGTTGCAAGTGGAAGCTATCATTTTCTTTAGTCATAATAAGCTCGTTCAAAAACAGTTCATTGTGATAGACTTATAAAGGATCTTATGCCAACTGTGCAACCTTAATTAAAATTCTATATTTAGTTAACACACTCAGTCATTTGTTGTTACAGATATATAACTATATATTGTAACTGCTGCAAATGTAATCTATCATTTACATTGTTTAAAATTACCTAGCTCTGCTCCTGTTTACCCAATTCAAATTATGTCATGTTTCTACTAATCACTAGGTAGCAATAAGCATAATTGATACTTGTGTAATACAAATTTCTTACACTGAACCAAAATATTTCTTATCTGGCTGCAAAGTTAACTCTAGGGGGCACAGTATCACCATTGTCTCCATCTAAAATTCTACCAAGAGTTAAAAATACATTCGCATGGCAGCTTTGCCTTATTATGTTGGAATAAACCTCACATTATCTATTTAATATTAGAGTACATGATTCAGCATTCCTACTACAGACAGAAGTTCTAAATTATGAAAAATGAAGATAAAAAGGCAGTTTAAAAAGGAAGTCATGTGTCACAGGTCTTAAATCCCCAAAACTAGAGAACTAAATTATTTTCACATCCATTTCAAAACAATTCATCAAAGCTGATACTGTAATAAATGAATTTGGCAAGAGTCATAAATACCCACTATCTGGTCCACCAAGTTGTGCAATCGCATCAACAAAGCGATCATGGAGATCAGGAGTCCATCGCAAGCGTTGTTTTCCAGCTCCACTCGAAGCAGTAGGGCTACTGAGTGCATTATGAGAGCCCGTTGCAGCACCACTATCCATTTGTTGCTCAGGAGCCAGTGACTTCCGAGGCACCAAACTCATAGTAGAAATTTTTTTTGCATGGTACATGTTATTTGCACTGCACATACACATACAATATGACCTACAATTTAGAATAAAGGACATATCCCATGAAATCAACAAAGACTACATGGAAGATAAAGATATCAAACGACTTGAAATCAACACAGAACAGGTACCTATCTTATAAAAAGTTCTCAGAAATGTAATCAACACAGAACAGGTACCTATCTTATCATAAGTTCTCAGAAATGTAATCAACACAAACCAGTGAGAGAAAGAATTCAGATAAGGTTGCAAATATTATAATAAGCAATAGCATTACAAATGTAATGGGTAATATGATAAGGAGAAACAATAATCCAAGCTTCCAACACATCATATTTCTGCTCCCAACCACATAGCTCACCCCTTGACAACAAGCTCAAAATAATAAAATCAACCGAGCTCCTAAGACTGTTAACATTTTTTCTCTGAAGTATATATTCCACTATTGCTATTCAACAGCAAAAGTACTAAACTAGTCACCAAAATATTAAATATACATACCAAGCAACACTCCTAGACAAAGGAATATTACCATTAGAAGGTTACCCAAAATCTACAAATTTATCTTAGCACAACAATTGAGCTGAGAAGAACATATAGCTCATATTAAAGCTTATAAGATTGGTGTCATGATTGTTGGCAGTCACAGGAACTTCTTAGCATTAGCCAACTAACCACTAGAACAGAGCCATATCCATCTTAGCCACTTTTTTGAAATAGCAGTAGCTTCATTTAAAGAGGAAGGAGAGAAGCCCTGATCTGCCAGGCACCATATATAATTTTGAACTTAATTCCTTATTTTTTAAGCATTCTATAGATGGATTTGCTGGCTAGTATTGAACTATAGTAAAGAACTTATGTGCATGAAGGCAAATGCACCTATCTCCCACACAAATTTAAATCCATTAATAAAAAACAGTATTGGCCAAATATTGTCATTAGTTTAAATCCTCATACTCACAACAATCTCAGACAAGGAACCAAAATAAGTCCTATAGCCCTAGGGATACAGATATTTCCTATAACAAGACCCTGGCCACTACTACTAAACAATCATAATAGATAAGGAATGCAGCAATCACACACGCAGCATAGCACTAGGCCCCAATTCTGTCCCAATTTGTTGAGTATATGTATTATATATTACATACTATGTACCATGTAATTAAAAAAGTGTATAACATGCCATGCATAGATTTGGAAATTGCCTACTTTGTAATTTCTACTACATATTATGCAATCATTTTAGTCTTCATGTCCTTGCCCTTAGAAAGTTTAAGGATACATTTAGCCAATTCATTAGCCTTCAAACCAATTGTCAAGATGCCCTATTCACCAATCTTATCCAATATTTGTTTGTGAGTGTCACCAAGACTTTCTAAGAACCTACACCCACCTAGATGATAACACAATCGTGGTAGTGACCTGGTCATGACCACAATTGTGGTAGCATCTATGTGCATTGAATCATTTTAAAATGTTTGCAAGCCACTTTTCATGCCATTTTTGAATGGCTAATGGCTATTATGCATGCATAATAGCCAATTTTATAAATATTATATTTTGAACTTCATTGTAAATCTTTCCACATCTCTCTCTCGATCAACTTAAAAAATTTCATAGCAATTTTAGAATTTCCTCTCAAGCATTTGAAGTCTGGACTTTTAGCTATCCTCCTTGTGAGTTTTCCTGAAGCTCTTTTCCAAGTTTCCTCCATTTTTCCAACTTCTATAAAACCTCCCTATTCCCACCATGATTACCTATCCATAGCTTGTAGCCTCCCACTCCAAATCCCAATATCCCTTTAGCATCTTGGTAACTTCACAACCCTTGTTTCCTCCATTCACAGAGCACGACTTGCACTAGTAGACAGCTTGTAGGAATTCCTTGAAGTTTTTATTTACCAGTACACTCCACACTTAGGCCAGACACATCCAATCATTCCCATAGACTGCATGTGGAGGTTAAATAAACCAAATAGGGGTCTGACTAAGGCAAACTCCTCAGCAATCACAATAGCATATGTATGCACTGAACTATTTTAAAATGTTTGCAAGCCACTCTTCATGGCATTTTTTAATGGCTATCATGCATGCCAATTTTAAAAATGTTATATTTTTTGAGGAACTTCATTATAGATCTTGCCACATCTGTAATAACCCACCTTTAATTATTTTCAAATTTGCACCCGAAAGCATTAGCCAAATAAAAATGAATATCAACTGAGTAAATAACCCTCCACTTTCTGATCACCTAGATCCCAATGAGGGCAAAGTGAAAGCATATGGTGAGAAGGGGATCCTTGTATTAACTAGAAATCTAGCTAGCTGAAAGTAAACACCTTCCACTTTCTGACCACCCAGACCCCGAGGTGGGGCAAGGTGAGAGCATATAGTGGTAAGGCTTACAATTTTCTAAGTTTCTAAGCTACCACTTCCTCAGTGGGGTGAGTAAGCAAACCAAGTGCATGAAAATAAATCATCCGCTTATTCAGCAGGAATTACAATAAAGTAAAAAAACACTTGGAGACAAGCCAGCCAATCAAAGCAAAGTCCTCCGCTTGTTCAACGAGCATAACATGAAAGCAAAAGAAAACTCAACCACTTATTCAACAGGAGCACCACTTATTCAACGAGGTAAGTAGCAATGACAATTACAAGAGCAATCACCAATGGTACTACCAATGGTGTTACAATAAGCTCAACATGAAATATTTCAGTTCATCATATAATGTTGCTACATTAGGCAAATGATAGAAATATGAAGCACAAATTCCCCCAAATATGCTACAATGATAATATGAGAATACCCCCACAAATTATAACAATAATACCTCAATAACAAGGCCTCTAGAGGTATGGCGAGGAGCAGGAATATTGGAGGAGTGGGAGTTTTGAATACTGTGGAAGATGGCAAGGCAGAATTTGAAGACGATGATGGCAATCCATTTGCGTGTGTTGTCTTCAGCCCTCTGGCTTCGTCTGATCTGCTACTTTGTGTGGCCCGTGTGATGCTTGATCCTTCTCTGGCGCAAATTGGTTTGTGGCAGGGTTTGCACGGGAGGTTTTTCTGGCTGTGTCTTGCCCATAAAGTGGAGGTTGTTGTCGTTGAGCTGCAGTGGTTTGTGCCTTCTCTGGCATGGGTGAGTGTTTGGGGTTTGTTCATGCCTTCATTTTGGTTTGCCTTCTTGCCTTGTGAGGGATTCATTCCCTTTTGTGCCAAATTTTTCTTGGTTGTTGCTTGGGGAACGGTTGGTTTCAAGGCCTTGTTTGGCTTCTTGGTGTGGTCTGTTTTTGGGTTCAACCCTATTTTTCTAGGTTTGCTTTTGCAATTCTTGAATGGGGTGTTGTTCCTATGCTTTAAAGTTTTGGCCTTGGGGATTGTGGTCCCTTGGCTTCTGGTAATGGTTTTTGCGGTTTCTAGTGGTTTGCTTCTCACTTTGTGCCAGCTTCAGGTTGTGTTGGTTTTTCTGGTGCATCCTCCTGGATGTTGTTGCTTGGGTATTCTCGTGGCCTTTTCTATGGTTGCAATTGGGGTTCTTCCCTCAAATGGCTCTAATGAGCGGATTCTTTGGTTGATCGTGGTGTGGCTGTAGGGATCTTGCCCTGTTCCCTTGGAGGATCTTCGTTTTTTGCTTTTGGTGGTTGCATTCAACTTCTTTTATGTTTGCCTCTGCCAGAGTGGGATTGTGGGTGATGTTGTTTGCCCACTTGTGGGGGTGTGGAGTTTTGAGATGTTCTAGGTTGCTATCTATGGCACTTATATTCTTCAAGCTCTCACTAGGGTTGTTTTTGGGATTGTGGGGTTGGCTTCGTTAAGAAGGGTTTTTGTTGTTCTTTCCTGGCTTTCCTTCTAGTTTCCCCTTTTGAGGTGGGTCTTTGGTGAATCTTGTCGATTTGGCTCCAGTTGGTGCTAGAAAATCTAGAGTTATTTTCATGGTTCTTAAGGGAGTTGTTTTTGCCCCTTTTATTGGCTTATTCTCTCCTTTGTTGCTTGCTTTGTCTGGTTCTCCTATTGAGGTGGAGATTTACTTTGTGGCCTTGCTAGGAGGCTCTCTTTCCTCTTGTTGGCTCTCTTCTTTGCAACTCCTTCTGAGGTGGAGTGTGCCCCTTTGGTGGTGCTACTTGGGTTTGCTAGTAAGGTGGGCTTATTGTGGAAAGGGAATCCTTTCTTTCCCTTTGGTTTATTTTGTGCTCGAAGCCGAAATTTTTGAAGTTGTTGCTTGGGGGTTGCAACCCTTTGTTCAGTGTTTTAAGCCGAAGGCTTTCACTGGTTTTCCCCTATTTTTGTAGGGTGGTGTTTTCTGTGTTGATTCCTTTGTTGTTGCTATCTCTGCTTCTTTGCAGTTGGTCTTTGTTTCCGATTCTATGCTCCGGTCAAAAGAATAGTTTTTGTGTTGTTCTTTCCTGGTTCACTTCTGATGAATCTTGTTTTCCGTTGGCTCACTTTTTGTGAGCCACCTTTCTTTGCCTCTATGGATGCTCTGTAACAGGTACTGGCCCTTCCAGACTTAATCTAATCAAAACAAGGCCTCTAGAGGTGGGTAGATGGTTGAGTAAGTTGTTACAAGTCTAATACGAATAACAACAGACTAGAAACACCAATCAACAACCCTTCAACGAGCATAACTTTACCAATATGTAACGGAATCACTCCCAACAACTTGCAAAGGCAAGTACTAGGCTAGGCATCCAAGATAAGCTAGATAGCAGCCCCCCACAAGTCTGAACAGCAACAACACTCACCAAAACTCCTACCAGCAAGGTTGTATGGCCTCCCTAAATGGGCGACTATCAAGATAAAATCAGTCTCTCCATCAAAAATTCCCAAAATCTGAGCAAAGGGTTGCCCAAGATGAAGAATGACAATGATCCAACACCCACAAAAAGTTAACAAGTCCTCTAATCAGCGTGATTGAAAAGGTAGGTCAATTGGGCTATGGAAGAACACGAACCAACAACTCCAAAATCCGGAAACAACACTCCAAACCTCTACACAAATAGTTATCACATCAAAGCATATCTAGAAATCATCATGAGTGACCAAAACTGAAAACAAACCATCACCGATAAGCTCCAATGGTGATTACTGAATGCAATCACACACTCCACCAGCTAGGGATTATCTTTCAAATCCGAAACCAGCAACCTAAAGAGGGTTTTCGTCCTCCAAAGATTCAGGAAAGAACACACTAGTTCCAATCCGGCAACATAACTTTATCTCGAAATTGCATAATCAAAAGAGAGCAAATGAGGGAGTATATATAAGACTTGAGACCCAAAAGTTTGAATAACATTTCCCTCCCAAAAGGGATGCCACACTTGGGGGGGATAATATTTAATTTAAAAAACTCTTTAATCCTTCATCTTGGGAATCCACTTTAGCCAAGGCAAGAAAATAATTTTTTAAAACAACTTAAAGTTACCATGTCTAGGCATGGGGGTCCAAGGGACCTTTTTAAAACTTTATAATTTATAACTTAAGTTGCCAAACTTGCCTTTTTCAAACTCCAAGGATGGTGGAAGCACTGAACTGCCAAAATTGACAAACTCAACAACTAAAAATGCCACCCTTGCCAAAACTAGAAACTCAATACAAAACTGCTGCCAGAGCCACTGCTAGAAATAGCACTTACTAAATATAGCATATTGTTAAAATTAGTGTCCAAACTCAAAATGAGCCCAATCTAAGATGCAACTATGACTTACTAAAAATAGTAAGTGCTAAAAATAGCAGTGACTGCACACCAAGGGTCTCAAAAAACATGAAAAACTCTGGCAATCCTCTGCAATAATCTTGGCAAGAACCCTCCAAAAATCTTGGAATCCCTTGAAATGCCTCCAAATAGGCTACAGGACTCTGAAAATAGGCTAATGATCACTGAAACACTTAGGGATAAAAAGGGGACATTACAGTCCTCCCTTCCCAAAGATTGCTTGTCCTCAAGCAATGCCATCACAACTTGAGAAACAACAGACCCATCCACAGTAAAACCAAGTAAGATCCTAAGGTCCCACATTAATCTCAGAAAGAAACCACCATGTTGACGCTGAACCACTCTGATCACAACTGTAAATTCATGGTGCCAAACTTACACTCTCCTCACCTGTAACCCCGACATGTTACCATTCCCAAGACTCAATCTGAAATACCTGAGAAGCCTAAAATCTAAACCATTAAACATCTCCTGCCAAAACATCTCTAAGAAGTCCATATCTGCAATCCCACTGCCTAACACAATCCTGGGCAATAGGAAGGAAAGTCTACTCAACCCAAAACCATACTCCTCAACATAACTCCTCATGGTGTCAAGCAAAGCCACAGCTGCAAATGTGACTCCCTCCAGTCTTCTTGCTAAAAGAAAAGCAATCCTTAGCAAGAGTTCAACCAACTCATCATCATAATACCACACACAACCATGAAGTCTCATGAAAACTCTAACTATTCCAACTCCAAGAGTCTCTAAATAGTGAAACCAAGTATGTGGAAGTTCGTTGTCCTGAACCAACACCGAGAGGGAACTACCATGGTTTTCATCACAAACCTTCATAAGATGAACTCTCTGAATTTGGAAGGTTCAAAGAAACAAATAATCACTGTTGTTTAAAGCTGGAATCAACAAAGTACAATTTGAGTTTAGTGCTCTACACAAGGGATAACAGCAGTACCAATGAAATTCTCAAGTATAAGCACATGAGATGAGCATTGTGTTGCACCAAAACAACTCAAGGGTGGTTGGGAAACACTCCAAAGCCATCTCCAACTAAAACCCTTTACTTCCTTGACAAGAAATAATGTGCCAAGTCTCCTAAATTAGAGCAACCTGAATTGTAAGGTGGCTGGTTTGCGACCAAACAACAAGTTCAAGACTCAAAATCTGACCCTTTCTATGCCAAGGAACACTTCCAAGAGTACCCATTTGTTCAATGCTCCAAGCCTTACTTAGAATCTCTCTCCAATCCATTCGTAGATAAACAATTGAAATCACAAAATGGCTGGTAAAAGAAGGAAAGGCATTATAAATTCTGAAAATTTGATCCTTATCCCTCCAAGGATCTTTTCTATCATTCCCAATAAGCTCCATCAATCCTTGTTGAGGATCCCAAGCATGGATACTCAACCAAGAATGATCTCCAACACACCTAGAAAGCCCCATGTATCATTCGTAACATCTTGCTCACCATGGAAGTTTGTGACTTCTTGGGTAATCTCTTGTATCTCATCCATGAAAGCATCCGCATCAAAGGGGCATGGAAAAATTGCTGCCTTAAAGCCCAATCCTCATTTGCACATATCATATCCAGAAGTCTTCCAAGGGAAAAACCAATCACCTCATAATGTGAACTTAGATCAACACCAAGCTGAGAACCATACTCCAACTCAAGTCTTGAGGCTTCTCCCGGATCCCATACCTTGCTATTTTCACCAAATGCAGTGCTACAACCAGGAGTAGTCCCATCATTCAACCCAAAAAGTGGATTGTCATATGCCATATCAACACCCATCTCAAATAATGGGTTATCAGCAAATTGAAGATTAACTTCATTCCCAAAATCAAACCACTCCTCATGTTGAATCAAACTTCCCTTACCTGATTTCTTAAAGAAATCCTCTAAGTCAAACTCCTCTTGTAGACTATCAAGCGCATCGACTACTTGCTTGATTTTCTTAGATCTTTGTTCATTCTCTTGCTGCCTGAAAACTTTTGCATCAGCTAGTTGACCTTTCACCTCCATTAGTGCCATTTGAGTAGTTTCTAACATATCCTTTGTTGAATCAAGCTCAAGAGTAAGCTCGCCAACCTTTCTTTCTTCTTCTTTACAAATTTGAGGGCATAGTCTCAATCTCTAATCAAGTGTAAGTATTCTGATTTCATTGTCTCCAAAGAGCCTTTGACAAGTTGCAGATTAGGGAGAGTGACTCCATCTCTAACTCCTTCGTGTCTCTCTTTAATCCAAGCCTTCCAAAAGAGTTCTTCAATTAGACCGTGTGTGTTGTCAAGTCTAGATAGAGCTTGCACTTCATCTTCAACGGACACCAAGGATTGATTTCTCCAATCATGGACATGCAAGGACGATAAATTGTTGTTACATTGCATGACAAAATCAGAACTCTCATTCTTGTCATCAATGTCTCCATGGTTGTTCCAAGATTCTTGTCCCTCTTCATCAACTTGACGAGAACGTTCAACACTAGGATGAGGATCAAACTCAACAAGTTCACTAAGCCTTTTCTTATAATCAGCACCATGCATTAATGAATTAGATTGTTGGTCAAGATCATTATCAAACTTCCCACTATTAGCTTCTTCAATAGCAACCTCATGGCTTACATTGTGCTCTAAGGTTTGAACACCATCAAAATCAAGAGAAGATTCATCCCATATAAGATCCTCATCATATTTACTTGCAAACACACCCGGGTCCCATACACAAAAGGGCTGATTGCTCTGCTCAAAGGAAAGTTATTCATTATGCTCCTCAAGAGTGGTTGTCTCTCTAAAAAAAGCACTCTCCAACTCACAAGTACTACAATCATCAAAAGCATCCCTCTTCATAGGCTTGGCTTGGAAGCCAAACCAAAAACCACCTGAATCATCATTACTGGAATGAGATAAGGAACCATCATCGTTCGCTGATTCGAAGACACCATCATAATCACCCTCAACATGCTCTTCTTCTGGAGGTGTATAAATGGACTCACCATACACATCAGCTCCACTAGAATATTTTGTAAAGTCATTAGTCTTAGAATCATCCCTGGATAATTCCGAATTAGGTTTCAAGGCAAACCAATCCTCATCATCACCAGTTCCATGCAAGTCTAAGGGATTGTTTTGGGGCTCTATCACACGCTCCTCATATGTCAAGGCAGCTTCTCCAACCAAACATTTAGATTTTGCAACAATACTTGAGTATGTATTTTTAATGTCAAGGTCCCTCATTAGCATAGTCAGTTCTTACACCAACTCAGATATAGACTTTTTTGTAGTCATCTTGCCCTTTCGCTTCTAACAACTGTAAAAGAAGCACGGTAATAGACATACAAGTGTTGGTCACCAACATGCAAAAGATGTCAGCCACTGGAACTGAAACACTACTGAAACTTTGGCATGTAGCTAAAGAACTATAGCAAGGTTAGAACTCCAACAAGCTGGTAGGAAAACCAACTCTAATACCACCGTAATAACCCACCCTTATTATTTTTCAAATTTGCATCCGTTAGCATTAGCCAAATAGAAATGAATATTAACTGAGTAAACAACCCTCCACTTTCTAATCACCCAAATCCCAATGAGAGCAAGGTGAGAGCAGACGGCGAGAAGGGGATCCTTGCATTAATTGGAAATCTAGTTAACTGAAAGTAAACACTTCCACTTTCTGATCACCCAGATCCCCAAGTGGGCAAGGTGAGAGCATATGGTGGTAAGGCTTACAATTTCTGAGTTTCTAAGCTACCACTTCTTCAGTGGGGTGAGTAAGCAAACCCAAGTGTGTGAAAGTAAATCATCTGCTTATTTAGCGGGAATTACAACAAAGTAAATAAACACTTGGCGGCAAACCGACCAATCAAAGCAAAGTCCTCCACTTGTTCAACGGACATAACATGAAAGCAAAGGAAAACTCAACCACTTATTCAGCAAGAGCACCACTTATTCAATGGGGTAAGTAGCAATGACAATTACAGGAGCAGTCACCAATGGTGTTACAATAAGCTCAACATGAAATATTTTAGTTCATCATATGCGACTAATACGTTAGGAAAATGATAGAAAAAGGAAGAACAAATTCCCTCAAAGATCCTACAATGGTCATATGAGAATACCCCCACAAATTATAACAATAATACCTCAATAACAAGGCCTTCGAAGGTGGGTAGATGATTGAATAAGCTGTTGTTGCAGGTCTGATACAAATAACAGCAAGCTGGAAATGCTAATCAACAACCCTTCAACAAGCATAACTTCACCAATATGTAACAGAATCACTCCCAACAACTTGCAGAGGAAAGTACTAGGCTAGGCATCCAAGATAAGCTAAATAGCAGCCCCCCACAAATCTGAACAACAACACTCACCAAAACTCCTACCAGCAGGGTTGTAAGACCTCCCTAGATGAGCAACCAACAAGATAAATCAATCTCTCCATCAAAAATTCCCAAAATCTTAGCAAAGGGGTGCCCAAGATGAAGAATGTCAATGATCCAACACCCACGAAAAGTAAACAAGTCCTCCAATCAGCATGAGTGAAAAGGTAGGTCAGTTGGGCTTGGAAGAATACTAACCAGCAATTCCAAAATCTAAAAACAACACTCCAAACTCTGCACAAATAGTTATCACATAGCTAGAAATCAGCATGAGTTACGAAAACTGAAAACAAACCATCACCGATAAGCTCCAATGGTGATTACTGAATGCAATCAAAGCAAAGTCCTCCGCTTGTTCAGCAGGCGTAACATGAAAGCAGAGGAAAAATCAACCACTTATTTAGCAAGAACACCACTTATTCAGTGCGGTAAGTAGCATGGACAATTACAGGAGCAGTCACCAGTGGTACTACCAATGGTGATACAATAAGCTCTACATGAAATATTTCAGTTCATCATATGTTGTTGCTACATAAGGCAAATGATAGAAATAGGAAGCACAAATTCCCCCAAAGATGCTACAATGATAATATGAGAATACCCCCACAAATTATAAAAATAATACCCCAATAACAAGGCCTCCGAAGGTGGGTAGATGGTTGAATAAGTTGTTGCTGCAGGTCTGATACGAATAATAGCAGGCTGGAAACACCAATCAACAACCCTTCAACAAGCATAACTTCACCAATATGTAACGGAATCACTCCCAACAACTTGCAAAGGCGAGTACTAGGCTAGGCGTCCAATATAAGCTAGATAGCAGCCCCCACAAGTCTGAACAACAACAACACTCACCAAAACTCCTACCAGCAAGGTTGTAAGGCCTCCCTAGATGGGCGACCAGCAAGATAAAATCAGTCTCTCCATCAAAAATTCCCAAAATCTGAGCAAAGGGGTACCCAAGATAAAGAATACCAATGATCAGACAGCCACAAAAAGTTAATAAGTCCTCTAATCAGCATGAGAGAAAAGCTAGGTCAGTTGGGCTATAGAAGAACATGAACCAACAACTCCAAAATCTGAAAACAACACTCCAAACCTCTGCACAAATAGTGATCACATCACTGCATAGCTAGAAATCATCATGAATGACCAAAACTGAAAACAAAACATCACCAATAAGCTCCAATGGTGATTATTGAATGCAAACACACTCCAACAAAATCCTCTACTTGTTCAGCGAACATAACATGAAAGCAAAGGAAAACTCAACCACTAATACAGCGAGAGTAGCATGTAACATAAAGTAAGCTCAACCACTTATTCATCAGGAGCACCACTTATTCAATGGGGTAAGTAGCAATGACAATTACAGGAGCAGTCACCAGTGGTACTACCAATGGTGTTACAATAAGCTCAACATGAAATATTTCAATTCATCATATGTTGCTGCTACGTTAGGCAAATGATAGAAATAGGAAGCACAAATTCCCCTAAAGATGCTACAATGATAATAATTACTATGAGAATACCCCCACAAATTATAACAATAATACCTCAATAACAAGGCCTCTTGAGGTGGGTAGATGGTTGAATAAGTAGTTGTTGCAGGTCTGATATGAATAACAGCGGGCTGGAAACACCAATCAGCAACCCTTCAACAAGCATAACTTCACCAACATGTAATGGAATCACTCCCAACAACTTGCAAAGTACTAGGCTAGGCGTCCAAGATAAGCTAGATAGCAGGCCCCCACAAGTTTGAACAACAACACTCACCAAAACTCCTACCAATAGAAATCTGAGCAAAGGGGCGCCCAAGATGACGAATGCCAATGATACAACACCGACAAAAAGTTAACAAGTCCTCCAATAAATGTGAGTGAAAAGATAGGTCAGTTGGGCTATGGAAGAACACAAACCAGCAACTCCAAAATCTGAATACAACACTCCAAACCTCTGCACAAATAGTTATCAAATCAAAACATAGCTAGAAATCATCATGAGTGACCAAAACTGAAAACAAACCATCACCGATAAGCTCTAATGGTGATTACTGAATGCAATCACACTCCACCAACTAGGGATTATCTTTCAAATCCGAAACCAGCAACCTAAAGAGGGTTTTCATCCTCCAAACATTCAAGAAAGAACACTCTAGTTCCTATCCGGCAACATAACTTTATCTCCAAATTGCATAATCAAAAGAGAGCAAATGAGGGAGTATATATAAGACTTGAGACCCAGAAATTTGAATAACATTTCCCTTCAAAAAGGGATGGCACACTTGGGGGGAATTATATTTAATTTAAATTTCTCTTTAATCCTTCATCTTGGGCGTCCACTTTAGCCAAGGCAAGAAAAACATCTTTTAAAACAACTTAAAGTTACCGTGTCTAGGCGTGGGGGTCCAAGGGACCTTTTTAAAACTTTATAATTTATAAATTAAGCTGCCAAACTTGCCTTTTTCGAACTCCAAGGATGGTGGAAGCATTTAATTGCCAAAATTGACAAACTCAGCAACTAAAAATGCCACCCCTGCCAAAACTAGAAACCTAGTACAAAACTGTTGCCAGAGCCACTAATAGAAATAACACTTACTAAAAATAGCATACTGCTAAAAATAGTAAGTGTGTCCAAGCTCAAAATAAGCCCAATCTAAGATGCAAGTATGACTTACTAAAAATAGTTAGTGTTAAAAATAGCAATGACTGCCACCAAGGGTCTCAGAAAACCAAAAAAAACCCAAAAAACTCTCTGGCAATCACCCCCTGAAATCCTAGCAAGAACCCTCGAAGAATCTTGGAATCCCCTAAAATGCCTCCAAATAGCCTATGGGACTCCAGAAATAGGCTAACGGTCACTAAAATGCTTAGGGCTAAAAAGGGGACATTACAACATCCCTCTCTCTTGGTAAACTGAAAATATTTCATATCTATAAAGCCATCGGTGGGTGAGAGACCTCCATCGTAGTCGACTCACAGGGTGGCTCTCAAGGTGGCTCTGGCGATGGTGGAGGGGTGTCCGCTGCTACACCCATCTCCCCTAACCACACATCTAGCTCTACGTCCTCTGCACCCTTGTCCACTGTGATTGGTGTTGGTACAGCCACTGTTGTCTCTGCCACAGGTGGTGGTATGAGCACTAACTATGCAATTGGTGGTGGCATGGGCGCAGGTACGGCTATCAGTTGTATGGGTATGGTTGGCTAGGGCTCTACTACTGGCTTCAAGGGTATTGCCTCCTCCATTTCTTGTGACCCCGCATCCCTCACCAGAGAGACCTCCTGCATGCTAATCTCCTCATCCGATAAGGACAACTCGATGGCCTCCTCCACACTCCATGTATGATCATCACCACTCTGCTCTAAGTTGTCTTCGCTCAGTTGAGGTGGTGAGATATCCGCCTACCTCCTCTTCGTTGGTGGTACTGAATGAGGTACCTCTTCACCTACAATCTACACTCCCAAGTTCGCCCAATAGATAGTGTCTAAACTTTTGTACTATGTACACCATCTTGAGGGCTTCCTGCTCAATTGTACTATAGTTTTTCTCTGCCTTCGATAGCTACCAACTTGCAAAGAACACTAGGTGATCCAAGCCCTGTACTCCTACTTGCGCTAGTGTTGCGCCAATTGCAAAATTGGAAGCATCCACATGTACGTGAAACTCCTTGTTCCAGTCTAGGTACCGCCAATATCAGTGAACTAATTAGCCGTACCTTCAATCCATTAAATGCTTTCTCTTGGTCCTTCGCCCACACAAATGGTTGTCCCTTCCTGGTGAGTACGTCAAGTGGATAAGAAATCTACGCAAAGTTCTTAATGAACCTTTGATTATACCCCACATGTCCCAGAAAGGATTTTACGCCAATGATGTTCTATGGAGCTTCCATCTATACGATGACCCTTATCCTTTGTTGCAAGGTTCGTACCCACAAGCCTCGAACCCGGTTCAAGTACGAACCTGGTTCGGGTTCGCCTGTGGGTACGTGTTGGGTGTGCACAGGGTGCACGCCCAACACTATGGGTTCGCCCGGGTGCACACACCCGCGCACCCAGGTGAACCCACAATGTTGGGCGCGCACCCTATGCGCACCCAACACGAACCCAGGCGAACCCATGGGCCAAGTCAAAAAATGTGGGCCCAAACTTAATTAGAAAACATTTTTTTTGTTAATTATTTTTCTTCCTAACCCTTAAACGGCCCAATATGAGGCCTTCAAACACATACATTTCATTTTTACCTCTCATATATTTTGCGGTTTGTGTGGTTTTGAAGGTCTTCAATTGGGCTTTGTCAGCATTATTTTCTGCCACTCAAAAAATCATGAAAATGAGGTGCGCCATGGAGTTTTGTATGGTTTCAGAAGCCTTAAATTGGTGCGCGCTCCCCCGGACCCCATGAGGGGCACTGCCCCTTGACCCCGTTGGGGGCATTGCCCCCAGACCCCCACAAGGGGCACTGCCCCTCGACCCCGCTGAGGGCATTGCCCCCAAACCCTGCTTGGGGCATTGCCCCTAAACCCCCACAAGGGGCGTTGCCCCTCGACCCCATTGGAGACATTGCCCTCAAACTCCCATTGAATTTAATTGATTTTCTAGATACTCTCCAAGTCCAAGTTTCCATAGTTTTCCTACAAGTCTTCATCTATAATATCACATTTAACTTTTAAGGCTTCTGAAACCATACAAAACTCCATAGCGCACCTCATTTTCATGGGAAAGAGAAGATGTAAATTTGTAAAATATATTAATGTAGTATTTACTATCATTTTTACAAAAACAATTTTCTATTTTCATTTTGTTTAAGAATATCAACATCAACGCATTCCACATGAGGATGCCATTTTGTACCCAATTTGCTTTCAAATCAATCAAATACAAATATCAATTGGCATTTAATATTTATCTTTGGCATTTGGCATGGATCAATGATCAAGTATCATACTATGAAATGATTTAGTTTTACAATTCTATATATTTCTCTTATTTTTTTGTATATATAATACATATATAAATATAATATATATATATATATATATACACACACACGTACCCATACGTACCCAAACCCCTAAAAAAAAAATTCACGTACCGGGTTCTCGTACCCGCACCTGTCCCCGAACCCGAACCGGTAACTTAGCCCTTATCTTCTTCGGGTTTGTCTTCAATTCGGCTTTACAAACAATGTGCCCCAACAACTTCCCTTGTCATACCATGAATCAGCACTTCGTTGGGTTCAGTGCTAGTCAGGCTACCCTGCACCTCTCCATACACTCTCCCAACGCTTTTAGGTGCTTCTCCTTGTTGCTGTAAATTGACCAATCATCAAAAACTGCTTTAAATTTGTCAACCGACATTTTGTCAAAAATATGCAAAATTATTCTTTGAAAAGTAGCTGGCGCGTTATACAACCTGAATGGCATTCGGTTGTATGCATACACCCCATCTTCGACTACAAATGTTGTCTTCAATTTGTCTTCTTTTGCAATGCTTATCTGATTGAACTCGAAGAACCCATCCATGAACGAGTACATCTCATGTCCTGCTACTTCTTCGAGGATTGTATCAATGAAGGGGATAGGAAACAGGTCTTTGATTGTCACTACATTCAAACTCCGAAAGTCTACACAGATCCGAATTTGTTCGGATTCCTTCTTCAATGAGATGACGATCGGTGACACCCAATCACTGACTTCCACTTTGAATATGATGCTCACTTCCACAATTTTCTCGATCTAGTCTTGTACCTTGGCAGCATAGTTCTTGTTCATTTTGAAGGGTCTCTTCTGTAGGGATTGTGCTCCCGATACGAGAGGAATCCTATGTACGTATAATTCTAGTGGTATTCCCTTCAGCTCTTTGTACATCCAAGCAAATGCATCTTTGTACTCCATGAAGATTTTGAACACAGTCGCCTTCAATACAGGATCCTAATCATCACTGACCAGAATTGTTTTTGGCTTATCTTCCTCTCCTAGATTCACCCTTTTTCGTCTTTTTGGCTCCTCGTACTTGATTAGTTTGTCGCGTTCAAACTTGTGGGTTGGCGTATTGTCCAGTTCTACTACCCCTTTATATTCTTTGTACTCAAGTGGAAATGTCTAGCTGGTCGTGTCTTTATCTTCTTCTTCCTCTATGTCTCTGACTTGCAACATGTTACATTATGGGTGAAACACCTCATAATCTTCCATTTGCCAATGAAACAAGCCATTTAGGGAACTTGTCTCTTCCTCCAAGCAACTCTTGAGGTCAAGTATGCCTTCAATGTTCAACTCCAGAGCCTTATGTTGACGTGTTTTTTTATGACAACATCAACACAGAATAAAGTTGTCCAACGGTCACTCTATTCCCTCTTGATCAAAGTGTCCCACATGCTAAGATTGCTTGAAAGTTCATGTGTTCGACTCCAAGGTTCCTTTTATTGCGAATAGACTTAGTTGGTTGATGTGTTTTGCTGGATTATTCCAAGGGGACTTACGTAGTTGTTCGATTTTGTGAAGCAATTAGGACATGAAAGATTTGACAATATTGTTCTGGTATCTGGACTGACCCGGAAAATGCTGAATTTAAAGGGAGAGGGATAGGAAGTCTACAATCTACTTCTAAAGGGTGGAATGTGAAGATCAATTCGGACAATCTTCAAACCAAACTCCGCTTTGCCTCCCTTCGGACAACTTCCACAAAGTTGGTGCAATCTTCAAAGGATGAGAGAAATATTCAAACCATGACACAACATGTTCATACCATCACAACAATGCATATGGACGTATGAGCCACAATCGAAGTTAAGCGCTATTACTCCAGTTGACCACGCAAGGCGAACCAGCCGTCAGCAAGTCCGCTAGTGGTATGGACGAGAGAAGACTTGCTCAAATTAAACACCACATTCCACAGCTAACAACTACTTGCATGAAATGAAGGTCTATTTTACTCTATCTACCTTGAATTGGAAAGATGAAATGGCCTTGCTAGCTACTCATAACAAAGAAGAAATCACCAAGCAATGAAACTCTTTGTATTATGAAAAGTGTTCACAACAACCGTTTACAAAACTTTCAAACGAAAGTTTTCTTCCCTCCTCAATCTAAGCTAACTTCTAAGCTCTACTCTCTAACTTCTATCTCCAATACTCTCTAGCTCTGATCCGAAGTCTAATTCTAATAGATTACAAATGAAGGGGGATGCCCTTTTTATAGCTAGCCCATTTCAACGGACGGCTCAGATTGAATTACAATGAAGGGCCCAGATCGAGCCACCTATGCCCTGATTAGGGTTTCTACCCTAAAAACCGCCACAGAGAGGAGTGGGCAACGAATGCACAGAATATTCTCCACTCCCCTGCAGGAATCATAATGAGCAATTAATGCCCACTACCATCATCAAGAAGATCCTCATCCATGAGAGCGTTCCCATTGGCCTTTTCCTGGATAGCAAACTCGATCAACCGGGCCAATACCACTTCAACCTCCTGGGCAGAAATCAGTGGAATATGGTTGAGCTGGAACTCCAAGACTGCTACCGTCTGACCGTGTCGGATGTAAGACTTCTTCCATGCCGCTAAGGCGTCCTGGGTATGCTGAATAATACTAGAGAAAGTGGAGACATTCTCAAAAAGTCATCCAGGACAAGCGACCTCGCAGCTGAGAAGAATGGAGCCAGTTTATGTTTCAAGCCATCAGCCGTTATTTCCTCTGGGGCCAACTTTCTAGCAAATATGGCTTCTAATGTATTAAGGACTCCTTCCAAGATGTTACCCATTGCTTTCCTCACTCTGGCTGAATCTGACCTTGCTGCATCGTGAAATCCACGGCCTGTGACCACCGAGGAGTACCAACTGGTGAAATCATACCTGTCACCATCCTGAATCACACCTCCATCCACCAAAGTTTGCAGAGGTATATGCATCAAAGCCCCCAAACGAAGTACAATCTTTGTCTAATAGATGCGGGTATCGCCCCAGGCCTGATCCACCATGTCAATCCGTGCCAAAATACTTGAGGCCTGCCGATAAGCATTGGCGAGGTCCTCCATGAATTTCCTTGTCTCAGTACGAACATGGCCAACCCACTTGTCCGCTTCCGTTTCCATCTTCTTTAAATCCTCTAAGCCGACAACTGACTCCCTCGGAAGCTCTGGTGGACGTTCTACTATTGGGTTTGCCGGTTCACCTGGACGTGCTAGACTCTGCACATATCCTATCAAGGTTTTGTGCTCCTTCTTCAATTTCTTATACTTCCCCTCCGTGCGGAGCAACTGATCCTTCAATGCCTGATAGGAGTTATCGAACTCCTCAACAATTTGGGCTCCCGTAGGACGACCCAACTCTACGGTGGTGATCACATAATTTTCAGGCCTCTCCTCGGTTCGATCACAATCCTCTCTCGGAACAGCCACCTGAAGCGTGCGAGAGCCTAACTCATCAGTCGAGATCTTTGAAAACTTCCTGGCCCTCTTTTTTTCTGGTGGCGCACTGATCCTCCTGAGGAACTCCTCCATCTCGATGGTTGGATCTGTATCATCCTCAGGTTCTCTTCTCATTCTGTCTGAAAGCCAATCCGGCACCGTCTGTTGTGGATTGCAAATGACGAGGGGTTGTTCTTCTGTTGCCTCCACCTCGTGTACCTCTTCTCTTCTTGCACTGCTCTGCTCGGGCTCATCATCTTCCATGAGCTGTGTATCTCCTGACCCTTGGGTCCCCTGTTCTGTGTTTTCCTCTTCCTCCAATGTCATGTCCAACATCTGTTGGAAACGAGTGTCAGCCACTATTTCATCTTCTTCTTCTTGTTGGCCAGCCCTGGATACATTGACGCTAATACTATCTGATTCTCGGATGTTGGGTTGATCCACCTCCTCAAGCTCCCGCTCTTCACCCAATCCTGCCCTCTGATCAGCAAACAATGAAATCACTCTCAAACTCGATAGGTGATGCTTGTTCCATCCTCAACGGTATCGGCTGGGTTGGTACTTCTACTTGTGCTTCCGGTGTTTGAGCAACCTGTTTTCCCCTTTTCACCGATAGCGGCCTTGGGTCACCCATCAAGCTATAAGTAAGGGCGATCTGCTCTTAAGTCTACATACATGTCTATCGACCCAAGCCCTTATGAAAGTCAACACCGGAATAGAGAGCGTGTCCAGGTCCATGATTTCTGGCTCGGACCAATCAGGTGGTGGGACCGAAGTATCCCTGACTGAACCATAGTCAGGTTGCATAACGTTGACATCCTCTTCCACCTGGTCGGGAACTGGAATGATCTCACATTCCCTGATCAATTTGAGGGGAAGCCTGGAAAACATCATTTTCCTTATCTCAACCTCATCAACAGCATTTGCCCAAAAGTCTTCAATGTGGGCCTTGTGTCGGTACTCGACGTTCTGTATCATTCGGATGTTTCTGTACGGATCAAAATCCTGTCTGCCTGTGTGATACGATAGATGATAGAATTGCAGCTCATCCTCTGCCTCTCGAGCTGCCTGCAAGGAGGGACACACCTCAGTGGAATTTCCCATGGCAATAGGAAAGTCAAGTCCACCCTTCTTCTTTTTTTTTGAATCTTATCATAGGCGATCAACTGCCTAGATATTTCCAGCATTATAATGTGATCGGTGGGGTACCTCGGTAGCCGGTATGGATACGAAGTGAACCCCTGCAGCCTAATGTAAGTGAATTTCGGAAATTGGATGAGCCAATATCCGTATTCCTCGATCAATGCTTGTGCCTCTTTGGATACTCTTTGCTGCGTTCTCCGCTGAAGGGTCCTCGTGATGTGCATTGTGAATGCATCATTAGCCCGTTTGTAACTGGCAGGGTTAGCTAGATGCAACTGTGTGCAGGCCTCATGGATTTTGAACTGATCAGGTGCACAGCCTATCGGCTCCTTGTATGTAATCCCTCGATACTTGGTCATTCTTGCCAGCATATATATCACATACGAGCTCATGTAAAAGGTTTTCGTCCCCCTCAGGCTCCTGAACTGTTCATCTATGTTATCACTGATCATTCTTGCCCAGTCAACACATTCCTTTCCCTCCAATATGATCTCGATGAAGTAGAACATCCATGGCTCGAAGAAGTAGGCCTGTGCACTCCCATTTATTCGGCTCAGCATCATCATCAAGTCGCAGTATTCCTGTTTTACATCTTCGGCAATTATCTGCTTTGGGAGTCTAGTGCGAGGTGGCTTTGGCTTTTGCATCCAAACTCTGTTGATGACCGCAGCAACCCTCTCGAAGGAGGTGGAGTACATTTTATCCGCTCTCTCCTTTGATCTGTAGAGCATCTTTTCGACAGTAGGAATCCCAAATGCCTCTCCGATGGCATCTGCCGTGAAGTTGGCAAGCAATTTGCCATCCGGCGAGACAATGGTTCTTCGCTCCAGCTTGTAGTGGTTTGCACACTCCATAATTAGCTCCGGGCACTGAATTGCTGGTGGAAAACCAGCGGCTGCATAGATACCACTCTTCATGATGTTATGTGCCGTGACTAATGGTTGATGGCCTCCCAATCTGTACATCCTAGACTTGAGTGCATTTAGATTAAATGACCCGAGGTTGGTGTCACTTAACCCTGCCAGCTTGGAGACAATTGCCGATTTTGGAAGAAATGACTTGGCGAGCCTTTTGATCATTGCCTGTCGGGATGAGCTAGCCTTGGCCGTTTCAGCGTTTGCAGCTCTGCCTGCGGCTCTGCTTGTTCCAGCAACATCCTTTGCTCCAGCCATCTGCAAAATAAAATAGAATAACAATAAGCCAGGCTGCAGATTTTTAATAAAATAAATAGCCTCCGAGACGGCTGTGAACGTGGAGTTAGCTTTTGGAAATAAAATTCTTCAGCATAATTATCTAACTCCAAACCTCGTACTGTGTAAAAACTTTCGAGCTTATAAAGGAGCTTCCAACAACTGCACTTCTGACCAGCGAAGAAAATCACAGCCAACTACTAACTTTCAGCAATGTGGTTATTTTCTCAGCACAAAATAAACTTCTGCAACTCAATGCTCTGCAGCAATTTCAAAAGATAAATCTTCCAGCAACTCCGTAAATCTGCAACAACTTCAACCTTCAACTTCAAGATTGCAGCAACACACTCTCAGCTTTTCGAAAGAAAGAATCTTGGCAGATAAAAATTTCTCCAGCACTTCGCACTTTCAGCAACTCAACACTCCGAAATAAAATAAACTCTCAAAGAATTTCTCTCCTCAACAACTTCGAAAATATTTCAATCTCTCAAGAGCTTCTTCAGCAACTTCAACTTCGAAAAATGTGAGGAGAAATGAGAGAAGAGACCGTTTAAATAATTCTTCTCGAAGAATCCTGCCAAGTAATGCTGGGGCTATTTTTAACACCCTCATCAATTTTCCACTCTCTTCATTCGGAATCTTCTAATTCAAGCGCAGTAGTGGGCTAGTCGTCAGCCAGTCATTATGGCAATTGCCATTAATAATGATTCCTTCCTTGTAAAAATTCGAATTTTTCCTCTTGGTCTGCCAGTTAACTCTTGGTGATTTAAACAACTTGCGAGAAAAAATCACTTGATTCGGTTTAAAATCCCACTTTAAAATCTCGCAGTGTTTAATTGAATTCAACTCGAAAAAAATCGTGGGAGTTGTAAATTTATTTCCAACTTTTAAAATGTCTATCATTTAAATCCTCAATTTCATAAAATTTGCCTTAGACATTTTAAATTCTCTCTTTGAAATATTTAACTCCGGATGATTTAAAATCACTCGCCTGCTCGAAATAATTCATCCTCCGAGATTTAACTTCCGTCAGGAAAATAATCTAGGCAAAACGAATCTCTTTCGAAAATATTTAGAATTTCCCTTAGGAAATTAATTTTAAACTCTGTTAACTCATGGGTGCCTTTTGAATGGGTTCATTTAATTTTTACTTAGAAAATATTTCATCAAGTTGTCAACCCCGTTTAAATGCCTCTAGAAAATTTTCATATTCACCCACTCTTTCAATTTTTCAAATTCTCACGCCCTAGGAATTTCTCCACTTCATACACTTAGTAGAAAATTTAAATTTTCACCCCCCCCCCTAGGCGTATACTTCTCTGGTGAAATATTTATCTCCATGCCTTAGGAATAAAATTTAAATCCCTCTCATTTCTTGGGCGTATTTCTTCTTGGTACCCTTTAATTTTCATGTCTTAGAAGATTTTCAAATCACCCACAAGTTGGGCGCACTTGATACGCTAAGCCTTCACTTTGCCTTAGACGTCTTTCACTTAGAAAATTTTCATGCTTCACCTTTACTTGAGGGCGCATTCTAGAGGGTCTACTCTCATTTTGCCAAATAAAAAAAAAAATCTCCACTTCAACTTCTTCAAGGGCGCATTTGAGAGGCAAGCTTTCAATCTAAGCCTTGGAAAAAATATTCACTTACCTCTACAACAAGCTGGGCGCATTTCACCCTTGAAGCTTCCACTTTTGCCTTAGGCGTTTTTCCATCTTACTTGGGCGCATTTCAAGGGGTTAGCTTTCACTTGAGGGCGCAAATACACATGTCTACTTCCACTTTTTCCTTAGGCGCATTTCACATGGCCCACTTTGACTTGAGGGCGCAAATACATAGGCAAGCTTTCATTTTTTACCATGGGCGCATATTGGGTGTCATGCTTTTGTTTCAATGCCTTAGATTTTTCTTGGAGGTGGGCGCATTTTCATACATGAGCTTTCAAGTTGAGGGCGCAAATTGCCATGTCCACTTTCATTTTTATACTTAGAAAAATTTCGGGGGTCTTCACTTTACCTTGGGCGCAAATGAGGTAGGCTACTTTTATTTTAGTGCCTTGGGCGTTTTTCACATGTAAGCTTTGACTTGAGGGCGCATTTCATGGGGGGAGCTTTCGTTTTTGACTTAGAAAATTTTTTTGAAGTGTCTTCAACAACTTGAGGGCGCATTTAGACACATGAGCTTTCATTTGAACACTTAGAAACTTTTTCATACCTCTGCCTGCCTTCATCTTCACCGTCTATTTTGGGTAAGTCAAGCTATTTTTAGAAAGTCCCTTGATTTTCGACCCATATAGCTTCGTTTTGCCTGAAAATTTCACCATACGACCCTCTTTGCCTTGTGAACCTGTTTTGCCAGTCCTCTGCCCTGACCTGCTATTTATAGCCACCTGCTATTTATAGTAAGTTCTTGACTTTCTGACTTCAGTAGCTCTGTTTTGCCTGAAAATTTCACCATATGACCCTAATAATGTGAGTGTCGTTCTAATGCCAACCTCGAGTGCAGACCTGCTATTTATAGCCATGCCCTGACTTACTAAAAATAGTAAGTTCTCCGATTTCGCTCAAATTTTTCCAGTAGGTACCTTGAAGCGTGCTGATGTTGGTGAGGTGCTTCGTTTTGACAATTTCTGGATTTCACCCCCTATAAAAGTGGAAACCCTAATTTGACCTGCATGTATCCCGAACGGTCTCCGTTTGACTTCGTTCCTTCTACATGTCGTTCTGCTTGCTGAACTGGAGTGTTAGGCGGCTGCCAGAGTGTACCTGCTAAAAATAGAAACTGCCTGAAAAGTGACTCATCCACTGCCGGATGGTTTTGCATGTTATATTGCCCGTGGGGTCTCAAGAAACCCAGAAAAACCCAGAAAACTGGTCTGCATGCATGCACTGGCTAAAAATAGTAAGTCCTCGAAACTTGATCTTCCCCGCTTGCATGTCACATTGTTGCAAAGCTCTCGAAAAACCCATAAAGAAAAACCCGACATGCGTTGAAAAACACTGCATGCAAACCCTAAAAATAGCCTCTGAAGGCTAAACTCTGAAAGTGATCATCTTGGTTTGCATGTTACACCACTGCGAAGGTTTCGAGAAACCCAGAAGTAATCTCCGGACATGCAATGAAGAATCATATGTTTGACCCCTGAAAATGGCTCCCGAAACCCGAGCTGCTAAAAATAGCAAATTGTCCGATCTGGCTCAAAATTTACGTGCAAACAGCTTGATGTTACCTGAATATGGTGGGACTGACAGAATTCCAAAATTTCGACAAAATAGCCTCAAACTGAATACTTACTAAAAATAGCAAGTTGTCGGAATACAGTGAAAATTTAGGGGGACTCTGCTGGAAGCCTTCTGACTGCCGTACCAAGCCTGGATTTCAATTTTATAACTCAATTTGACCTTTAATAAGCCTGAAGGATGAAAACCCTAATCACGCAGACTTAACCAATACTTCAACCTGGATCAAACGACAGGACATCCCCGGAAGGACCAGAGATAGAGAGAGAGACGCACTAACCAAAGCCAAACGACCAGAATGGAGCAGAAATTAGGGGGTCCCCATCTTGGATGGGGTGATGTGTGAAAAAGGTCACAACACCTTCCTTCTTTCGTCTGCATCTGACTCTCCCCCGTCGAATTATGATCCAGAGGATGCCAATTCTTCATTCACGGATTGGTTCTTCAAATCTATGACATACTTTCTCCCGTTGCTTTCAATCGAGAGTGTGTTCCGCTTTTAGTTGTGATCCGCCTTTGCGACAATCAACCATCCTCTCCGAAGTAGTGCATCGTATGCCTTCTTTTGCAATGGGATGACGACAAAGTTCAAAAGGAACTGTTGTGTGTCAATCATTACTTTTTGTGCCACCAGTGTACCGAGAGGTTTGATGCCATGTTGATCTGCGCCTACCAGGTGGAATGTTGGGGGCCAAACAATTGGCTTTCCCAAACACTTCCAGGTTTCTTTTGGTAGTAAATTCACTGTCGATCCTCCATCGACGATGGTGTTGGAGAGTTTCCTCCCCATGATTTCCACTTGTACGATGGCAGGCTTCCTCCCAATGTTTACTGCGAGTAGCATTGGGTTCATGGCCTCTCCTATCGGTTGTGTTGCACTCTCGATCAAACCTTTTTGACGAGTTTGATTGTCTTCGACGACATTGGTGAATGCTACTCTCAGTTGTGGCATTGTCTGCAGAAGGTTCATTACCTTCATAAGTACAATTGTGTGTAGCACCTGTCATACTATGTTCTTCTCCGACTCCAACTGCAATGACATACTAGTTACTTTGTTGGAGGTTCTTTGTTCTTTGGTCATTGCCTCTTCCACTTCCGCCCTGGCCTCTCGGAGTCTAAGTTTTTTCATACGAGGGTTTGGATAGATAGTTTTCTTTATCTATGCTCTGGTGATCACCAAAACCTCCTCGTCGTCCACCTCCAGCATATTTATACCTCTTTGCTTCAGGCAATCAGTATCTTCATGATTGCCCAATCCACACCACTTACAAAGTCTTCCTTTCGTACCTTGATTATTTTGGCATTCCCTGGCAAAGTGACCCCATTCATTGCTCTTCTGACACTGTTTCATAAGTCTTCCTTTACTGTCGTAATGTATTTTGCTTTTTGGACCATTGTTATTGCCTCTTTTGTTGTTTTGGTAACCTCTAGGGGATGCATTGCTATTGTTTTGGGGCTTCAGAGGGGTTGATTGTTCCCCTTGTGCAAAGAATACTTGCGTACTTCTTGTCTTCAGATTGTACAGGCACTCCTTGATGGAGTGTCCCATAACTTGGCAAATGTCACAAAAGTTTCTTTGGGTAGTTCACCTTGGTATGACCTTTTGTTTTGCATTCAGTACACCATAACTCTTTGGATTCCTTGGAATTCTCTTTTTTCACCTTCAGCTCCTTCATCATTCTAATCATGTCTCGTCTGAGGGCTTGTACGGTTTTTTATTCATCTTCACTACTCTCCTTCGAGCTTTCATCGTCATCTGTTCTTTTCTTTCCCCGAGAGGATGTCTTATTCTCACTCTCGATGTCCATTGCCTGATTATAGGCTTTGGCATACGAGGATGGGGTACCACCTTCATTTTCTTTCGCAATGAGGGAAGTAATCCTTCAATAAACCAACATTTCTTCAAGCCATCTATCGATCACGTCTCCAATTTCACTAACAGTTCCTCGAGCCTACAATTGTAAGCTCGTACATTCTCATATTTCCCCTATTTTGTATTATAAATTTCGGCTACTATCTCGTTGTCATCTCTCAAGATCATAAATTCTTCTTGGAATGCTTTCTTTAATCTTCCACATGTGGCTCTCTCTGCGACTTCCAATTTTATGTACCAATCTATTGCTATACCTCTGAGAGTCACTAGAAATGCTTTTGGCCAATAATCCACATCTTCTTGCCCAATTGCTATCCATATAGTTTTGCGTGTCTTGCAATGTCGTACTAGATCCTCTAACCCATTCCCATGAATTTCGGCAATTTCTGCCTCTCGACACTCGGACTGGCTAGCGGAGTTACCATCTTTCTTCCCCGATACTCTCCCTATGCATTGAACCCGATTGGATTGATTTTCTCGACATGTTCTAGTGCCTCTCTTACACTCACGGCCACGTACGAGTCTACCACACGTCCCCTCTCAATGTCCTTTGCACTTCAAGTCTCTTGGGGTTCGTTCCTGTACTCCCTTCGTTTGGGGGTCTTCGGTGTTGATCATCCAATTCTCGATTCTTCTTCGTCTGATATGGAAAACTCTAGAATACGACGTATGCTATTTTCAAGTTCTTTAATTAATTCATTTTCATCATTTTTATATTTTTTTGTGTCTGCTACGGACGGCCACCCGAAAGTGTCTTGGTTTGTTTCTTCAACAAGGTTTTGGTTTAGTTCGATAAGGTCTTGGTTTATTTCAGCAAGGTCTTGATTTGTTTATTTGATGATTTGTTTCAATCTTCTTCATCGGTCTTCTTGTTCTCTTAGTCTTAGTGATCTTCGTACTCACTCTTCGGATGATTCTTGCCTGCTTGGGATTTGATTCTTATCTTTGTTGGGTCGTGAAATATACTTTGTCAATTTTTTTGACTTTTAAATGAACATTTACAATGTAACCAAGCACCCGTTAAGGTTAGCATAACTCAAAACGTGCATGAAAGAACTCTAACCAAGAATGCGCCTTAAAACCACTTAAGGAGGAGGGGCGGGCATATGGTCAGAGGATCCCTAGGATCTACCGAATCAATTAGTACAATGATTACATTGAAAGACAGAGATTAAACTCGACACCAAGAATATGCACTCAAGATCCTTTGATAAGCGAGGTGCTAACATATGGTGGAGTACTAATGCTGAAATTGAATGTAACAAAGGCAGATAACCAGCCAAAGGAACTTTCCACGCTACCACCAAATAGTGGGGGGAAAAGATTACAATTAAAATACTTCTTCTGTTGCGGCAGGCATCCACTCAACAGTGGGAATTCTCCACTTGACAATGGGTGAGAAAGAGAGATACAAATGTTTATTCTCCACACTGGAGGTAAACTAGCCAAGGGTTAAGTGTTTGCATTAGGAAATCACAAATAAATGCAGTAAGAACAATGACTGGATTAGTACTACTAAATCTCAGCCTTACAATGAAATAAATCTGCAATTTCCATGTGTTACAATGATATAATCAATGCAAACTTCTGAAGAATGTTTATTACAATATATAATCTTCTCAATCACCAAGATATAAGCCAAAATCTGAATGTTTAACAATCTGATATGCATAAACAGCAGACTGAAAATGTCAATCAGCAAACATGTAAATCAAATGAAATGCTCATAACTCTCCAAATATACCTCTGAATGATGTAAAATAAATTGCAGAAGTATTCTAAGAGGTAGGCGCCCAATCTCCAACCCACAAACTACATTAAAGCTTAGAGAATGATTAGGCACGAATCCCAAGGCAGTCCCAACATGGTACAGCCTTCTTGAGGGGCGATTTTCTACTTAAAAATCAGAAACAACAAACTAAAATCTGCAAACTTCAAGGTGGGGTTGCCTCAAGCATAGAATCATGATGAACAAATACCCATAATCAAATTAGAATTACCCTTAAAGCTATTAATGATTTTCACCTACAACCATGACTGAACCAGCAACAATAAAATCTGGAAATAACATTTGAATCTTCAACATTGAGGCTCAATGTGCACTTCTGAATGAAGCACACTCTCAATCCATCATCTAGGGAACCATAGTTTCAGGCCCGAAGAGTGGAATAGAATTGCTAAGCTTTCCCTTAGCCGGATTCTGGATTTCAAACCAGCAACATAACTTTGCTTTCCAAAACATAACATAATCAGCTCTCCACAATGCGACAATATATAAGTTTCAATGGGCAAATGAAACACTTTGAATTCCAAGAAGTTGAATCACTTCAACTTCCCAAGGGACGCCACCTTTAACCATTCACTTTATTGTGAAATAATAAAACATTATTTCCCTTCCCTTTAGGTGTCCATTTCTATTTGCAACAATAAAGCATTTAATAAATCATTAAATGCTCAACATGACCCCTTAATGTCCCCTCTTTAAAACAACATGAAGTTATCACTCCTAGGCATGGGGGGACAACTTAAAAACATGAAATTAACTAAGTATAACACTTAGTCCAAGGAGATAACCAAAACCAAAGCCAATACTGAAACTGATGGATTACCACAAATAGCATGATGACCTGAGCTGAATTGCAGATGATGATATTGCCAAAATTAGACTTACTAAAAATAGCCACTGCCAAAAATAGTAAATTCACTTCAACTCAACAGAAAGCCAAACTGATCGGCCACACTGAACTGCAAAAGATTGAGTTGTTGTTAGAGTGATACTACTATAAATATACTTGCCAAAAATAGCATATTTGTATAAATAGTAAGTTTGCCAAAACCACATCTGTATGCCAACTGAGCAGAATCATGACTTACTATAAATCATAAGTGTTCCCATTCTGCTTAGCCTATGAGTTTTTGGAACTAGGCTAAATCCAATTGTAGAGCGTCGAGCTAAATCGGGGACATTACAGGTCATACGAATATTAATTTTTGAGAGTACACCTATGACTGGTCTTGTGTTCTTTCTCTTGTTTGCTTCTCTCTCAATATTGTTGCAGTATCTACTGCCTTCGTCATTCTTGCTCACTCGCAACCCGAAGGTCTTGCAATATAATGTTATGACGAGCGATCAACCTTGGTAAACTGTTGAGGAGGTGGTCAACCTTTGGGTTGACGTGCAATCTGTTCCAAATGACCACCTAAGGAATCTCTCACCTGAGAGCCTCCCTCTGTACGTGATCCCTGAACGAGATATCCTATAGGTTTATGAGATCCTCCATCAATACGTCTTCTCTATCTGTGTTGGCTTGTATCGGCTATTCGGCTGGCTGACCCATTACAACGTCATTCTCCAACCTATCTGATGTGTATGAGGGTTCAACTCAACAACGGTGTCAAATGTTCACTCACAGGGATGAATTGACACATACTAAAGTAAACGAGAATGTAATTCACAGAACATGTACAAGAAACATTCACAAACGCACAATGTGCACAAAATAATAGTACTTCATTAATTAATGCAATAGATATAGAATACAATCATCTATGCTATGTCAACATAAGTTGTGTCATAACATAACATATCATATTGTGTCCCCGACTACAATGAACAAATATATAGTTGTTGACGGTGGTTGAGAACACCAACTGTCGTGACTACCCGTTACAACTAATCCAACTAGTTAGGGACTTAATTCCCAAAACATGTAATATAAAATATTTTGCTGCCTATACTATAGTTTTATTTAAATACATTAATTGGCCAACTAAACACATGAACACTCTCGCCCAACTACAGGCTGGTTGTAGCTGATTTTAGAACCTTTTGGCCTTTAACATCACCTAACACCAGCACACTTAGCATTAGGGGCTCTTTCAAACACATAACAATGTGTGGACATTTTAACTTTCACCCAAATCTAGAAGAAATCCAAGGAAACTGCCAATTAAGGTCTACAAATACAAAAATTGGGAGCTACCAAACTATTAGTGAGTTGTTACAGGTTTGCAATTGGAAACTGGGTATTGCTGATTGCCAGAGAAGTGAGTTTTAGACCTTCAAAATACCTTGAACTTGCTGCTAACCATTATTGACCCATGCTAACATGTTATTCTGCTCTTGAACAATGATCCATAACTTTATCTAGGCCACTATTAAACAATACAAACCTACTGTAGCTAAACACAGTGACTGGAAAATACAAGGCAACTAGGAAATCGATTCCTTTTAATTTTCTGAGCACTCAAAATTGCATTCAAACAACTAGAATCATTTTACTCTCTTAGGTGCCTCCTTAGACTTTGTTTTGCAGCCACAAATAACCCCTGGAAACTGATTTACCACACCAAACTCCACCCTACATCTGGTAAGACCTAGTTAGGGCAATTTTGCTCTGTAAAAACAAATTTCTTTTAAGCTCTAGAAATCTCTCACAATATGGTCACTCAGCCTAGAGACAACAGAAAAATACCCAAAAGCACAACTCCAAACCCTTGATCAATACATGTCAAATAGGGAGGTATGACCCATGCCCAAGTCTGAAAACCCAACAAAAAAAACTCCATGATAACACTTCAAAACAACATCAAAGTTCATCACCAACACCTCCAAAATTACATATCAAAATACTTTAAAAATCTTCATCCTCTAAAACCTTGGAAATCAAAATTCCATGAAGAAACAATGTGTTGCCTGAATGAAGACACGCGACTAGCTAGGATGGATCTTACACCATCAAAACTAGTGTAGATTGATGAGAGTTTTCATCCTCAATCAACTCTTGGAAGAACTCAATGTTCACTCCGACAACATTTGGTTATGTGTGCGATTTCGAATGAATAAAATGAGAGCCCAAAACCCCATTATATAGAGTTGGAGGAAAAAAGGCTCATTTTAAACATTCAAATATTTTGTTTTTCCCTCATTAACATTTTAAGTCCCACAAGCACATTTCCCTAGGCGTCCAACTTAGGGGAAAAAACATTTCACTTTATAATATTTAACACTAAAGTAATATTTAAACATTACTTTATAACTTTAGTGTAAATATTAAAATAATTCCAACCATTTTATGAAAAGCATCAATGAGACATCCGAAACAGAAACTAATCGCACTAAGATGCTACTGATGACAAGGGAAGATTCGAAGTGCCAAAACGGGCACTTACTAAAAATAATCGTGTTCTCCAAAAAATGTGGAGAACAACCCAGATGGCCAAAAAGGCAATAGAGATCACCGCCACCATCCTGAATACCAACAAAAAGCCAACACACCACTGGATGTTGAGAAAGCCTGCCACCGATCTCTCCAAGAACTTGGAGTCCCCTAACCACTTCCAATTAGCCTACGAGAATTCTAAAATAGGCTAACTAATGCAACAGCTGACTAGGCTTGAGAAGGGGACATTACACAAATTGGCTTCTATTATTCACCTATTGTCTTAGTATCATATTAGCGTGGTCAAATTGGATTTCAATGTGTTTCGATACTTTCTGCAACTTGGGTGAGTTATTAAGTTATTTAATTAATATTTCACTAATGTTGTCTAATGTTGAGAAATAACTAAAAGACAACTTAGTGTAATAGCAGGTTGGAAAGGTGATTAAATGTTTGCACATAATGAATTATTTAATTTAAAGCAAAAAGTTATTTTTCAGAAAAAAGCAATGAAAAACAAAACAAATAAAGTTTTTCGAAAAAAAGCAAAAAAGCATTTTTCGAAAAATCTACGAAAAAGAAAAAAACACTTTTTTGAAAAAGCCTCGAAAAAGCAAAAAACATTTTTTTCCAAAAAAACAACAAAACAAACTATAAAATAAGGCATTGGAGGCTCACTTGGATATGTTGAAGAATGATAATGTTATGTGTTGGCATAATAACTAACACCTCTGGTATGTAAGTTAAAACAGATAGCTATGCACACTGCGTAATGAGTGCTCTTCAAATTAGGAGGGGAAGCTCCCTCTTTTGCTGATATGCTTGGAAAAGTAAAGTATCCTAAATCCTATCTTTTTTATCTCAGCTGGAAGAGGCACAAGGTTAAGAAAACCTAGAACGTTGCAGCTAAGGATTTTTTGGTTTTGCAGATCATTTAACTACAACTAAGCTAACTACTTTAAATCTATCCAGTCTCCTCAAGTAAACAGAGCATGAGGAAATGGAGCAGGAATGTGATTACACGATAAACTTCTGGTAAGATTCAAAACGTGAAGGCAAGGTGGCACAACTATTTGCTTGGCTGGGTAGAAGTTTATTAAAACAAACAAATACACGATAAACTAGGCACAGATTCACAATGCGAAGGCAAGGTGGCACAACTATTTGCTTGGCTGAATAAGTTTATTGAAACACACATCAAACGATAAGCTTTAGGTACAGATTCTAAACTTGAAGGCAAGGTGGCACAACTATCTTCTCAATCTGAATAGGCTTATTGAACACAAAACATAAGGTAAGCAACTGGGACAGTGTATTGCACAGACGAGACACACATACAACAACGATCAAACCAGCAACCCCATTTAACTAAAATGAGCATTCACCATAATAACTGCATGAAATCTGAGTGACATAACAATTCATCATCACAATAAATACTCTTGAATAGATAAAAAATAGGCAATATTACAGGCAAGGCGGTACAACATATATTACTCTCTCATGCAAAAGTTCTTGAACAGATACAATAATAGCAATACTACAGGCAAGGTAGGCGTAACATGTATGCTATCAAGCAAAAGTTATTTACAAATGAGCCGAATGCTCTTATTTATAGACATCAAGGTGTAGGCAACCCTAAAATCACCTTGAGTCAACTACAATCCTGCAATGCATGCAAGATCTTATTGCTAAACCCTAATAAAGGAAACTATACAGTTAACTGGCAAGCTACCATCAGTTAACTGAAACATCTAATCTAAGTGTACAATGTGCAAGCATGCATGTCCTTATTAAAAGCAAGTTAACTGGAATACTACTATCAGTTAACGTAAAATCCTAGAAAAGAAACTCCAAGTGAATGTAGATACTTCCAAGATAAACATGTGCGAGATGTGAAACAGCAAGTTAACTTGGAAAGAAGCGTCAAGTTAACTGCCGTGCATGAAGTCTATCCCAAAAGGCTGGAACTGAAGTCTACTGGCCCTGATCTCGAGCAATCAACCCATCCACGAAGTAATTGATTGCATCACCTTCTGGGGAACTGAAGCTCTGACGAAGAATCCCATGTCTATGCAGCATGTCTTCTCCACTAGTCATCTGACACTGAAACTCGCCTTTACTCCTGGTTGCCTCGTCAAACAATGCTTACATGACTGTAAGTTGATTCATCTTACAGCCAACGATCTCACCACTGAAAATATTGTGAATAAGTGCTTGGAGCTCTGACCGAACATCAGCAAGCTCGACATAGTCACCACCCACGCGCTGATACTGACATGGTAGTTGAGACACAAAGTTTCTTATATAGCGGAGTGCACTAGTAACATGCTCTCTGCTTTCAGCCAACTTTGATGCTATTGTTTCTTCAATCTTAGCCTTGAAGATCAACTGTGTTCTCCAAACATAGACATCTTCTTTATCTTCTACATCTGTGACTGAGTCAAATGACAACCCCAGGTTAGCAATCAGGATCTCATCCCTGGGTCTACTAGTAACCAAGTCACGCTCCTCATCCTGAAGTTGTAGACGAACCTCGCATGCATTGTACCGCAACTGGTATAGCTCTGAAAGTACAAGGTGGCCCCTAGCAACAAATTCCTCCTCCCATTCATCTAACCGCTTACCATATGCAACCAAGTGATCAAGTTGACTCTGTTCTGCTGGTGGTTCTAACATATGTGGAAGTGCGGTAACAGCATCCCCTGTCCTATGTACCAGGCTAGAAATATACTGACGGAGCTGCTGTATTTCAGCCCTGAAGGCTGACTTATCTTCTCCATCCTTCACCATTCTATCCCTTGCGCTATCTGTAGCAACCTGTAGGAGGTCAATGTTCGTCTGACGAGTACTTCTACCAAAGTTGACAGTGATCACTTCGAAGTCTTGAGCTTCCATCTCGTCCAGACTCTTATCCTCTAGAGGTGCAACAGTCTCAACGACAATCTCCTTACCTGCATTCCTCTCAATGTGGACCTGTTTCTTGATCCTCTTGCCAGGCGCATCTTGATGGTCATGATCGAAATCTGAATGATCAAGTACATAAGATGGTTGTCTCCTTTTTCTTCCCAATTGACTCTCAAGCCAAGACAAATCCCGACTAATCCCACTAGAATGATATGTACTAGTCATAAGAGGATCTGATGAAAGTGAATGTGTAGAGGTGTTACTGCGAGGTGGTGAATCCATGTCCAAATCAATGTGAATTGGAACTAGAGGTTGCTCTGGTGTCAGTGACGGAAAATGTGGCTGAACCTCTGGCTGCGATGAACTCTGAACAATTTCTCTGACAGGCTCTACATGTGAAACAGGAGCGGGTGCCTTTCCCTTTGAGTTACTAGGCACCGGATTCTTCTTAGGAGGGTTACTCGTCTTCTTCTGCTTGGGTTTTGACAAGGAAGGTAGTACAACTCCCACTGGTGGCGGATCTGCTCTAGGCATGGATACCCTTCTGGTCCTTCTGCTTTCTAGATAAAGCATACTATTCTGGATGACTCTGCTCGACCTCTCCTTCATTGATGAGAAGTCTTTGGCGTACCAATTGACTGTCGGCAGTGGTTGTCCATCAACCTGTTCTCTGTAAAATTGAGGAAGTGCATCTCCCTCATCCTCTGCCAATCCTTCCACCTCTTCTGCCAAGAAGACAGATATCTGTGAAAGAGAGAACCTGTTGTAGCTGTGTCTGCGTACCTCGAAGTCATCCTCGCAATTCACCCAGTAGTCCTCTAGTGTAGGTTTGTGATAAGAGCGACTACCAAGGCGTGTTGCATAATGACCCCAAAGATCATATGTGTGTGTGTCCACCAAGTACTTGAGTTTGCAATTCTCCAATCAACTGTTGTCTTACACCAATATATCCCGAACTGCAAAGGAAAGTTAGCAGCCAGTTTACGCTTGTGGCGCAAACGTTTGTGAACCTCATACAGCTGCCTCAGGAACTCCATGAACACTATCTTATCTGAAGGATAACGTGGTAGCATAGCTGGATTTCTTGTGTATCCATAGACACGGATATAAGTGTATGTAGGGAACTGAATGTACCAGTCTGCCCAATTCTCCATTGCTGCTCTAGCAACTGCTGATATACGAATGTGCAACTCCCGGTCCAAGTTTCTCACTGTATACGTTAAGAAAGCCTCTTGCACACGTTTGAAATGACTTTCAGCCTTCGTGAACTCGAGCTGATTATATGTAATGTCCCCAATTTCACGAGCATCAGAGTTCGGTGGATTTAGCCTATTCCTGGCCCTCGTAGGCTAATATATATGGTTAGAGGGTCCCTTTTGGCAGTGAATAGTGGTTTCTCTCCTTCAGAGTGCAGTGTTGGGTCAAGCTCAACTTTCGTTTGACTCAGTTTCACATACTTACCATTTATAGTAAGTCACTGTTCAGGGTTTCTATTTTTAGACGGGCATCTGATCACATGGAGAATAGGGAGAGTCGACTCCTGGTTCAGACTACATAGCAATCAGACAAGTATTTCAAGAGATATTAAAGTTTAAGTGACTTAAGTGATTTATTTAAATATTTTAATGTTATTATAAAGTTATAAAGTAACTTTATAATAATAAAGTCACTTTATTTTTATAAAGTGTGGGAATATATCTTTTATCCCACATTGGTCAGGAAAATGTTTGAGCTCTCATAAGAAAAGAATAAAAAGGGACTTAAGAGCTCATTCTCATCATCTAGGATATGATATTTGTCTTATGATTTCTTTTTGGCGTTTGGGAAAGGGAGCCCTAGGGTTTCTGCCAGCGTATCAGCTTTGGAGAGCATAGCTGCTTCATTGCAACAGCATTCTAAGGTTGTGAAACTATCAGCTGAAGGTGCTTAACTGTTGGCTTCATCCAGAGGTCAAATTTGTGCTTCATCAGATTTACAGGAGAATTTCAACATAAGGGTTTCATCAGCTTTCAATATCAGAAGATTGTATTACAGGTGTGCTCTATTGTAAAAGCTTTCAAAAGGAATCAATAAAATTATCTCTTTGCTGCAGTAGGGTTTTATATTTACTTTTTCCAGCATTTTATTTCGTGTTTGGCATCTTATTTGAGAAAACACAAAAAATTACAAACCCTCATCATTCAGCATCAAAATCAGAGGTTAGAGACAAACGGGTCTCTTACATCATAATAACGATAGACCTTTTGTGCACTGCGGATGCCCACCATGTTCAACCCGTTAAACTGACCTTGATAGGTGATCAAGTACATAAGGTAGGAACACATATGAAACTGGTGCGCAACTAGGAAACTAGTGATTTGCTCGTGAATAGCATCGCTAATGAAGGATGCCCAATCATAATGTTCTTGCCCAAAGATGATTCGACCAATGATATAGTACATCCATGGGTGAAATTTGTTTGCATCTACATGACTTGAGACACGATTAAGCAGTGTAATCAGAATACCATACTCATCCTTGAACTCGCCACGACCTACGTTGTTTGGCAACTTGATCTTTTTCTGTTTCAGCCACCTCTTCGTCATCTTACTCTGACACTTATCCAATTCAGCATTGAATGCCTGCTTGCTCTGATTCATGGAAATGACCAACCCATCTGGATGTTGAGGAATACCCAGACTTCGCTCGATGTCAAGGGGTTTGAGACTGCATATGACACACCCATCTACTGACTGTATTTCCCATGGAGCAAAATTGTAATCCTTAATGCAAGACATTACAAACTCTACGCAATGAACTGAGATAGGTATGGAAGCGGCCTCAAGTAACCCGGACTGCTGAATGTTCTTGATTATCGAATCTCTGATCTTGAGTAGATCCAAAACTGCTTCTAGAAGCACCTTATGTAGATTCGTATCAACTGTTCTGATGAAGTCATGAGTCAAGACTGACTTGGTTTGAATTCGAGCTGAGTGAACTGCATTTTGAAAAACTCGCCTATTGACTATGAACATGGCTATATTCTGACAACTTTTCTGGAAAGCTAAAAATAACCTGCTGAGGCTAAAAATAGCTCGTCGGAAGTAAATTTTTACAAAAAATTCTGAGATATGGGTTTTGTCCAGAAAGTGATTCTAAGACAACCCAAAACGTCAGAAATGTAAAAATTTGACCTCTACTCAGCCATGCAAAGGAATTTCGGTTGAGAAAATTAAAGCTTCGAGAACTGATGTTCTGGAACAAATTTTCCTGAAAAATTCTAACACATGGGTTTTGCTGAGGAGATCGTTCTGAATCAATCTAGTTGTTTTTATTCACCAAAATTTTCCAATTCTTCGAACATGTGAGAGAATCTAGACGAGAAAATGGAAGAATTTGAGACAAGAAGAAAGACTTTTTTTATTATTTTTATTATTATTTTTTTGTCTTCTTTCAAAATTGCCACTTTGCTCTGAATCTGCTGCTGAATCTGGATTTGTACCTGCAAAAGAATATTTTTGTCGCCTTCAAACTCGATTGTCTGATGAAAATTTCGCCAATCTCTTGAAGAAATTAGAATTTTGTAAGCTGTGTGAATGAGAAATGGCACCACACTTGTGTTAAATAGACAAAGTCGTACCATCATGCATGCATGCTGAAACCCTAATTCTAAAAGAAAGAATTCGATTGGCCTCTCACCAGATGAACTGCCACTAACTCTGAGTCTCATACTAAAAATAACATTTAATTTAAAACATGCAAATAAAAAAAGAGGTGCCATAATTAACTCTTGAAGAAATTCGCCATTTTTAATGCTCTACATGCAAATATATTATTTTAATCATTTTGCCAAAAATAGCGTCTGGATGTGCTCGGCAAACTTCACTGATTCTAGAAGTCAAAATTTAACCTTCTAGGCGTCCATTTGTAAGAGTTATGAGATTTTTGAGTATCTCCTACTTTATAGCTGACTGCAAAGTTACATTTGGCCATGTTCAGCTCTGATCTCCGGGTGACCGAATGAACCTGCGATTGATCTGAGATATCCACTGCAAAGCCTACATGACAAGGATGAAATGTCTGTTGGGAGCTGCAACTGCTAAAATCAACATCTGACACCTTAGAAAATTAGGCGCCTTTGATTAAATTGATGCACTAACTCCAGACTTGGCCATTTCTCCGTATTGCCTTCTAACACTTCAAACTGCCATTGACGGTGAATGATGAATCCTGCTGACTGAATAGTAGATTCATTGCGTGACTGCAAGTACTCTGCATCCAATGACTATATGTAAGGTATTTGAAAAACTGCATCAGGAACCCCAAAAAGATGGGCGCCCCTGGCCTGTGAAGGCACAAATACCTTTTTGACAAGTGTGACTTTCATCTGAACACCATACTTTGACCCCTAATGCTGGGAGCTGGAGTGCTCTGATTCACGCACTGTTTGTCTCTCTGCATAGTTGAGTCAACTTACAAGAGATGTCTCTGGAGGTGACGAAGCCAGAAAACTGCTTCTAAGACCTCAAAGAGAAGGGCGCCTTTTCCAAGGAGATGTGTACTTGCCATACTTAACCATTTTTTGGTTGTCTCCAATCCCTCTCACTTTTCAGCATCATCACCTTGACCTCGCACGTACGAGCGTTCGCCAAATCCCGGAGGCTGACGGCTGGACTCGTTGGATAGCTGGAGTAATTGCGCACAAGTCTCATGAAGACTGCGAATGCAAATAACCCCATCTGGCAGGCCTAAAGGCTGGGCGCCCCTAGCCTACAGATATGCAGCTATGTGGAGCTACGTTTTACCATCCTCTGTTTTACATGCTTGGTAGAACCTCTGTCACGGTCACTCAAAAAGTCGGATCGTCTTGCGAACGGGTGCGTTGCGAAGCTAGACTGAGCTGTAAAAGATCTCAGAAATACTTCAACTGCAAACTCATTCATTTGGTGAGTCATATTCAAGGGCGCCCCTAAGCTACAGGGGCGCTCAAACCATCAACTGGCAAATTCTTGTGGCATCCTACCTACAGTCTCAGCTTTCGTCATTGATAACCGAAGTTTTGCACTTTGTATGCCTCCGCTTGATAGTTCATCGAAAAGCCAGACTGATTTTGAAGAGACTAAATCCATCAGCAAGCACATGCATTCAGATCTGGGCCTTCAAAAAGAAGGGCGCTCCTGGGCTACAGGGGCACAGATCTACTTTCTTTGACTGTCGTTTGATGTGTATACTCCTCGTTTTGCCTTCGTTTGTCAGAGTTCTGCAATTCAGACGGACTGGCTCCATAGCTAGTTGGGAAGCTAACTGAAAACTGAAGAGAATGAATGTATTCGCAACCCAAAGCAGCTGAATCTTGACCTCCAAATGGAAGGGCGCCCCTGGGCTACAAGGGCGCAAATTTGCTCTGAATTTCATGTTTTCCATCATTTTGTGCTTCGCGAACACCGTATTAGCTACTGAGGTTGACCATGTCAAGATGTCACCACTGCTGACATGTGTATATGACCATATCCCACTATTTTCACATGTACAAACATGTAAAGTTGATTTGCACGTTGATTGCACAAGCGTCTCCCACGTTACATAGTGAAAAGTTTCCAGACTTAGAATATTTTCACACTTTTTTCCAATTTGAAAATCCCCTTCGTCAAGAAGCATCTTTTTCAGCATCTTTCATCATAGAATGTTCTGCTTTGAGTTTCAGGCTTAGATTTTGATACCTTGTACTGGCCAACTGCCATTGACGACCTTAGAGGTCCTAACTTTTCTCCTAAAAAAGTGAAAACTACCCACCAAGCTTAAACTGACTTTTAACTGAAACCGACTTCACCACTGTGATCGTGATGTGAAATAAGCCAATCAAAATTAATTTCAGCCAATTCTGACAAGTTCCTTATTTTTAGGGTTTTGATCTAAAAATAGAGTTCAAAAACCCTAATTTTCAAAATTTTCAAATTTTGCCAGTATCTTTCTGGCATCACACTGACCAAAAGCCCATACTTGATTTGCCCAAAAACTGAGTTTTGACCCCACTTTTACAAGGTTTAGACCATTTTAAGCAAAATGCCTTAATGAAGCAAAAAATTTGGTTTGGGTACAACATTATGCTACCAAAATGGCTTTGGTTCTCTTCAATCTTTGAGAACGAAAGTCCTCATAGATTTCTAGTTTTGGTGTTGCAAGATATTCCCTAGCTCTAGACTATGGTGTGATTCCAACCAAGAATCACCATTGAAGCTTATTTGAAGTTTCAATTTGGGTTTTCCAGTATGGACTATTTTGATGTGTTTTAAAGCATTACATTTTGGTGTGATTCCTTTTCAAATTGCAGGAGTGTTAAGTGTAGAGTTTGGAGTGCTTTTTAGAGGGTTGTACCATTGTTGCTACCTATTGCAACTGTATTTTCAGACTTGCATATGTCTGATATGCCTTTCTAGAATAGTGATACACTCTTTTCATGAGTTTTGGTTTGAGTTGGCATTGCTGTTTGGGTGCTAATGTAGTTGGTGATCATTTTGGCACGTTGGAGATAGTTGGGTGAAGTTTCCTAAGTCATCTATCTTGCTGTCCAGACTGTTGCAGCGTAGTTTCAGAGTTGTACCATACTTTCATTTGCCATATGCTAAGGTATATTTGTTATTACAATATTGGGTGGTTAGTTTCCTAAGTTGAAGGTTCATTTGGGGTGTTTTAATCAGCTTCATATCACGTTAATTTTTTGTAACTGCAGATATATATTTGGTTTGGAATGAATTGTAAGAGCTAACATTGTTACATTGGGTGATAGTACCACCAGTGATCTTACTCTTGTTACTTGTTGTTGCTTACCCCACTGAATAAGTGGCTCATTAGTTCTCACTCACCGCTGAAAAGCGGAAGAGTTGCTCTTGCTTATTGTATTCACTCACCGCTGAAAAGTGGGAGACTTGTTCTTTCTTGCTGTATCCACTCACCACTGAAAAGTGGCAGAGTTGGCTTTACATTTCCAATATTGTATGAGCTTTCCCACCAAAAAGTGGAAGTGCTAAGCTAACCCCCATTGAATAAGTGGATTACTTTCAATTGCTTCATTTCAAGTATAATTGTAATCCTGACACCGTATGCTCTTACCTTGCCCAATTTGAGATCTAGGTAATCAAAAAGTGGAAGGCAAGTTGTTATGCTTTCATTTACTTTGAGGCTAACATAGTTTTGTAAAAAAGCAATTGAGGGTGGTTATTACACCACTCTTCCCCTCTTTTTTGGAATTGTCAATAGTTTCAAATAATGATTCATAAAATACTCATAGCAACACTCTGCAATTATCATAATCAATCCAATTAAAGTGTGTAGACGTATAAAAATGTCCTCAATCATTTTTATCCATCATCTCCATATTTATAAAACCATTCAAATATTATAAGCATTTATAGGCATTTAATCATAATCATTTATCATTTAGGCATTAATCACTAAAATATCATTTGCATTCACATTAACCACCATCCATTTATATAGTCCATATAATCATTTAAACATTTATCCATTTCATTTAGATGATCCATTTACATATTTTGCTAATCCTTATCATTTCATTAATCATCTATGTTCATAAATCACTTAAATCCACTGCATAATCATATCTCCATAAATTCATTTAAATATTGTGTATTTCATTTAAATATATTTGCATTAATCATTAAAATGCATTCATATATTTCATTAAATAATTCAAAATTCATAAATCAACTTCCATAAAATTAGCTCAAAATTGCACATTTTGAGCTTCCAAACATGAATCATGGCATAAATCACTCCACTCATTTCTCATTTTTCACATTATGCATTCATCTATATAAACCCCCTCTTCTCACCAAAAAAAGGACTTTTTCAATCATTCAAATCCATTCATTATAGCCTCTTGTAGCATTTGTGCTTGTGCAAAATCTAAGAGCACCAAAGTGTTTGAAAACAAGATCTTGATGGTAGGATGACAATGGAGTTCGATTTCTTTTGAATGCTCATGTTGTTTTAGTTTGCATAGTTAGTTGCATTTTACATGTGTTTTCATTTAGAGATGCTTCATTGATGTTATGTTGAGAGGTTGATTTGGATTCATAATTCAAATTATTCAACTTTCAATTTTTCAGCATGTACAAAGTGAAATTCTTTCAAAACATTAAGGCTACTACAGCTCTCTTGTTACAGACTCTTATATTGTTTTGCAATTTAAAAAATTCAAAAATATTTTATTGCTGAACTGTAACTTGCCAATCTGTAACTTGCTTCAGCAAAGGATAAACATTTATAGTTAAGGAAAATGATAACTATATGTTTGGCGGCTAGACATTTATGAAGGGCAGCACTTAGAACACCCCAATCTTCACCTACTCATGAGATATCAGCCCTTCACAAATCTGTATCGCCATATTCATTGGCACCTACTATATACCTCGACCCTTTTAAATAACTCACGCCTTTACTTCACCAATCAATGTCAAAATTTAATGATAACTATTGGCGACTAGGGAGACTTCCGCCCAACATTAAAGTCAACGATTTACGTAGGAAATCGTGCCTAGCATTAAATGAAAAGCTTGGTGAATGAATACCTAGCAACCATCAATCGATCTACAATAAGAAACCCATGCTGCTGCAAAATTTAATATATTTAACAAAGGTATAAGGGCGGCGAATGTATCAAGATGAGTCGATTGATGTTTAGCAATCAAGAAAAGATATAAATTTGTCCGATATTCCTCCACTATGCACTTCCAGATCTGAAATGTCTTATTCCAGCCATGGCAACTACATTTGCATTCCTTATAACTAAAAAACTTATGAAAATCTAGTCACTCTAAAACCACACCAAAACTCTGATAAATTCCTTAAACCCCAAATAACCTGGAATTTGTCTTTTTTAAGACTTCACAAATTTCTCACAATCATTCAATTGATCATCGAAGCATAATGTGAAACCTAAGTGAATCTGTCATCCGATGGAGTTGGGTTTTCATCCACTCCACCTTGAAACTCAAGGGTTTTTGTCCTCAAGCTTCCAAGAACCTATAAACTAAGCTCTCCAATTTCTCCCGGTAAAAATTTCGAAAAAGACTAATAATAATATCCTTTTCCACTAGCTTTTATACTTCACCAAATTTTATTTTTTTATTATATATTTTTCCTTTCTAAAGTGACTTTATCTAATATTTTCACAATTCATTTTATAAAGTTAGTTTAATAATAAATTATTTAATTAAATATAAATGTCCAAAATGTTACTTAGGACGATTTAATATTTAATTAATTAAATTACTCTATTGGGTGATCACTCGAAAAATAGGGGACATTACAATCCTCCCTTCCCGGCATTGCTTGCCCTCAAGCAATTGCAAACCTGGATGCTGTAGTATGTGTTCTCCTTCCCATGTAGCATCCTCAAGAGGAAAATCTCTCCATCTAATCAAATACCCCTTAATCACCCTGCTTCTCAATCTACACTCCCTCACATCCAAGACAGCATCAGGCACCAAAATCAATTTGCCCTCCTCATCTAATGGTGGAAGCTTTGGAGATGGAGTAGTGTGCTGCCCAAACGCCCTTTTGAGGCAAGATACATGAAATACATTATGAAATTTGCTAGCTTCAGGCAACTCTAGCTCATACGCCACCTCCCCAACTCTCACAATCTTGTAGGGGCCATACAACCAAGGCTTCAACTTTTTTGCACCACTCCTTTTCAATGTAGATTGTCTATAAGGCTGCAGACACAAGAAAACTAAGTCACCAACCTCAAAAGTTCTCTTGAACCTGTGCTTATCTACATATGTCTTCTGCTGATTTTGAGCACGATGCAAATTTTCCTTAGGTGACTTGAGGATATCCTAGCTATCATGCATTAACTCTCTCGCCTTGGGAGCTCTACTATCACCAAATGCTAAGTCTACAAAAGACATAGTGTCATACCCATACAAGACCCAGAATGGTGAAATGCCTATCGACATGTGGTAGGTAGTATTATAACAATGCTCTTCTAAGTATAGCCATCTGATCCAAGCCTTTTGTTGCCCTATTACCTATCGACATGTGGTAGGTAGTCTCGGAACCCAACTCCTGCAACTCCATTTATGTGGTCATCTCAAGCCTTTAAGATCTCTTCTCCCTTCATGCATTTCTTCCTATGGTAGCAGGTATGCAAATTCCCCAATCCTGCTCCTCTCCACACCTCCCTATTTTAGACCCCTAGGATTCATAATGCCTATATACCTATTTGATATGTGACTCCCCTAACTCCTGATCCTCCTCAACATCCTAGTACTTCATTTTTCGAACTTGCATCCATTAGGCTTGTAGTATGTTTTTTTACCTCTATGCATTGTTCAAGCAATGCATTTTCACATATTCCCATTGTTCAAGTACACTATTCCACCTACCTCCAAGCACAACCTCAGGACACCCTTAATCACCATAAGTGAATGCATGGATGTGCAAAGTTTTCTAGGTCCTATCAAAATGACATTGAGCCCATCAAAGGCAAAAGTCCACATGCAAGGCGATGTGAAGAATTTGAAAATGGGTATGGGCACTTCAATACCATAAATGAAACCCTCGCAGCCACAAATCTATAGATAGCTCCAGGCTATTCTCTATATGTGGGAAGGCTGTTCCAACTTCCCTAGAACATTTAGCACCAAATCCAAGGACAATTTCACTATAGGAAAATATGTTGGAGGATTAATCACCTTGATTGGCAAAAGGATCCTACAACCCCCAATGGCTTGCTTAATTTCTTGTAACCAAAATGCTATAAATATAGAGATGCAATATTTTAAAAAGGATGATCGTTTTTTGTTGCTTCCAAGGGTTGTAAGTGTCAAAGGTTTGCCTAGGGTTTCAATTTTTGCAAGTCCAATTTGTTAGTTGGACAACACACTTTCGTAAGTCACAGAAAGAATTTCAAATGGTAATTGTGTTTGTAACTAAATGTCTCCATAGAAATTTAAAATTCTTCAAACCGAGTTGTGGATTTCCTCATGCCACATTTGCTAGCATGAATTTAGCAAGGATGAATGTGGCAGCATTTTAACTCATCGCATAGCTTTGTGGTGGTCATTCCTTTGTTTCATATGGATTTTTGCAGCATTGATATGGATTATTAAGTATCCTCAAGTATATAACATGGTATCTCTCATGTGCATGTGTATACAAATTTAGTTTCAATTGTGATTTGTAGGTGTCTTCTTTTTCCTCTCAATCTAGGACTTTATTACCATTGGAATAGGCACCAATCTTGGATGTGAATGATAAATAACATTCCTAACAATAAAACTTATCCTTATCAATAGTTTAGAAGTAGGTTAGGATTTTGCATGCCTTCATGATTTAGCGGCATAACCCAAGGAATATTTTAAGTAAACTATAATAGTCATTATTTTGGAAAATCACATCGTGTATGCACTCATCTTGCACATGTGCAATGATGTTATCAGCTTAATAATATTTTTTACACATAGCTAGTTAGTCTTTGGCCTAGTGACAAATATTGAGGTCAAACATACATTGGGTATGGTTATAGTTGGTTTTGTTTTGTTTAAAATACACTATCAAAAGTCTTGTTGAGGATACATCTAGGAACACCCTACTAAGTCCAGTTGAGCCCAAAGGTGAAGATGAGTATACCCACTCACAAGAATTGGCTCATTCATGTCACTGTCTGAGTATAAGTCTTGCCCATTACCTTTGTTGACAATATCCTTGGCCTTAAGTTTTGTTGTTGGTCCTTAGGATTTGTTGAGATACATGTTTGATAGCTAACAAGCACAATGTCTACAATGAATTTTTTAATAGTAATTATTTGAAGTAAGGTAGGTAATTGTCCTTAATAATCTCATGTTCCATCAAACCCAAACATTCGTTTTTTGTTTGTTCTCAATTGTGGGAGTCAATGATGGATGAGTAATTGCTTTGCCAACCACCTCAATATAAAATTAAGTGAGAAGATCTTAAACTTCCATTTACCAATACAGTAACAAACAATTAAATTAATATCGTTGCTAAAGAAATCCTGCTTAATATCGTTGCCAAATTGCAAATGGAGTGTATCCTCATCAATGGAGTTGGCAACCCTATCATTAAAATGTTCTTTTGAATTTGACATGGCTAGTTCTTCGCTCACTATTTGCGTCTTCAAATAAACATGTGTGCACTTCACTTTCTATTCTATTATCAGATTATTAAAGTATTAATTGTAATATTAATGGTCATCTTAGCTTTAGTTAGTCGTTAGTTTACTTTTAGTTAACTTAATTGGCTTTTAGTAACTTTTGTTTTCGCTTTAGTTTGTTTTAGCATCTTTCAGCTTTCTGCTTTAGTTTGCTTCTGTTAACGATGGTTACTTTTTAAAAACATCGTCTTGTAATTTTCTTTGTAAGGAGTAGTCCTCTCCTTTTGTAAATATAGAATAATGAATATCGAATATCAATTATCATTTCATGGTATCAGAGCTTAGGTTAAAACTTTTTTGGCGGATTTTTTAGTAAATAAAAATTTGTTGTTTTCTTAAGGATTTTTTGAAAAAAATTTAGATGTTTTTGCTTGGTTTTTTTTTTTTAAATCAATGTTAATGGTTAACTTGAAAATTGAAAAATTATTTTGGAAGGTTTTTGAAAGATTTTTTTAAAATTGTGAAGTTTTTTTAGCCGATTTTTTTAAAAATAAAAATCGAGGAATTTTGTGAAGAATTTTTGTGAATCAATTTTTTTGGACATCAAAGGGTTTTTTGAAGACAATTTTTGAAGGGCTTGTTGCAGCAGATTTTTTGAAGAAATTTGAGGGTTTTCTTCAAGCAGATTTGAGGGTTTCTTTTGCATGAAATCGCAGATTTTTGAAGAAGATTTTCGCGGATCTATTCGTGCACATTTTCGTGGGTTGAGTTCGTGATCTGATCTTGGCAATCTTAAAGAATATTACTAAAGATTTGAAGAGTTTTTTGAAAAAAAAATCTATAAAAATTTTGCTAATTTTCAGAAGTTTTTTGAAGATTTTTTCTAAAAAAATCTTACTTTTTCAAAGTTTTTTTGAAGATTTGAGGGTTTCTTGAAGCAAATTTGAGGGTTTCTTTTGCATGAAATCGCAAATTTCTGAAGAAGATTTTCGCGGATCTATTCGTGCACATTTTCATGGGTTGAGTTTGTGATTTGATCTTGGCAATCTTAAAGAATATTACTAAAGATTTGAAGAGTTTTTGAAAAAAAATCTATAAAAATTTTGCTGATTTACAGAAGTTTTTTGAACATTCTTTTTGAAAAAATCTTGCTTTTTCAAAGTTTTTGAAGGTTTTTTTGAAAAATCTTGTTGTTTTTGAGCCTCTTGTTAGATGGTTTTCCAAAAATCATGAGAGTTGTGTCAGCTGATTGTCCAGTGTTTTGTGCCAGTTGATCATAGACTTTACCTCGTTTTTCGGACTTTTGAAAAATGGGAGGGATGGCGTCCTTGAGCAACGTCATGTTGGAAAATACACAAAGGTTCAATGGAAAAAATTATAATATCTGGAAGCAGAGGAAGCTCACAGTTTTCAAGTGTCAGTGTCTAGATATGAATGTTCTATGGCAAAGGCAAGTCCACTCAGCAGAAAGGACAAGGCAATTCAGAGGACTCCAAGAAAGTCTATTACTTGTCATTACTGTGGGAAGATTGGTCATATACAGAAGTATTGCAAAAAGCGGTTGCTGATTAGAAGTCCAACCAGGAAGAGTCTCAGCAAAGTGCTCAAGTGGCGGAGTATACTAAGCAAAAGGAGTCTGCATATTATGCATTTTGATGATCAACACACCATCAGAATATGGGTAGACTTAGTTTATGTTTGTAGGATGACCATTAAGGGAGAGTATTAAAGTATTAATGATCATCTTAGCTTTAGTTAGTCGTTAGTTTACTTTTAGTTAACTTAGTTAGCTTTTAGTAACTTATGTTTTTGCTTTAGTTTGTTTTAGCATCTTTCAGCTTTTTGCTTTAGTTTGCATCTGTTAATGATGGTTACTTTTTAGAAACATTGTCTTGTAATTTTCTTTATAAGGAGTATTCCTCTCCTTTTGTAAATATAGAATAATGAATATCAAATATCAATTATCATTTCACAGATGGACATGTTTACAATCATGTATGATAATTAGATGGATGTGTAGAGCCAATGACAACCCAACATGGCACTATATGCATATTATGAGATAAACAATAACCATAAAATCTACCATCAAAGCTAGTCCTACAATTTGAATACATTAAACAGCCAAGATTCCAATTGCACCAAATTGATCCAACAATCAGAATTTGAAACTTAGTGGGCATGAGATGGACTTATCCAACTCGTGGAAGATATCCTAATGTAAGATGTTTACTCTTAATCTTTTATCAATAATCACATCCATTAACATTCAGCCTAATACATTCATGTGAACCACTAGAGCTCTATTAGCCTTGAGCATTAAGAGAAAAGCACCAATTTCTTTCTCTTCATCCTCTCATAGTTCTAGGCATGGACAACTAGACAAAAATAATACAGAGATTTGGTATGTTCTGAAAAAATTCATTATTTTGAGAGCCACTTGTCTGTTAGCAAACCATTGTATAAGAACAATGGGCAGTGAAATGATTTGGTTAACAATCCCAAAAAGAGATTGTGGAAATATTAAGGAAGTATATAATGGATGTGAGAAGAATGAGTTCTACTTGTGAAATTATGTGTTTATAGTCTTAGATTGAGATTGCGTGATGGAGAAAAAATTTGTTGGAAATTCCAAATTACTGATGCCTCACAGCAATAAGGCTCAAAGGATGAGTCTAGGTTTGGTCAATTACAAAGGTATAGTTTGCTCCAGGCTTGGTCATCTTGTCAAAACATAAGGGGCACAAAATTTGAACAATACAGTGAAAGAGTCCTCACAGGGGTATTCTTATATAAGTTATAAAATGCTGGCATGCTGACTAGGATGTGACATATAAATAACCTGGACCTTTTACTGTTTATTCACACATGCACCAACAAATTTTCCATAAATTTGTAAAGATGCTGAAAATTAATGAGATAGTACTCAAACACAAAGAAAAGTCAGGCATGTTTGCTACATAATTGTCTCTACATTTTAGGGATAAGCAATAAAAGCATGTAATTAATATACAAATGTAATATGTCCAAGGAGATTACAAGTGGTAAATAATTGGACTTTCATATTGGAGAGTTGTGTTCAAATGTCATCTAAGTTACATGCTCATAAGAATTTAATCCCATATGAGAACATGATGAAAAGGCATACATAGAAGCTGAAATTAAGAAGGTGAAGGTGTTATAATTGCTCAACTAAGGACTAGGTTGTATCACCTCAGGTGTGAGACAAATAGATGGATTATACCTAAGGAAGAATGGTGGAGACAAAGTGGCACTTCATTATAGAGTACACAGCCTACAGTGTTATCCATATCAAGTAGAAAGACAACCTAATTGCCTTATTTGAGGAAGCAAGGCTTGGTAAAAGAGGACTTTTTTTATCAAGATTCATAGCGAAAGTCCGGCATCAAAAAGAGTTTGAAAATGTCTGAGGGCTGCAGCTCTCGGTGCCATAGACTGCATGGTTCCATGGATATCATTAAAATCTTTCATTTCGTATATGTAAATGACAAATGTTGAATTTTAACTTCATGTACAGAATTGCACCATCTCTGGATGAGGTGTACCAATCGGATGAGGCCATGAATAAATTTTGGATTATACATTAGATAACCTACCACATTCCTGTGATGGACCCAATGAACAAGGTCAGGTTCAAGTCTAATGTCATCTATTACCTTGGGCAAGCTACTACATTCAATTCTGCATGCGGTGAACCCAATGGATGAGGCTAGGTGCAAATATTGCATATGTACCATACACAATTCTATGTTTAATGCGCCCACTAGATGTGGGTGAATTTGACAAAAAGAATGCCCTCAGACGGAGAATTTACTAATAAAAAATATTCAGATATATATTAACCTTTACAATATACAAGTATTGATTAAGTCTTTTCGTGTGGATTTCCATTTACGTGTATAAGTGCATGGTTTAAATCCCTTGAGAAGCTATACATATGTTAAACTTCGGTTTGAGAAAGGTTTATAAAAGTGTCGTATGTCAGAAGAAGGCGAGTGTCGCCTAAGACCCCGGTTAAGTGTAAATTACTTATAAGTATAATGGCCGGAATTTAACATGGATTCTAAGCAAGCAAACACTAAATTTTATTTTCTAACTTAATAGCTTCTAGAAAGCGAACTCTCAGATTAGCTACAAATAATCAGAAAAAAGAAAAGAAAAAACAAAACAGAGAGCCTGAGAAATTACAGAACATAAATTTACTGAAAAAGACTCAAACGGCTCGCACATATACCAGTTAAAACTGCGACGTACCAGTTTATCAATACACAGCCATGAAACCCCGTTGAAATAATTGCGACCTAACAATTCGAGGCCTCGCAGCGTGATTCTAACTCAGAACCTCTGAGCCTCCGGATTCCAATACTTAGTAAATATGCTTCAACTTCGGTGAAAATAAAAAATAGCACACTTCGCAATTAAACCGATATTGGAGAGTTTCTGGCAGAGTTTCGGAGAAATAAAACGGGCAGGAGCTAATGCAGAGGTAATAAGAAGGATAGAAAGCTGTGAGGAATACTTGAGAACACGTCCGCCCGCTCTTCTGCACACGTTTCTCGTAGAACCACGCTATCCGCAATGGTTTTGTGTCTGCGTGCAAAATACGAGATAATGGAGAGACTGGTTTAACCGGGGTTTAATTGTGACCAGGGGTTGGCTTCCAACGGTAAGAGAGACCGGCGTTGAAACGTGGGATTATTTGTGTGGATTTGGTAATTGACTTTTGAGGCTGTGAAGTGGGTTGCGCGGGAAGAGGGACCACGGTCCACGATGGGGAAACTTGTAGGCCCCACTTTAGTTCCAACTTTTTGGGAGAGTTTAATACATCAAGATTCTCTTTTTGCTTTTGTTTTAGAAAACCAAAGTTGTAATAAATAAAAGAATCTAGGTACTCATCTTTGAATTAAAGGCTTAAATTTGATGGCCGACATATATTTGAAGATATAAAATAAGTAAAAATAACATGCAATTTATTTTAGAAATTGTTAAAAAACAGTTAATATAAAAAATTTGATTGTGTATATATATATTTTTATTTTTAATTTTTTTAATAGAAACTTATTTTATTTTTCTTTTCTTTTTTTATAATTAGACAGATATCTATATTAATATAAAGATAAAATTACAAATTCACAAAAAAGGAGCAGGTGGTAAAAAAGCACACCCCGAATGTCACATGGGTTCAGCCCAGAAAATCCAAAATAACACATGGGTCAAGCCTGGAAAATCCAAAATATCATATGGGCCTAGCCCAGAAGTCCAATAACAGAAAGAAAACTAAGTAATCAAGGCGGTGCCAGTAGATCCGAAGGGGTTCCTGTCATCCAGATGTTTCCCCCATACATCAGCGAGGTTTGGAGTGACGTCAGGAGGAGCACCCCAACCATCATCAACTTTATTTTTATCTTTTTTTATTTATTTTTCCTTGCGTTGAGACGAGATTGCAAGAGCTAACTGCGGAAAACTTTTGCCACTTGAGGGCCAACCAGAGCCAGAAGCAGGCGGAGCATCAGAGGGCCACCTAGAATCATCACCACCACTCCCCGGAGCACCACTAGAGTGTCAGCCCTGACCAGGGAAAACGAGTCTGCCTGGGAGGTCGAGAATCTCGTCGAGCAGGAGACTGGGAGCGAGATCGCGCGGAGTCACTCCGCTTCCGACCCTGAGAAGGCGACCGACCGCAGAAAGAGAAGGGCAAATTAGGGATCCGAGCCACAGTACAAGGGGCATTGCTCCAGTGGTCCAGGAGAACCTGCAGGTGAGCCACTTCCAGTGCAACCTTGTTGGCTTGCACTTGAATCTATAAGAGAACATTAGAACATATAACTGCTTTAGCATAAAGAGACACATTAACATCTAAATGAGAATGAGCAAATATACAAGCATTTTTGTCTTTCCGGATATGCAAATTTCTATTGTTGAAAAAACAAATTTCAAATTTTTAGATTTTTTTTAAAGATTCTAAATATTTTTTAGTTTCATTCTAAATATTTTTTGAATTTTTTTAATAGAATTTTTAATAAAAACAACAATCTTCTCCTTCAAACCATTTTTTTGTTTTAGCAAAATATTTCATTTTTCTTTTATTAATCTGGTTTTAAAGTTTAATCTTCATTATTCAAACTCCAGAGCTGCAGAGAAGAAACAAAAAGTCAGAAAAGAGAAAGATTTTTTTGCACACTTACAACTTACAATAAAAAAAGAAAGACGATTTGCAAAAAGTAAAGAGATTTTGCTGCACAGTTACAACTTACAACAAAAAAGAAAATGATTTTGCTGCACAGTAAGAAGAGTATGATGATTTTCATTTTCTTTATTTTGTTCTTTTAAAAAAATAATGATTTATAAATCTTATATTAAAAATTTGTAACACTTTACCAAGCAAAATTAAACATTGTAGGTTTTTTTTATCAAACATTTTGGATCGCATTTTTTTTTGTTCTGATGCAACCACTACAACCCCCTCTACAACCCCTTGTTCTCTATATGGTTGTTAGTTTATATTAAATTATTATTTTTATGGTTCATTTTTTATAAATTTAGATGAATTTGAACAAAATATCTGAATCTTTCTTATTTTCAAAATATGTAGGGATTACAATTTGAAATTGTCTCGGAGAAAAAAAAATCAACCTTCTGTCAAGCATTTTTTTCTATGGTCAAGTACATCTGAAGTTGTAGCACCCAATGAAGATCATAATTTTGATTTAAATGAAGACTTAGATATTTTGGGGCACACTGAAGAGTATGTTGATGAACATCCGAAGTTGTAGCACCTAATGAAGATCATAATTTTGATTTAAATGAAGACTTAGATATTTTGGGGTACACTAAAGAGTATGCTGATGAATATCAAACAAGAGAAAACAATACACAGACAAAATAAAAACCTGAAGAAAAATGAGAATTTTGTGAGAAATGGAAAGTAAAGTTTAAGTGGTTGAAATGTACAATATATGAAGGAAAAAAGTTTTGAAATGCATATATTGTGAAACACATAATGCAACTAGACGATGGGGAGCAGGTAATGGTTTCACTAATTTACAACATGATTCATTAGTTACTCATGAAAATTCAAACATTCATAAGATTTTACTAGCTAAATGGACATGTGGGAATGAAAAGAAAGCAAAACTTATTACAGAACATATAGCAAATGTTGATGACATTAACAAGGAAAGAGTCATCACAATTATGAAATTAGTTTTTTGGATGGTTCAAGAGGATTTACCCTTTCAAAATATGAATCACTTTTCTCTCTTGAAATGACATTATAGTTACCAAACATGCCAAAGAATAAGGACTACAATTCATACACAAATCAGATGGTTGCAAATCAATTTTTTATATATATATCTAAGTATCTTGAAGAGGTACAAACTACTAGAATGTTGGATAGTCATTTTTTCTCTTTGATGTTGGATGAAAGTACATATCACAGTTTAAAGAAGCATCTTATGGTCTATGCAACTTTTTTAGACTCAAAAGGATTGGGGCAGCCAACTTCGCAATTTTTAAAGCTCGTAAATGTTTGTAATGGAAAAGGAAAAATAATTTATGATGCAATCTGTATACACCTAAAAATGGTCTGGAGCATCCAATTAATTAAATACGAAGTATTTGATTAATTATCCTAATTTCCTTTAATATTGAATAAATAGAAATATTTATTTAATATAGTTCACGTTCACATTCTTCATAATTTCTTCTAAATCTTCTCTTAATTAAATAAACAAAATTAAATACTTTATTAGATTTAATTATCAAATCCCTATTTCAATCTATCACATCCATCTAAAACTAATTAAATAAAGATCAAAACACTTTATTTATTAATTGTCATTATTCTTCTATTTTAATTTAATAAACAACTATCCTATAGTTCGTTTTATTAAATTATTTATCTTTCTTTTGCTAATTTAAATAAATCAAAATATTTGAATTGTTGCACAAGGAATATTCCATCCATATTCTCTCAAAAATGAATTAGATTTCCTATGTCTAAACTATGTATAATTTATGTCAAAAATATGTCAAATTAATTGATTGAAACTTCACGGGAAGTTTTGGAGACAAATTGGAGATAAATTTGGAATTTGATCTCTCAATCCTCTTCCATCATTTCTTCCTCTTCTCTTGCCTGGTGTTTTCATGGGTAGAGACAATCTCCATCTTTCTCTCAATCTCCTCCATCTCTCACCATTCAAATCTTCAGATTGAATCCAAGCCTTTCAAAGCTTTCCCTATGCATTTCTACAACCAGGAAATCTATAAATAAAGTCTCATTGAACCATTCGTCGAGGGATCACTAAATATTGATGACTCTAGTGAGGACGAACAGAATTTGAGTGAACTAGATGACTTCGAAGAGGGTACCATAATGGATCTCGATATCCCGAATGACAATTATGACGATATTGTTGTCCTCACCCTTACTTCCACTGACCTAAATCAATCCGATGATACCATGCCATTGATCCATCTAGAACTTATTGATTAGGAACCTATTGAACCTTTGACTGTACCAAAATTTGCAAATGATGATGCCATCGTGCATTTCCTATGTTATACCGGACCTGATACAAACGCTATCTATAAAACTCATAACAATACGACTCAGTAGGAGGGTGTCAAATCTTCCAGTTGCAAAATTGACAATAGGGAAAATAGATCTAATGGTGAAACCATTCTATGGCAGCATTAGATCTGGAAAAAGTAAAAATAAAGAACGCATCCAACGGTGAAAACCTTTCTAAGGCACTAAAGGATGGAAGATTTGACACTCTCCCAGAACACTATTATGAGCGATCATCAGTTCTGGTCGAACCTACACAATCAGTGGAAATTGGCACAGAAGAGAAGGCAAAAATCCTACATCTAGCGGAATCCATGACAAAACAAGAAAGACCAGCATTCATCCAATTCTTCAAAGCAAGAAGCATCAACTTTTCTTGGTCATATTCTGATATGCCAGGTTTAGATCCCAATCTGCTTATGCATCATTTGTCTTTGCCAGCAGGAATCAAGCCTGTTAAACAAAAATTAAGAAAAATGTACCCCCACATTGCATTAATGGTCAAAACAGAGCTAAAGAAATTACTGGATGTTGGATTCATACGATCTATAGATTATGCTGAATGGATATCAAATCTTGTGCCTATTTCCAAGCCAGACAATAGCATCAAAATCTGCATAGATTTCAGGGACCTCAATAAAGCATGCCCGAAGGATGATTTTCCACTTCCAAATATAGACATCATTATGGACTTGATGGCAGGGCATGCCATGTTATCAATCATGGACGGTTTCTCTGGGTACAATCAAATAAGAATAGCTCTAAAAGATTAAGAAAAGACGGTTTTTACATGTCCATGGGGGACTTTCTGCTGGAACGTCATGCCATTTGGTTTAAAGAATGCAGGAGTGACTTATCAAAGAGCAATGATGACAATATTCCATGATATGATGCACACCTTCATGGAAGATTATATAGATGACATCTTAGCAAAATCTACTACTAGGGAAGAACATTTGCATATCCTAGATAAAATCTTCACATGGATGGAGAAATTTAATGTCAGGTTAAACCCTAAGAAATGTGTCTTCGGGGTTACATCAGCAAAGCTGCTAGGGTACATTGTCTTAGAAAAGGGCATAGAAGTGGATCTGGCAAAAGTTAAAGCTATAATGGAGATGCCACCTCCTAGAAACATCAGCCGGCTTAGATCACTACAAGGATCTATTGCATAAACACATAGTTTTCATGTGGGATGAGAAGTGTGAAGTTACATTCAATCAAATCAAACAATATCTAATGTCACCATCAGTTCTCATGCCACCAACAGAAGGACGACCCCTCATATTGTATATTGCTACAACTGATATCTCATTGGGGGCACTCTTAGCACAAGAGGATAATAAAGGAAAAGAGCATGCCATCTACTACATTAGTAGAACTTTAAATGGCTATGAAATAAACTATACATTCATAGAAAAGTCTTGCTTAGCAGTGGTGTTTGCTACTCAAAAGTTGAGACACTACATGATGGCTCATACAATCAGGTTAATTGCAAAGATTGATCATTTGAAGTATCTACTAAGTAAAGTTGCCTTAACAGGTAGATTGGCAAAATGGGTTATGCTCCTAAGTGAATTTGAAATTCAATATGTCGAAAGAAAGACAATCAAGGGACAAGTAATTGCTAAACAGCTAGCTGAAGCTCCTCTACTAGATGATCACCCAATGACAATGGAATTTCTAGATGCAGACATTATGACAGCTATGCCTCAATAATGGATTCTCTATTTTGATGGATCATGTACACAACAAGGATCGGGAGCAGCAATCTTGTTCATCTCCCCCCAAGGACACACAATTCTGAAGTCATATAGACTCATGTTTCAATGTACAAATAATGTGGCAGAATATGAAGCATTGATTATTGGGGTCAACACAGCTATTCAATGGAAAATCAGGGACTTACAGGTGTATGGGGACTCTCAACTAGTCATTTATCAAGTGAATGATGAATATCAAACCAAAGATGAAAATTTGATGCCATACAAACAACAAATAGATTATCTGAGATAGTCTTTTGAAAATATCAAGTTTGATCAGATTCCAAGAGCAGAGAATAAAGCTGCAAACGCCATGGCTACGATTGCTTCATTACTACAATTGCCTGAGAAGCGTGTTTGTTATGAGTTTATGGTAGAACAAATATCATGTCCTTCCCATTATCAATCAGAATCTGCTACCATATTCCATATAGAAACCATTGAACCCTCTCTCTATGGAAAAACCTATGCTTACCTAAAAGATGATATTCTTCCTCCATATCTTTCCATAAACCAAAAACGAAACTTTATCCGCCAATCCGCCCGACATACATTAATCACAAGTGTCCTTTATCGTCGAGGTCTTGATGGTACCTTACTCCGATGTCTAGAACGCAATGAATCTGAAACGGCCTTACGAGAAGTTCATGAGGGTATTTGTGGTACTCACTCGAGTGGAATGACTTTAGCTAAGAAACTCCTCCGTTTAGGTTATTATTGGTCATGCATGGAAAAAGAATCATATCAATTTGTCAAGAAATGTCACAAATGTCAGGTTCACAGCAATCTGGTTCACGCACCAGCACAAGAACTGCATCCCTTTACATCAACATGGCCTTTTTGTCAATGGGGTCTAGATCTAGTAGGGAAAATCAATCCATCTTCATCTAATGGACACAAGTTCATTATTATAGCTACAGAATATTTTACAAAATGGATTGAGGCAGTACCTCTTATTACCATCACTGGGAAACAAATTTCCTCTTTCATCTTGAACTATATAATATGTCGGTATGGTATCCCTCAATCCATTATCACTGATAATGGACGACCTTTCAAAAATCAAGATGTCCAAGAGCTATGTGATAGGTTCCACATTCAATATCATTTTTCAACACCATACTATCCTCAAGGGAATGGCCAAGCAGAGGCCTCAAACAAAACCATACTCAAAATCCTCAAAAAAGACGATCAACAATGTTGGACGCGATTGGCATGTTCAACTCAACCCTGCACTATGGGCCTATAGAACAAGCATCATAACACCAACAGGAGCTACACCATTTTCTTTGGTATATGGATCAGAAGCCATATTACCCATTGAAGTTGAAATTCCATCCCTTTGTGTATCACTCAAAGGTATCATTTCAGATGAAGACTACAGGGTATCTAGATTGCAGGAACTAGAATTGCTGGATGAGCGTCGTCAACAAGTTGTCAATCATCTAACAACTTATCAACAAAGAATGTCACGAAGTTACAATCACAGGGTAAAACCAAGGGTCTTTCCTCTTGGTGACTTGGTACTAAAGGAAAATCCTAGAAATCAGCAAGACAGAGAAAAGAAAGGAAAATTTGAGCCTAACTGGCTTGGTCCATTTGTCATCATATCAATTTATGGATCAGGAGCATATCATTTATCAACGTCAGAAGGGGATCTATTTGATGAACCTATCAAGAGTATTCATCTCAGAAAATTCTATGCTTAAAATCTCCTAGTGCACGGGGCAAATTCTGAAAATTGTTTCCTTGGTGAAAACTTGGCAAACAGGCATCTTGGCGAACACGAAAATAAAATAAAATTAGAAAATACAAAAACACAACAGGGTGTAATCAAAGCATGTGGTGAAAACCTGGAAACAGACGTCATATGTGATTCAAGGATCAACTTTCCCATCTATTTGGATATATGTCAAGATCGTTTCATCTAAAAAGTCAGTATCAATTCATATCATATCTTTCGTCTGGCCATCATAACATCCATTATCAAAATCATGTCACTTGTTCAAACATATAACTCCATAGCTTGGGGGCAACATCTGGATATCATTAGGGGCAATACAAACATGTCAATTACATCAAATGGTAGAAAACCAAAAACAAAGATCAAAGCACAATATCAATCATCATCAAAAGGGCATCAACCATTCGTATCATATCGAAAATCCAAAAAAATATGTCAAATAGGAAATCTAAAAAGGGAAAATCCAAAAACATAGGTCTATTTCAGTCGAACTACGTGGTCTCTGCGTGTGTAACGTAGGCAAGGCTAATCTTTGATCAACTCTCGAGGCCCCTAAGATAGGATAGTAGGTTAGGTCTTTAATCAAAATCTTGAAAATTCAAACACATGTCAAAATCAGGATGGATGATCTAAAATTTGAATAATGAATGGAACACTCTAAGTAAACAATGGATATTTTGTCTTTTTTTATTATCATTTCTTTGGAGTAACTCAATGATGTATTCAACTAGAGGAACAAGGAAAAAGAATGATATTTTTATTGTCTGTTGTATGTACGATAATCATATAAATGTCTAAATTATCGGGGGATGTGCTATGCAAATGTATCACCGATGACATTCAGAATTCACACTCAAATGATAATCTTTGCCTGTTTACGCAATGAATGCTCAAGTCATCTCGATTCAATTATACCTAGATGCTTGTGTTCGATTGCAATATTAAAAATCATGAAAGAAATACTCAGGTCGTCATTGGATTAACACAACCATTGACGCTTGTATTCACTTTCAACATTCAATAAAGCTCTATGATGATACCAAGCACAAAAAGACTGTTATAATGACATATGTTTTACATATCATGACATGGTTAAAATTAGATTGCATCCATCATCATTTATTATCTGTAGAGTATTTTTTGCATAAAGGATTCCAATCAATGATTATCTAATCTACAAATAGGACCGAGTATACTTGACATAAAATCCAAAATCATCATCGGTTATCATATAGTTACAAATCCATATTTCATAATTAATCATTTCATCATCCATACATATTTTTGCATCATTATAAATAGTCATTTTATCACCTACATCATACAACATCATCATTATTATATCATGTATCCATACATTTAAAAATAATAAAATCACATCATTACATCCATCAAAGATCATTTATCATAAAATCATTCCATAATTAAAAAGCATTTATCCAACTATCCATACATGTTATCAAATCACATCATTTATCTATATATCATATTCTACACATGCATTTATCGTTGCATCATTGCATTCAAATAAAATCATTCATATACATCATCACATTTAGATTTAAATCATATAAATAAAAGCATCCATCACATAGAAATCATAAAGCCATCATCATATCGCATCAACTACATCTCATATATATATCAATGTCAAGTATACAATGAAGTCTGGTCTACAAAATACATGATCCACAATGGGCTACAATCATAATATACATCACACAA
>CM021101.1:9676273-9689974 GCA_007115665.2 Sequoiadendron giganteum | reverse complement strand
TGTAAGGGTGGAAATGGTGAATAAAATCTAAAACACTTCTTAATACAACATTATATCAATGAGTAAACAAATTGAATCAATTCAACAAAGTAATCAATTGAAAGCGTCCTATTGCTCTCTATCTCCAAAGATTTATTAAATCTAAATTGCTCTCAGATTGTGTAAGCAAATAAGACTGTTAAAATGACTATCTGAAGAACGAGATGATGATAATGCAATGCTAAATGATAAATCAATTAAACTAGCATGATATAGATATGAAATAGATAATTGCAGCCACAGGAGACAACCATGGTTGAAAACTGGATTGCTTGATGCTTGATTGTGTGGATGGTTGATGCTTGATGTCTGGATTCCTGCAGAGTAAGAGTGCAAAAGCTTGATTATCTGGATCCTTTTCTTGGTTCAATGAGGCTTTATTTATAGATTTCCTGGCTGTAGAAATGCACAGGGAAAGCTTTGAGAGGCTTGGATTCAATCTGGAGATTTGAATGGTGAGAGATTGAAGAGATTGAGAGAAAGATGGAGATTGTCTCTACCCATGAAAACACCAGGCAAGAGAAGAGGAAAGATTGATGGAGGAGGATTGAGAGATCAAATTCCAAATTTGTCTCCAAAACTTTCCGTGAAGTTTCAATCAATTAATTTGACATATTTTTGACATAAATTAGACATGGTTTAGACATAAGAAATCTAATTCATTTTTGAGAGAATATGGATGGAATATTCCTTGTGCAACAATTCAAATATTTTGATTTATTTAAATTAGCAAAAGAAAGATAAATAATTTAATAAAACGAACTATAGGATAGTTGTTTATTAAATTAAAATATAAAAATAATGGCAATTAATAAATAAAGTGTTTTGATCTTTATTTAATTAATTTAAGATGAATGTGATAGATTGAAATAGGGATTTGATAATTAAATCGAATAAAGTATTTAATTTTGTTTATTTAATTAAGACAAGATTTAGAAGAAATTATGAAGAATGTGAACGTGAACTATATTAAATAAATATTTCTATTTATTCAATATTAAAGGAAATTAGGATAATTAATCAAATAATTCGTATTTAATTAATTGGATGCTCCAGACCATTTTTAGGTGTATACATTTTTCCCCTCTTCGAACTGATGTGTTTTACGCGTTGCTTCGAATAAATATTTTACTGCTACTGCCAGGATTGATGATATGAGAAAAAAATAATTTTGTGTGCCCTAGACATGATTTTCAGATGATTTGATAACCAGACATGCCCCAGACATGACTTTCAGATGATAATAATTTCGTGTGCCCCAGACATGATTTTCAGATGATTTGATAATGATATGCCCCCTAAGGAGATAAATTAATGATTTGATGAATTTTTTGAAATTTTCAAAAATTTATGATTTTTTGATGATTTTATATTGCTGTTGATTTTAAAAGAATTTATCTCTTGACAAAATGATGACGAAATAGAGCTTTCAAATGAGTTTTAATTAATTTCATGGGTAAAATTAATCAAAAGGTAATAAAATCCACAAAAAATACCTTTTCAAAATTATGAATAGTGCAAAAGGTCATTTTCAAAAGCATTATTTACTTTTTGAGTTTAAAATTCATAGTGATAAAGACTTTTCAACCAGCTGGAGCGAGATGCCTATCCCCTACCACACTCACCGATTCGAGTGCGTTCGACGCCACAGACGACCGCCTGTGTATGGACCTCCGGTATGTACCCCTCGACATCCTCGTAATTCATGCACTTTTTGTTTTTTATGCTTTTTAGGACCTAGGCATGTCTAGGGTAGTTTCAGCGCTTTGAAGCTGCGCTGTAGCGCTTACATCCCGATGTAGCGCTTCTAGTAGGTAGTTTAGCGCTTTAAGTTTTAATGCTTGTGTTGAAAACTCTAGCGCTTTCATGTCATAATGTAGCGCTTTCAGTGATTTAGCACTTAGGAGCCAAAAATTAGCGCTTTGAAGCCGGATTCTAGCGCTTTGGGTCGGTGATTTAGCGCTTTCAAGGTCTGTTCTAGTGCTTCTGGTAAAGTGGCGCTTTGACGGCCTGTTGTAGCGCTTTGATGCGAAAAAGTAGCGCTTCGGGACTTTTAGCGCTTTGGAAGCCTGTTTTAGTGCTTCTGGGTGCTGAAATAGCGCTTTCATGGTTTTAACGCTTTGGGTTCCTAATTTAGCGCTTTTGGATGATAAAATAGCGCTTTGGAAGCCTGTTTTAGCACTTCCATGTCAAAATTGAAGATTTTGACTTAGTGAACTTTTATTATGTCAATTCCGATCATGTCCATTCTTCTGATTGGTATGATTGACAATCCACATTCTTGATGTTGGATTCGATGATTTAAATAAGACTAACTCTCATGATAGGCGAGAAGAAACCCCATTTATTGATGATCCTCATGATAGGCGAGGACATGATTCAATATCTGATAAATCTCATGATAGGCGAGATCTAGATAATGTTTTGATGAACCGCATGATAGGTGAGGTTTGTTGATGATTTGAAAACCTCATGATAGGTGAGGTTTGATGTTTTCCTATGAATTTTGATCAAAAATTCATACCAAAGCTTTTGGAATAGACTGATAGTAGAATGACCTTTGATTCCTTGACATAGTTCACTGGTTGTAGATTTTTTTGTTATGATGATAGGAGGATCTAGGTACTCTCCAGATGCGAGAGAGATTTTCGCAGATGACCGATTTGATACCGTATTTGACACCGGATGAGCTCTAGATGATAGGCCAGTGTGGCCTCATGAGTTTACTTGATATGCCCCAGATTAGGATTAATCAGGGTTTGTTGACTGCATTGGCTGAGAGATGGCATAGCGACCACAACACCTTTCACCTACCCACCGGTGAGATGACAGTCACACCAGAGGATGTGTGGCGTATATTGCACATTCCTTTCATGGAGGAGATAGTGACATATGATTCACATGGGACCAGCAGCAGAGATGCTCTCCGTAGAGTATTTCAGGATCAGGCCATAGCGGGTCCTAGCATTCAATGGCAGAGGATTGCAGACTCTTATGCGACACTACCAGTAGTGCTAGCTAGATTCATTGGAGGATTCCTTTGCCCTGATTGCAGGTCAAAGGGATTCCTTGCTGGCTGGGGTAGGATGCTTGAGAGCATGATGGTACATGGTACCAGATATGCGTGGGGGATGTGCATGTTAGCGCATCTATATCATGATCTACACTCAGTGGTGTACTTAGATGCACGTAGTCTATCCGCAGGGATGACATTGCTATAGGTGTGGGCTTGGGAGCATTTTGCCATATGTCGGCCATTTCCAATTGCAGACAGACCAGCTGGCAGACCATATGTTTTTCGATATAGTGGTTGATTCATGCAGGCCCGGATGGACAAATTAGAGCATTGGAGGTGAGTTTTCGATGACACAGAGATAGTTATCTGGCGCCCATACCTTGACTGCGAGGAGTGGGATGAGGATGGTGCAGTGTTGGGGTTTTTGTGCGATTCTATGTACCTCATTGGCCGGACTCTTTTTGTTCTAGAGAGATTCTTGCTCCGTCGGGTTTACAGACAGTATGGCATTGTTCAGTGCATACCACAAGGAGTAGCTCACTACGCCAGGCACTGAATGGATGTTCCTGATTAGGGTCTGACACTGTCCTACGATGTTCTTGTAGAGGGTTACAGAGCTTTACAGCCATCTCCTTGGGACATGTAGAGAGATATTTTTGAGGCAGCTGTGACAGAGGATTATGTAGCTTTCTTGGCTTTGGTCCCCCATCCTCACATTACTATTCTCAATGAGCCAGCACCTTTACCTGTAGTGGAGGAGGTGGTCGAGGGTTCTGTTGACAATGGGGGTGGAGAGGATTCCTCATCCAGCCGTAGCTCAGAGAGCAGCAGTGGAGACAGTAGTAGCAGCGATGACAGTGATGGCGGGAGTGGAGGATATAGAGGGGCAGGGCCAGACATTCACAGTGCACCTTCTTCCAGTAGGCCTCGCAAGAGGCAAGCTATGACAGTGTCGGTAGATGGGAAATGAAGACAGATAGATGGGCTTCAGGTATAGGTCCAGACCTTATAGGCATAGTTGGTACAGGCTTGGGGTATGCTTGTGCAGACTCAGACACAAATGTAGACCCAGGAACAAGCTCACACACAGGCCTTAGCACAGGTACAGGGGCAGTTAGCCGGTATGCAGACACAGGTTGATACCCTGACTGCCGAGTGAGACAGTGCTTGGCAGATAGCTGAGAGGGCACAGGAGACAACAGATACCCTCCAGATATTGGTCGATGGCACCTCTATTGGTGATTATATGAGAGAGGTTTTGCGGGTTGGCTGAGAGGCAGAGTTCTACTGGGGTCGTTATCATGATGCAGTGCCTACCGAGTGCCTTGTCAGTTATGCCCCGTCGAGATCTGGATGGACACACACACAGACAGTCAGTGAGGGGGTGACACAGCTTCCACGTAGAGATTCCAGAGATCTGGGTCCTTCTGGGGGTGGTGGTGGTACAGGTCCTGTTGGGCCTGCGCATTCTGGTAGTAACAGGTCATAGATGCCATTTTGATCCTGTGTGATGTATATTATGATTGTAGCCCATTGTGGATCATGTATTTTGTAGACGAGACTTCATTGTATACTTAACATTGATATATATATGAGATGTAGTTGATGCGATATGATGATGGCTTTATGATTTCTATGTGATGGATGCTTTTATTTATATGATTTAAATCTAAATGTGATGATGTATATGAATGATTTTATTTGAATGCAATGATGCATGTGTAGAATATGATATATAGATAAATGATGTGATTTGATAACATGTATGGATAGTTGGATAAATGCTTTTTAATTATGGAATGATTTTATGATAAATGATCTTCGATGGATGTAATGATGTGATTTTATTATTTTTAAATGTATGGATACATGATATAATAATGATGATGTTGTATGATGTAGGTGATAAAATGACTATTTATAATGATGCAAAAATCTGTATGGATGATGAAATGATTAATGATGAAATATGGATTTGTAACTATATGATAACCAATGATGATTTTGGATTTTATGTTAAGTATACTCAATCCTATTTGTAGATTAGATAATCATTGATTGGAATCCTTTATGCAAAAAATACTCTGCAGATAATAAATGATGATGGATGCAATCTAATTTTAACCATGTCATGATATGTAAAAAATGTCATTTTAACAGTCTTTTTGTGCTTGGTATCATCATAGAGCTTTATTGAATGTTGAAAGTAAATACAAGTGTCAATGGTTGTGTTAATCCAATGATGACCTGAGTATTTCTTTCATGATTTTTAATATTGCAATCAAACACAAGCATCTAGGTATAATTGAACCGAGATGACCTAAGCATTCATTGTGTAAATAGGCAAATATTATCATTTGAGTGTGTGAATTATGAATTTCATCAGTGATACATTTGCATAGCACATCCCCTAACAATTCACACATTTATATGATTATCGTACATACAATAGACAATAAAAATATTATTCTTTTTCCCTGTTCCTCTAGTTGAATACATCATTGAGTTATTCCAAAGAAATGATAATAAAAAAAAAGACAAAATATCCATTGTTTACTTAGAGTGTTCCATTCATTATTTAGATTTTAGATCATCCATCCTGATTTTGACATGTGTCTCAATTTTTGAGATTTTGACTAAAGACCTAACCTATTATCCTATCTTAGGGGCCTCGGGGGCTGATCAAAGATTATCCTTGCCTACGTTACTCACATAGAGACCATGTAGTTCGACTAACATAGACCTATGTTTTTGGATTCTCCCTTTTTAGATTTCCTATTTGACATGTTTTTTTTGGATTTTCGATATGATATGGATGGTTGATGCCCTTCTGATGGCGATTGATATTGCGCTTTGATATTTGTTTTTGGTTTTCTGCCATTTGATGTAATTGACACGTTTGTATTGCCCCTAATGATATCCAGATGTTACCCCCAAGCTATGGAGTTATATGTTTGACCAAGTGACATGATTTTGATAATGGATGTTATGATGGCTAGACGAAAGATATGATATGAATTGATACTGACTTTTTAGACAAAACAATCCTAACATATATCCAAATAGATGGGAAAGTTGATCCTTGAATCATATATGATGCCTGTTTCCAAGTTTTCACCACATGCTTTGATTACACCCTATTGTGTTTTTGTATTTTCTAATTTTTTATTTTTAAAACTTTTTTTTTTATTTTCGTGTTCGCCAAATGCCTGTTTGCCAGGTTTTCACCAAGGAAACAATTTTCAGAAATTGCCCCATGCACTAAGAGATTTGAAGCATAGAATTTTGTGAGGTGAATACTATTGATAGGTTCATCAAATAGATCCCCTTCTGATGTTGATAACTGATATGCTCCTGATCTATAAACTGATATGATGACAAATGGACCAAGCTAGTTAGGCTCAAATTTTCCTTTCTTTTCTCTATCTTGTTGATTTCTAGGATTTTCCTTTAGTACCAAGTCACCAACCTGAAAGACCCTCGATTTTCACCTGTGATTGTAACTTCTTGACATCCTCTATTGATAATCTGTTAGATGATTAACAACTTGTTGATGACGCTCATCCAATAATTCCAGTTCCTATAATCTAGATACCCTGTAGTCTTCATCTGAAATAATACCTTTGAGTGATACATGAAGGGATGGAATTTCAACTTCAATGGGTAATATGGCTTTTGATCCATATACCAAAGCAAATGGTGTAGCTCCTATTGGTGTTCTCATGCTTGTTCTATAGGCCCATAGTGCAGGGTTGAGTTGAACATGCCAATCACGTCCAACATCGTTGACCATCTTTTTGAGGATTTTGAGTATGGTTTTGTTTGAGGCCTCTGCTTGGCCATTCCCTTGGGGATAGTATGGTCTTGAAAAATGATGTTGGATGTGGAACCTATCACATAGCTCTTGGACATCTTGATTTTTGAAAGGTCGTCCATTATTAGTGATAATGGATTGAGGGATACCATACTGACATATTATATACTTCAAGATGAAAGAGGAAATTTATTTCCCAGTGATGGTAATAAGGGGTACTGCCTCAATCCATTTCGTGAAATATTCTATAGTTGTAATAATGAACTTGTGTTCATTAGATGAAGATGGATTGATTTTCCCTACTAGATCTAGACCCCATTGACAAAAAGGCCATGTCGATGTGAAGGGATGCAGTTCTTGTGCTAGCGTATGGACTAGATTGCTGTGAACCTGACATTTGTGACATTTCTTGACAAATTGATATGATTCTTTTTCCATGCACGACCAATAATAACCTAAACAAAGGAGTTTCTTAGCTAGAGTCATTCCACTTGAGTGAGTACCTCAAATACCCTTGTGAACTTCTCATAAGGCCATTTCAGATTCATTGCATTCTAGACAACGGAGTAAGGTACCATCAAGACCTCGATGATAAAGGACATCTGTGATTAATGTATGTCAGGCGGATTGGCGAATAAAGTTTCATTTTTGGTTTCTGGAAAGATATGGAGGAAGAATATCATCTTTTAGGTAAGCATAGGTTTTTTCATAGAGAGAGGGTTCAATGGTTTCTATATGGCATATGGTAGAAGATTATGATTGATAATGGGAAGGACATGATATTTGTTCTACCATAAACTCATAACAAACATGCTTCTCAGGCAATTGTAGTAATGAAGCAATTGTAGCCATGGCATCTGCAACTTTATTCTCTACTCTTGGAATCTGATCAAACTTGATATTTTTAAAAGACTATTTTAGATAATCTATTTGTTGTTTGTATGGCATCAACTTTTCATCTTTGGTTTGATATTCGTCATTCACTTGATAAATGACTAGTTGAGAGTCCCCATACACCTGTAAGTCCCTGATTTTCCATTGAATAGCCATGTTGACCCTAATAATCAATGCTTCATATTCTGCCACATTATTTGTACATTGAAACATGAGTCTATATGACTTCAGAATTGTGTGTCCTTGGGGGGAGATGAACAAGATTCCTACTCCCAATCCTTGTTGTGTACATGATCCATCAAAATAGAGAATCCATTGTTGAGGCATAGCTGTCATAATGTCTGCATCTGGAAATTCCATTGTCATTGGGTGATCATCTGGTGGAGGAGCTTCAACTATTTGTTCAGCGATTACTTGTCCCTTGATTTCCTTTCTTTCGACATATTGAATGTCAAATTCACTTAGGAGCATAGCCCATTTTTCCAATCTACCTGTTAAGGCAGCTTTACTTAGTAGATACTTCAAAGGATCAATCTTTGCAATTAACTTGATTGTATGAGCCATCATGTAGTGTCTCAACTTTTGAGTAGAAAACACCACTGCTAAGCAAGACTTTTCTATGAATGTATAGTTTATTTCATATCCATTTAAAGTTCTACTGATGTAGTAGATGGCATGCTCTTTTCCTTTATTATCCTCATGTGCTAAGAGTGCCCCCAATGAGATATCAGTTGTAGCAATATACAATATGAGGGGTCGTCCTTCTGTTGGTGGCATGAGAACTGGTGGTGACATTAGATATTGTTTGATCTGATTGAATGTCACTCCACAGTTCTCATCCCACATGAAAACTATGTGTTTATGCAATAGATGATTGAGAGGATGACTTTTATCTACCAGCTGGGAGATGAACCTTTTGATTGATTGAAGCCGTCCTTGTAGTGATCTAAGCTAGCTGATGTTTCTAGGAGGTGGCATCTCCATTATAGCTTTAACTTTTTCCAGATCCACTTCAATGCCCTTTTCTGAGACAATGTACCCTAGCAGCTTTGCTGATGTAACCCCGAAGACACATTTCTTAGGGTTTAACCTGACATTAAATTTCTCCATCCGTGTGAAGATTTTATCTAGGATATGCAAATGTTCTTCCCTAGTAGTAGACTTTGCTAAGATGTCATCTACATAATCTTCCATGAAGGTGTGCATCATATCATGGAATATTGTCATCATTGCTCTTTGATAAGTTGCTCCTGCATTCTTTAAACCAAATGGCATGATGTTCCAGTAGAAAGTTCCCCATGGACATGTAAAAGTCATCTTTTCTTGATATTCTAGAGCTATTCTTATTTGAATGTACCCAGAGAAACCGTCCATGATTGATAACATGGCATGCCCTACCGTCAAGTCCACAATGATGTCTATATTTGGAAGTGGAAAATCATCCTTCGGGCATGCTTTATTAAGGTCCCTAAAATCTATGTAGATTATGATGCTATTGTCGAGCTTGGAAATAGGCACAAGATTTGATATCCATTCAGCATAATCTATAGATCGTATGAATCCAGCATCCAGTAATTTCTTTAGCTCTGTTTTAACCATTAATGCAATGTGGGGGTGCATTTTTCTTAATTTTTGTTTAACAGGCTTGATTCCTGCTGGCAAAGACAAATGATGCATAAGCAGATTGGGATATAAACCTGGCATATTAGAATATGACCAAGCAAAGTTGATGGTTCTTGCTTTGAAGAATTGGATGAATGCTGGTCTTTCTTGTTATGTCATGGATTCTGCCAAATGTAGGATTTTTGCCTTCTCTTCTATGCCAATGTCCACTAATTGTGTAGGTTCGACTAGAACTGATGATCGCTCATGATAGTGTTCTGGGAGAGTGTCAAATCTTCCATCCTTTAGTGCCTCTGAAATGTTTTCACCGTTGGATGCATTCTTTATTTTTACTTTTTCCAGATCTAATGCTGCCATAGAATGGTTTTCACCATTAGATCTATTTTCCCTATTGTCAATTTTCCAACTGGAAGATTTGACACCCTCTTGCTGAGTCGTATTGTTATGAGTTTTATAGATAGTGTTTGTATCAGGTCCGGTATGACATAGGAAATGCACGATGGCATCATCATTTGCAAATTTTGGTACAGTCAAAGGTTCAATAGGTTCCCAATCAATAAGTTCTGGATGGATCAATGGCATGGTATCATCAAATTGATTTAGGTCAATGGAAGTAAGGGTGAGGACAACAATATCATCATAATTGTCATTCAGGATATTGAGATCCATGATGGTACCCTCTTTGAAGTCATCTAGTTCGCTCAAATTATGTTCGTCCTCACTAGAGTCATCGATATCTAGTGATCCCTTGACGAAAGGTCTAGACCCAGAGCCTTGGCCCTCCTCACATGTAGGTGTATATTTTTGAATCACATCGACTGGAATATCAATGACAAGTAAATCACAAGGTAAGGCCCACTCATATTCATTTGAGTCTATTTTAGAACCATCTCTGAAATGAAGGATATTTTCCATAGTTGTCTTTGTTAGCTCTTGCTTCTCTTCTTCAGAGTACCCTAGTCCTGGTTTTTCTTTTGTGTGGAGAGTGAGAGGTGTGATAGGTTCTGAAATTCCCTCTTTTCTTAATCCCACAGGCCCTTGTCCTTCATAACCCATCTTTTCAAGAATAGCCTTTCCTTTTCCATACTTGTCTATGTTGATGTTAACATTTTTGATACTGATCTCATATGTTGATGCTTCTTCATCCTTGTAAAGCCAATCTAGGATTGCTTTATTGTTTGTTTCTTCCGCTATGGTTCCAAATTTTATGAATGTTTCTTGAAGAGTGGTGCTAGGTAAAGATGTCAGAGGTTTGATCATTGATGGTTGACCATATTTCCTAGGAGATGGCATTAATTATGATAAGTTAAGCGATTGCTCCATTGAGTATTGTCCCATTCCTTTATCTGTCAATTGAACTTGCTTTTGAAATTTGTCTGATAGAGAAGTATGTGTATCCGGATTGTTTGTTTCAACATGACTTGTTTCTTTTTCTTTACCTTTCTTTTGTACCCACTTGGTAGTGATGCTTGGACTTTGTTTGTTCTTGGATGATGATGAGCTTGAAGCTTCCCTGTTGTGAGGGACAAAGGTGTCTTGAGATATTCTTAATGTGTCACAATGTTGTGGATGATTATAATCAGCAACTATAGTCTCCTCTTGTCCGTTCACTGGAAACTTCAAGCATTGATGGTATGTAAACGGTACAACCTGCATTTCATGAATCCAGGGTCATCCTAAAAGTATGTTGTATGTCAACTCTCTTTCCAACACTTGACATGCTATATGCTTGATCATGGGTCCTACTTGAATGGGTAATACAATTAAACCTTGGGATGATCTTTCCTCCACATCATATGCTTTGATGGTCATTTTCCTTCGAGCATCAATAGCGTCGTTGGAATATCCTAGTGCACGGACTAATTTGAGGGTGCAAATGTTCAGACCAACTCCCCCATCTATTAGAACTCTCTTAACACGATGATTATGGATACATACTTCGGTATGAAATGCGGTGTTATGCGGATGGTTTAATGAGACATCATCCTGTTTAGAGAATGACAGACAATGCGGGGTAGTCAGGTGTCCCACCATAGCTTGGAATTGACAAACATCCAAATTCTTTGGCACGGTTGTGGCAACTAATGCTTGTTCGAGAACTTCCTTATGTGATGGTGACAACTTGAGGAGCTCCAGTATTGATATTTGTGTGGGGATATTTTGCAATTGGTCAATAATGTTATAATGAGATTGAGGTGTAACCACGCATTGAGATCCCACTCCTTTTAATACTACCTTGGCTTGCCCCCTAGTCATGACATTTGCCGGTTGATGTTCTTGATTTTCTCGGGGGGTGTTTTTGCATTTGATTGATAACATCATAATGTGATGGAGGTGGAACTGCATGTGTGGAGCCAATTCCCTTCAACATTACTTTTGATTGTCCCCTAGTTAGCGCATATTTTTGTTGATGTCCTTGATTTTCTCTGATTTTTAAGACATTTATTTGATTATCAGAGCTTTGTGCGCTTGGGAGTAAATCCAAAGAGGTAATGGTGTTGGTTTTGTTCTCAACAATGTTATCGTTAATTGCATGATCATTTTTGACTTAAGATAGACATAGGATTGTTGTGTCATAGACATGATTAGCGTGCTTTCCTTTGCTATTTGAAGATGATGCATCTTTGTCATAATTGGGAAAAGGATCTTTGAAGGCCAAATGATCATTGTTATTTTGAGGTCCTTCCACATACACTTTGTTGCTGTCCACCAAATCTTGCACTGCATGTTTCAATTCCATACAGTCATTGGTTTTGTGACCCTTGTTGTTATGAAAATTACAGTAATCAACGTCATTCCACCATGATGGTTTGACTTTTGGGTCCCAGAACCTAGCTTCCCGTGCCGTGAGAATGCCTCTAGTAACTAGTTCTTTCATTGTTGATTCCATTGATTGACCTAACGGTGTGAACCTTCGCTGATTTGACGGTTTTTGATACGACTGTGGTTTTATGATTTCATTGTTTTGTATGGTATTTGACTTGACATTTTGTTCATTGTTCTGATTCTTTGATGTGGATGCAGTCAAATTAAAAACCGGTTTGACATTTTGGGGATCATTTGTCGTTTTGTTGATAGTCGTGTTGCGATTCTTTTGCCAGAATTTTGGTTTCTCACCGCTTGAGTATTGATTTTAAGACCATTTTCGATCACTTTTTCAAATGTTGGAGGACATTGTAATTCTAATCTATAACTCATTTCTTCCGTCAAGTTTTCAATAAACAACTCCATCTTTTCATCTTCAGGAATGGACCTTGGATACCTAGCGAACAAGCATCGCCATCTTTGGAGAAAAGACAAGAACATTTCTCCCTTGTTTTGTTTGAGATTGTAAAGGTCTTTGATTGTCACATCATGTTGTATGTTGAATGAGTATTGAGAGATAAATCTGTTAACGAGTTCCTCAAAAGTTCTAATGCCTGGTTTCAACTTTGAAAACCATTCCATACATGATCCTCCCAAAATCCTTGGGAATAGTCGCATTAAATATGTCTCTTCTTGTGCAAACTCAAGACTCATCGTTTTGAATTCTCTAATGTGATCAATTGGATCCGTTCTTCCATTATACTTATCGTATTTTGGGATTTCACAATGTCTTGGAAAAGGTATCAAGCCGACCGTTGTGTCGAAAGGATAAGGACAAATGTCCTGTATCACATATCTCTTTGTAGTCCCTTGTGTCATATCTTGTATTTTCTGTTGTAACAGTTGCATTTGAGATGTTAAAGCGGCAACCGGATCTATTGTTTGTGTAGGTTGTGGTATCTCAGTCTCATTCATTTTTGGTGTTTCTTTTAAATGGTTTACATCAAAATCTTTTAGAAGTTTTGCCCCTGATTCGACTAACATTAAAATATATTTTTTCATGTCTTGTTCTAGAATTTCCTCCATAAATATGTGAAACTTGGGATCTTGTTGAGCCGCTTGGATTTCCTCTGGAGTTATTTCATTTTTATCGTTTCAATTCAAATTATTCCAAGGATTTTCCTTTGCCATTTCTTGTGATTTTAAAATTTCTTGTTCTAAGAATCTCTGTTTTTGGGACCTAGTTAAGATTGGCATACAAATTTTTTCCCTTTCTTCTGAAATGTTGATCTTATGTACGGGATAGTGTCAATTTGAACCTTTTTAAATAAAGCCGAATAAGATGACTTATCTTATTGATGAGACAATATTTTAAAAAAAAATTTTAATCGCTATACTTTGTTTCGTGATGAAGGATGATAGTATCCTGATAAAGAAACTTTAGTATAGTAATTGATTGTGTATTTTATTTCAACACTTTTGATTTGCAAGATCTTGATTCAGTTGATAA
>CM021101.1:9656877-9676173 GCA_007115665.2 Sequoiadendron giganteum | reverse complement strand
CAACTTCATGGGGAACTTATGGCACCTTGGTTTGTGCTTGATACTGAACTTTGCATTAACTCCCAATGCTTGGTATATAAACTCCATAAGGACCATTTTGTCAGTGCAACACCTAGGGAGTAGGTGAGGATGTCCATCAAACCCTAATAACCTGAAGTAGGTGAACTTGGGGTACTGGATATACCAGTGACCCCATTGAGCAATGAATGCCATGGCTTCGCTACTTAGACTGAAACCCGCATCACTGGTCAATCTATTAATAATGACATACAAAAATGCATCATTGACTCTCCTATAATGCTCCTCTAATGTTTTTAAAGTCAATTGATCATAGTGGTTCCACACTTTCTATTATCTAGGAGCTTCTCCCATCACTCCTACTGCATTTAATCCTGGGAAGATACCCATCCTTGCAGTTGCATAAATTACATAAGATGTCATATAGAAGGTCTTTGTTTGCCTTACATTTATCATTTGGCTATGCAAACTACCAAAAAAAATCATGCACCGATAAAACTATTGCCTACCATCAAAGATAGCTTCTATGAATGGGAACATCCACCCCTTGAAGAATGCAAAGTCCTTTTTCCCAAACACTCTAGAGAGCATCAGGATTAGGTCACCAACTTCCTTCTTGAAATCTCCCCTTTTGGGCTGGTTAGGCATCTTAAGTAGGGATTTCTTTTCAATTATTAACCACTTCTTATTTATGTGACCCCTATTGACATCTTTGTTCTCATTAAATATTTTCCATGTATCAACCTCTGTCAACTGCCTTGGACTCTATGGAGTAGGTGCATTGAATATCAACCTCATCATTTGTGGGGATAAGTCAATTATGACATTCCCTTGTTGATCCATGCATTGCCTTAATATCGCATTATAGGTTCATGTTGCAGCTAAGATCAGCTCTGGGCATTGGACTGACAGAGGGAAGAGAGTAACATGGGCAATTCCTGATTGGTCTATCCTCTCCATTCTTCCAGTGACTTGTTCTGAGAAGGTTTCTTCCAACAACTCCTCACAATCAAATTCCCCTAGGTTGGTGTTGTGATGTCTACCAACCCAGAGTCTAGTTTGCTGGCTATGGGAGTGATCATCCCGTGTTTATACCTCATTGTATAAGGTAGCTGTCCTAATTTTATCTTCTTAGGCTTCACTTGTTTACAACTTTCAGCTGCTTGACCCTCCATTTGTGAAGTTCCTACAGAGGCTCTTGAAATCATTTAGTTCTTGCATTGACAACTCAGGATTAGATCCATGGGAAGTATAAACTAGTATTAGAGAACTCACCTTCCATGTTACTCTGTGCTTCATTGTAGTTTCTCCATACTTATCAAAATTAATCACTCACTGGAGGCGGGATCAAGACATAAACATCACTAGAAAACCTCCAAGTATTATCGGGGTCAGGACCGGAGTTGATCATCGAAACCAGGATATGAACAAACTATACCGGGATCAGGAATGAAGTCAGAAAGGTTACCGAGACCGAGATCAGAATGAAAAATGGACTCGGTACATAAAGAAGTTCCAAATCCCTTGATCATTCTACTTTTGTATCTGCTAAGGTAAAAAGTGTTGGACCATCCAAAGTTTAGCGAAAGTGGATTCGGAAACGAATCTGACATGTATCACCAATAAAGATTTTATGGGTAGCACCATTCATGGATCCAACTTCGGCCATGACCATACATGACATCATCATAAAATAAATCCTAAGTACCAAAAAAGACTTTAAAGGATAGGTCACCTTAATAAGAAAAAGGGGCTAAAATAAAAAGCACAAACCTATCCCCAATATGACCGAGAGGAAACAACGACTAGGGCACAACCTTAAAATGACGTGGACGCAAGACCCTAGCCCATTTAAACTTGACAATAAAGGAAACTAGGGCATCAAAAACCCTAGCTAGAAATAATCAAGTCGCCATTCGAAAGGATGAGAAAGCTATGTAACTGATCGAATACTATAAAGAAACCCAAAATTTGATTGAAAGCGACACCCTAAACCCTAGGGCAGAACGGTACGAATGTGAGAAAATGCGAAAATGACCGGAAATAAGAGAACAAAATGAGAAAAGATAAAAACACAGTAAAATGAGACCACAAAGAAAAGAAAAATGAAGGGGAAAGAAAGAACAAAAAGGCAAACAAATAACAATTCGAGAGAAAAACCCACGAACCACGTGAAGAACACAAAATGAAACACAAGAAACGAGAGTGACCAAGGAAAACAAGGCAAAGAAGACACCTACCTCAAAATGCTACCTAACAGGTTGGCCCTCGATCCAAATCCGAGTGCCAATACTTGATCTTCGACGAAATCATGCCCCTCTACTCTATCTTGGCTCTGGTTTGTTATCACTGTTCAAAAAAATAATAATAACTAGTAAATCAACCTTAATTAAGGTTAAAAATTGATTTTATGCATGTGGAGGGTCCGCAATAAATGACATTAATGTGGTAGGTCGGGCACAGGATTACGGCAGGAACAGGCACAAAACCATTGTGCAACTGAAGTAGAGTGGAAAATAGAAAACAAGAAAGGCGGGAGCTGAAGCAGAATCAGGATGGAAACTAGTCAGCAAACTTATACAAAGTTCCAGGTTTGGTTCTGACAAAGAAGAAAGAAACAAAGAGAAGACAAAGAGACCAAAATGAGATTGGAAGCACCAACCCTGAGACAAAATGGAAAAAATACAATGACAGAGGCAGAGGCGAAATGGGAACAAGACTTAGAATTTTGTCCAAGTTTTGAGTTCAAGATCCCTCCCGAATCCGGCCCCGCAACAGAAAACAACACGGACCCAAAAGGAAACAAACGGAGAAACTAGCGGGATCGGAACTGAGTTAGGAAGTGAAACTCAAATGAGTTCCAAGTCAAGATTCAATTCCAATTCAGATTCTGCTAGAGCAAAAGGAACAAAAATAAAGACTTGGAGAAAAGAACAACTCCAAAATCTTTGTTTAAAAGACCCAAGGACAAGAAACAAAAAGGGGGACCCATTTTGACCAAGGAAAAAGATGGGGTGGTTATGCAAGGCATAACACAACTCTAACATTAGATATATTGGATGCTTTGATGAGAGTGTCTCTAACAACGCTTGATGTATCAGTAGTGGAATGGAGCAGAGTGTATGAAATTTGGAAAGATGCCAAACAAAGAAGAATTTAAAATGTTTTTAAAGTCATTTTTTTGTTCACATTTGTAATGGTGATGTATCCCACATGAGATAGAACATACCAATGCATTATGATTCATTAGTTTCATTTTAATGTCAGTATGTTACAAGTTCTATGCTAATACTATCATAAATCAAATTTATAATAGACTTTGAGGTTTTTTAAATTTGAGATGAATGGACAACAAGTGAAATAATTGTCATCTTTTTCGACCTATTCCAAGAGATGGTCACCTAGGTATTGATAGTGCTTCTATGGTAGAGAGGAGGCATGTGCCTTATGCTGAAAATTTTCTTGTCCCTTGCCTATCAGTGCCTTATTATATAAAATTTCACTTGCAGTAAAACATAATAATTGTCATGCGAAAGGCAATAACGAAGACTAAACCGTAGAAAAAAAAATTCATGATGGGCAAGGTGGACCGTCAAATCTAAGCCCTACTCGTATACATAAAGACCCCCCTTCTAGTCATTAAGACAAATTATCTCAAAATTATGTTTCATAGTATTATAATGAGCTCTAAATTTATTAGTAATGTCTTTTGTGAGAAGAAGATTAGGAGAGAATGGGAGTTTGTTATCAAATTGAATAGTATAAGATCAACATTTCACAAAGAAAAAATAGCATGGTATGTCGTCCCATAGAACATTTCGATCTAATGGACATTAAAAGTCTTCTATTTTGTTCTATAGGGTGGGGGGCTTATGATGCATAATGGTTTTTCTTATTAGTTTGTTTTAAAAATTTAGGATATGAAGTGTGATCTAAAATGTTGTTAAGGAGGCCCATTAAGGGGCCAAGTTGGGCTAAACCAACCAAAAATCTTTCAAGGGTGTTTGCTTGGGAAAAGCCAAGGGAAGGCTAGTGGAAAGTTAACTTTGATGGAGCATCAAAAGGGAACCCTGGACCATTAGGTGCAGGATTCATCATCCGAGACTAGGAAGGGAATGTAGTAGCTTTGGGAGTGAATAAGTTGATGGAAGGCACAAATAACATAGTTGAAGCCTCAACAACATTGTTGGCAGTTAAACTGGGTAAGAAACTAGGAGCATCAAGAATACATTTAGAAGGTGATTCACTCATTATTGTTCAAGCAATAATGAAAGGGGAAATAGGTGCATGACACATTCATAATACAATTATGAAAATTAGAGAAGAATTAAACACATGCGTTGATTTTGTTGTTAGTCACATAAGGAGAACAGGCAACTCGGAGGCTAACGCTTTGTCAAATTGGGCTATTACTTTTAGAGAAGTTGGTGAATTACGAATTGAAGATTTATAGGAAAGGTGGTAAAGATGATGCATTTATGAAGTGAAGATTGTGGGAAGAGTGAAGTAAGTGGACATGATTGGAGGATCGATGAGGAGGGGAGTGGTGGCATCCTCGATACAAGGGGCAATTAAGAGCGGTATGTGTGGAGTTAAGAGATTTATTATCTCTTAGCCCTTGATTAACGAAGATAATTGTAGAGTTTGGCATGCAAAAAAAGGCACACAAAAAGAGTGGTGGTGGTGGTGGAGCAACTGTAGTAGATTTCAAATGGAGGCCAACTTCACTCTCCAATCGAGGAGGCAATTAAACCCATTTTATGGTGATGTTTCTAAACAAAGATTAATGGGGATGTTTTTATTCATTGATGGGAGGTTGGTTCAAAGCATTCAGATGATTTTGGGGAAATCCTTTGGAGACCTAAGGCATCCCTTTTGTGTGTTGGCCAGAGGATGAAATTAAAAATTGATGTAGGGAAGAAGCGAGGCTAGTTTGGCAAGCACTAAATCTCTTTGTAGAGTTGATGAAGGTGGAAGCCTTTATAGCACAGGTGAAGGCATAGGCGAAAGTGGAGGTAGAGCTCATGGAAGTAAAAGGACAAAATGTGAGGAAGTGGAAGATGAAAGCAACAAGGAAAGTTGGTTATGAAACGGGTAGCACTAGTTGAATTTATAGTCTTTTTTCAGTTGTTTGCAGAATTAACTTAAGACGTACTAAATTTTGGCTTGTTGGGGGTTGAACCCTGTTATGGATGTTTAGTGTTAATATTATGAAGGGTAAAGATTGATTGAAAATCTTGTTAAAGGATGTAAGGTAGTTACAGATAGTTGTAGAACTGGATTTAGTTGGGTAGGGTTTCTTTATCTGGTATGAAGCATGTTAAGACGCTCTTTTGAAAAAATTGTTGTAGATGTAGGAGATTTTTGGATGGTTGATGAAAATAATAAGACAAATGGTGTAATCTTTATTTCAAGCAATACAAAATCCTATTACCGACCAAAAAAAAATGTTGTTAAGGAAAAAAATTATCACATAATGCAATCTAGAAAACTATTTTACAATAGTATACATTATGAAAATTTGATATCTTTAATTAAAAATTAGTATGCTATTCTAAAATTTGACTAATCAAAAGACTAGAAATTATGTGCCACAAAATTTTTAAACTTTTGTAATGTTCTTGATATTCTTTCAGCTTTCTATACTCAAAATTAACCATTTCGTGTTTTGTTATTGGTTGGGGCTTTTTTTTTAGGTAGGACAAATTCAAGAAAATATCAAAATTAAAAATATTCTTTGTAATTTTCTCTCAAATATTACTAATATGATGCATTTGGCTTCCATTATCATAATATAATTTCTTTTAAATCTATGAGGTCAAAGATAATCTATAGAATGCAACATGTGACACATCTTATGCACATAAGAGCATTAAAAAAACTAATGAACATGTTTTAAAAATATATTACACAAGTTTGGGTTGTAGTGGAGGGATGCAAAAAATTAGCTAGAATGTTTGAAAAAATGTAGAGAATGAGTTTGTCTTGATTTTACAATTAAATTGTACAACTAATGCCTATGATGATGAAGAGAGAGATATCATAAAATTGTTGGAGTAGTGATCAAGAGATATTTTTAGAATATGTAAAACAATGTATCTTTGTCATAGGTAGGTATCCATTTTTATAAATTACAATGTTCTATTGTTGATGAATGTTGGTGTATTTTATAGGTAGTGACTAGTTTTGTGAGTTTTTTTTGGGTGTATAGAGCATTGCTCTTTGTTTTCCCTTCGAGTGGGTTTGTACTAGTAGTTTAGTTATTTTGATCTTTCAAGTACCAATGTTTTTTATACCCTCAATAGGAGGTGAAGATCAATTAATGGCACATATTCAATATGATAGGGTTAAACAGTATGCCATTAGATAATAGAGTGATGTTGATATCTAAGGCAATTTCAACTTTTTCAATAAATTTTAAAAATAAGAAGATATATTCAAAATAATTGATTAGATTTTAGAGGCTTGCAATGTGGCACAATCCCACAACATATGAGTTGTCAACTTAAAAAATTATTTTTATCAACGCTATTGTCTCATCAACATAAGTTGGCATCAACAATAGGCCCAAGTTGCTTTCCAAAAAGTTGAGAGAATTAAAAGGCATATGACATCATAGTGGACAAGTGGAATTGTCTGGAAAGCCCTCAACATTATCAATCTAACAAATTTTCCTATTGTGTCATTGGTTCTTTTGTGGCCAAGATGGAAGTGGTGGGCTCATATTTCTAAAGATAATAAAAATCATTGATTATTTCTCAAAGATCAATAGCTTGCACAACATATGAAAGTTGTCAATTTGATAAATTCATTTTTTGTGTCATTGGTCAAAGGTTTCCAAGTCATCATCAACAAGGACCCACATAGAGATCATGGTTAATAAATTCCCAAAGCTCTTCAACAATTTGATACACCTCAAAAGGAATTGTAGAGCTAATAGTTTTCTCATTGCACCATTAGTGCTACTAAAAGAAGGTACAAAACAAAAAGACCATCATGTCCATTAGGTATCTTGGTTTAACAATTATAAATTATAGTTGCTAGAAGAACCAACATGCTAAGCTCTTCAAAATGAAAATTAACACATTATCACTTCTTGACTACGATATTTTCTAACATGCAAAGGTTTTGAAATTTTGTGATGTCATTCCCAAGAGAAAAGGGCTATAAATATTTGAAAGTTTCCATAATTTTCAACGGATTTTGGGTAGAATAGGAATTGATTTACAAGAAATTCTCATAATAGATGTAGGTAATGAAGGCAATATTAGTATTTCTAACCAGTCGATGATTGTGTCAAGTGGCCTTTTAATGTATTATGTTCATTTCATGTTAATAAAATATGTTTTCATGTATAATTATTTGTGTCGCATGTATATCGTTTCAATTGTTCTATTCTAGTCATAACCCTTATTTTCTAAGTTATTATCAATGCATTAGTTATTCATAAATGATCATGTAGAATGTACCCTTCATTGTGAATAAATATATTTATTTAGATACTAGTAAATTATGCACTTTAAAAGATATCTCTTTTTGATGCATCATCTTAAAGTAGATTTGAATGGTGTATCACTTTCCCTTTTCTTTTTCATGATTGGAAGAGTATATTACATAATCATATGAAGAGACGACTTCTAAAATCCTAAAGATTATTTCACATGTGTAAGTTCCATGCCTATGATTTTTTTCTTATTGGTGTAGACTTATACCTTAAGCGTGAATTTGAATATCAATAGTTTTGGCATGCTCAATGAGACTTGAAATAGTCAGGGTTATAAAATAGGTTATTTTTTAGGAATAATTAGTTTTATGAACAAAAGACCTATGACCAAATAATTCACAACTAATCATCTTGAAATCTCGATTCCACTATTGATTATGAGCCCTAGAAGGAGAAACACATGGCCATCCTCACCACCACCTTCTCAAATGGAAAGACAAGGGGCTCCTAGAAATTTTGTTCCTTGAAATAACAATAGTCCTCTAATAGACCCAACACCCCTAGCCAAATGGGAAATTCATGGGATCAATTAGGAAATGTCTTTTTTGAAAGTTTCAAAGAGAAAGGAGATCATTCTTCTTTATTGCAATAATTAATTACTATAAAGAGAGGCTTGCAGGAGGTAATTGTCAACTTTAATTCAAGGTTCCAAAAGATGGGATAAGAATTGTAGTTGTATGTTCACTTGTGGAAATGGCATTTTTATTCTACTTGAAAGCTCTCAATTTATATATATTACTAATGATTTAATCTCTTGGTGGCTAGAGTTTTCCTACAACATATGATTTGTTGGTGTAAATAGTGACTTTATCAAACTAGTTAGTTATTAACCTAACTAGGAGAGACCTATTCACATTGCTTAAGTTTCCACTTAGGGATTTCTATAGTTTTTTCTCACCTCATGTGATTGAGACAAATGCCCTCACTTTGTGAGACACCTCTTGCATGGTCACTTGCCACTCACAAGAACTCTTGTCAAGTGGGTTAACAAGTGTTTCATCATTGGTGGGGTAGTCAATCATTATTTTCAACTTGCCTACCTTCACCACCTTACCTATGTTTTCTATGTACATTCAAATAATCTCTTTTATCATCTCTTGATAATAATAATTAAGTTTATTTATGTACAAGTATTTTGTACAAGTTTCTTGGTTTTTTTTTTATGATCTTAGAAATTATAACATGATATCAAAGCCATGCAAACAAAACTCTTTCCAAAATATTGCATCTAACCTAGTATAGAGTTCCATGCAATCTGATTTGCATGTAAAATTGATCTTTGTTTGGACATCATCTCAAATTTTATTTGGTGTCATTGAGGTCGATCTCTTTTAGAGAGGTCTTGTAATCTCCATTATGGGGTTAAGATTTTGGAGAAGTTGTGTGTTTTGTTTATAGGGAAGAGGCCACACAAACCTCTAGGAAGACCATCGATCTACTTGGCACACACAACCACATAGCTTTAACGACTACACAATTCAATGGTTACACATCATTATTGACAGGTTGGCAACTTGAACCCTCGACGCAAGGCATTCATAAGAAGAATCAAGGTATAAATAGTGGTGTATTTATTGGTGTGATTGTTTGTGATTTAAGCCATCAATAGTTCTATGTCTCCCTCCAAGCACTCATGACTTGCCATATTCTTCTCTCCATCTAACACTTGTTTCTCCATAGAGCTCATATTGCAAGCATACCTTATTGAAGCCTTCAATGACATTCACACTACACTCCCTTCGCTTGTACCTATACCTCAAAATTTCTAACTCGTATTTGACTTGCCTTGCATGGAATATGTTACTTATTGCAATTTTTTCCCACATGGAATTTTGTTTGTCATCAACCCAAGCACAAAGCTTCCCTACGAAACTGGAAACTGTTAGGGAAGGATGAATTAAATGCCAGTAAAACATTGTGTGGCATCATCTCTTCAAGGGCTCTATGTTGTTTTTCTTTGATTTGAAGAGAAATAGAAGGTCGATTCTAAGTGTCATGCCCTTCCAAATGCCTCTCAACAACTCCATCTGCCACGTGGTCATCATCATCGACCATTTCTAATTCCCCTGCATAATATGAGAATGACTTTGGCATTTAGCACACACCAAGAATGGGTCAATGTTCCACGTGGTGGTAAACCTCTCCACATCTCCTCGAAACTATTTTTAAGTGCAAAAAAATGTATTTGAATACAACTCCCTCTCTATGTTATGCTACATTTCACACATGATAAACCCTTGAGGTATAGTGCCATCACATATTACTATGTAGTGTTCTAAACTATGTTAAAATCAAGCTTTTAATGCCCTCTAGCAGTTTACTTTAACTTGCCATCATAAACAATCAAGTTTGATTTAACTACTAGTGGACAAAAAAAAGTTCACGAGGGAGGGATTTTTTTAATTTGGCATAATTTTCAAATGGGAAGTCAAAATTTTGATTGTGAATAGTTGATGGAAAGTTATTTCCATTTCAGAGACTTTAGCTTTGAGATGATTTAAAAATTGTGTTTGTGTAACATATATTTTGTCTCCTCATTTAAAAGAACAAATTTAAGTTTCTAAGTGCAAAATTAGGCACATATGATTATTGTATCTTTTGATTAGCTACTCAAATTGAGTATTGATTTTTGTGAAAGTGAATATCACTTGCCCATTTCATCATAAATGATATTACATTCAACTATAAAGTGTCATTATTTGTTTCATTTGAATTGTTATATTCACTAAAACATATAAAGTATCAATTCAGGGGGATCAAAATAATCAAGGGGGTTGTCATTGGCATTGTGTCTTGAGCACTTTATATTTCTTTTACATCTCTTCCGTGATTCTAAGTTTTTCAACTCAAAGAATGTGGGAATAACTGAAAATAATTATTGAAAAATGATCAACTCATCCACCATCTCTTGTTGTTACATGAGATTCTAGAGACACTTCACCAAGAGCATGGAGAGATTCTTTCTAGCAGAACATCACTTCTTGTATGAAAATTTAGAGGCACTTCACCAAGAGCATCCAAAGGTTCTTTAGAGAAAGACTACACATCACTTCTTTTCTACCTTTTCTACATCAATCTTCACATGGAGCATTTGAGCAACATTCAAAGAAGTCATCATCATCTTATGGGGGGCTACATAGTCCTTCTTCATTGTATCATCTCTTTTTGGAGAGGAGTTTTATTTCCATTAGGTTTTCTCCTTTACTTCACTTTATAAGAGATTAAATTTTTACCTAACATGGCCTATTAGTTGAGACTCAACATTAGTTCATACATTACTCCTTAAGTTACACTTAAGGGGGGTTGACCTGTAAATAGTGACTATCAAACTAGTTAGTTATTAACCTAACTAGAAGAGTTCTATTCACATTGCTTAAGTCTCCACTTAGGGACTGTTATAGTTTCATCTCACCTCATGTGGTTGAGACAAGTGTCCTCACTTTGTGAGACACCTCTTGCATGGTCACTTTCGACTTACAAGAGTACTCGTCATGTGAGTTAACAAGTGTTCAATCATTGGAGGGGTAATTAGTCATTGTATTTAAGCAAGGTTTCTATGTACATTCAAATCAACTCTTTTATCATCTATTGATAATAACAATTAGGCATGTTTATGTGCAAGTAAATTGTGAAAGATTTTTGTTTTTTATTTATGGTCCTGGAATTCATAACATGATTTAATAGTAAGAGAAAAACATAGCCTCATTTATGTCAAAGGATACCTCCTAGGCCCTATGTTCTTGTATTACTATAATTTTTATTTTCATCTCCTGAAGAAAAACCAAAAATGAGTCATTGAACACTAGTTGTATAATCAATATCACAATCCATATACATCTATGCCCATAATCCACTACCTATTCCCCAAAAAAATCCAAAAATGGATGATGTAAATTACTTGTTACGTAATTTCTCAAATAAAATCATCAACATAAAGAGGCATAAAGTAGCCTATCCTTAGCCAACTTATCAAGGAAACCAAGGCCAATGCTCTTCGTTCCAACCAAATAGATTCCAAATTCAGCAAAGTCAAAGATAGAGTTCTACACAACCTATCAACCAAATCATGCATGTACCTACACCTTTAAAAAATATCTCTCATCCAATAAGAGACCTAGTTCCTACACATAATAATTATGTAGAAGACCCAAACATGTGGTTTTTTTCTTGCAAATGAGGCACATATCTCTAGGGCTTGTCCAAGAGTAAATTTACAACAAAAAGTTATCGGAAAAGACAAGCCATTGCAAGAGTAAGAGTAACATCACTAGAGTAACCATATCATTTTGGAATGATATCAAATATTTTTATGATAGCTCGTACATGCAAGTATTTCCATATAATAAGAGGAAGAAATCACCTCTAAATAGATTTTATTTTTATGGATATAAAATTAAGAAGCGGTATTCACAAATGACCCTAATGCTCCTAGATCTCAATAAGTTTAGTTAGATTACTTCATAGGATCCAAGAAAAGGTCATAGAGTATCCCATAATAGAATCATAACCTGATCTAGTGATCTAGCATTTACCATTCGTCTAGAGATTCAATTATAAATGACAAAGATGAAATTACAAATGTGTCCAAACACTAGTTGGGATATCTAATTAGGAAAATAACCCTAGGTAAATCACAAAGGCTCAAGTATTATTATCACTTAATGTAGTTGATCAATTGAAGAAAATAGTAGCTAACATCTCATTGTGGGGTGTTTTAGTGATCCTTGAGAAAAACAATTTGTTATAGGAAAGTCATAATAAACAAGAGGATCTAGCTAGAATTGTTGATATAAATGCTAATGTTTCAAGGAAGATGGAAAATTATTCAGTCTACATACTTTCACAATGCTAACACTAAGGTAAATAAACATAAATCCTTACCATTCTTCTTAATATTGACCATTAGCAATAAATTGTTACACGATTCCATGATAACCTCTAGTACAAGCACCATATTAGTCATGCCTAAGAAAATCATGGATTCCTTGGGTTTAACATATGATCTAATGGAGAAGGGAGATATATAGATTAATGGGAAAAGAGTTAAAGATATAAGCCATAAGATATCTCCCTCTTACACTATATATGTGCCCAAACATCATTATACTCCAAGAAGTGTAAATTATCGATATACCACTAGTCTTTGGATTATGCTTATCTAGAGATTTTACTACAAAGATAGAAAGGTATCTATCCCTAGATTGGACCCACCTAATATTTGAACCAAGTATGGTTCTAAAATGAATTATCATCATAACAACAAAAAAAATATAATACATTACCCATGAGGTGATAGTCAATTTTAAATTTGCACAGACTTTGATCACCAGGGAAGAAGGGTCAAATATTAAGCTTCTAGAAGAAGAGGCCTATACAAGAAAAAATATTGATGAAGAAGAAGCATGACTCTATGAGATTCTCCAATTTGATCCTTATGGAAATTTTGACTCAACCAGCCCAAGGACGTACATCATTTATGAAGAGAAATGTTTTATTCTTGAAGCAAACAAGCTTTCAAAAATGTCCAACAATAAAAATGATGATGACTTCACATTAGTAAAGCTATATTTTGATGACACTAGATGTGAAAATGGTTCAAGATTATGGATATACCTATTTTCACCAAAAGGAGAGAAGGTCTTTAAAGCTTTTCATTTTAAGTTCAGTTCCAACAATGAAGCATGATGTCTCCTTCTAGTTGCATGCAAATAAGCAAGAAAGAATGTATAAAATTATTCAAAAACAAATATAGTGTTGCCCTAGTTAAGTTGAAAATCCAAGATTGATTGATTAGATGATGGAGAGTATTTTTGATGTGAGAATGATATATCTTAAAAGAAAGTGAGGATTGAGATCGATATATCCTAATAATGATGATTATATTTTGACCAAGGCTTACATCAAGGCTAGGAATAATACCAAGGATGTGATTGGATTGTTTCTTTATATATCTTAATTAGATTGCATGGATTAATATTAGCTTGTGATATTGGATTGATAGGATTTTTGGACTACTAGGAGCATTAGAATAATGGGAGAGACTACATTGGATTTCATGGAGGTGGCCTATAGCTTTATATCAATGACAAGGTAAAATAAATTATTGGATGAAGGAAGATAAAATAGATGGGAATGAATAGGAGAATATGGTGGATGGATGGGAGCAGGAAATTTGGAAGGAATGGGTGGTAGAGGAAGAAGATGCCCCACTTTGGATATGCCAATGATAATGAAGCATTAGGATGCATGATAGGATTATGTAGGAGGAGATTGAGGATGGAGATTTTGGAAGGGTGAGTTGAAGGAAGAATTGGTATAAAGAGTACAAAAATTATGGAAGGACAAGATGGAATTATTAATGGGGATGGAGGATGGGACTTCAAGGAGTCGAGGTGCTAGTAAGGAGATGGTGTATATTAGGTCTAGTATAGGGGATGTACTAAAATGGCTCATAAATTCTACCAAATTTATGGAACATGGTAGTGCAACATGGTGGGCTTGGGGTGGATAGATGATGGTTGAAGGTAGTAAAATATTTATGGGTGGAGGATACAAAGTACAAATAGGTGACAGAGAAATAAAGGTTTGTATGGTCCAAAGAATATTTAGATGGTTCTTCCCCTATCCTTATCAATATTTAAATGAAAGTGGAAAGATGGGGGAGTATGTGATATGATGGGAGGAAGGAGATAGGTGGGTTGGGATGGTTGAGGCTTTGACCAAAGTATAGGAGTGTAAGGGAATGGATGAATTACACATGAAGTTTGTTTTATATTTTTTCATCATGGTACTTGCCCAAGGCACCTATTTTTTTAGGTTTTTACCATTACATTTATGATTTCTCTTTTATTATTTTTTAAAAAATTATATCTTTTCATGTTTTTGGATATTTTGGAATATGATGAATAAGGATGGTAGATAAGGGGGTAGATAATGGATAAGTGGATGGGGAAGATAGTGGATGCGAAGATATAGGATGGAGGAAGGACTCAAGTATTTATTTTAATATGAAGGAGGGGGAGCTCGTGGAGGATGATTGTTGTAGGTTTCTAGAACCTGATTTGTAACATGCCCAATGTTCTACTGAAAAAAATTTCTAAGTTTTAACCCACAAGTGAATAAACCATGATGCCATAACATAGCAATAATTTTTTATTTTGTAAATTACATGCACATATGAAATAAACACTATTCCAAACTTCCATAGGATTATATTGTAAATTCATAAATCTTTCCATAACATTGATTTCATATAGAATAAACTCTAATACAACATTCATGTTTACATCCTTCCATATAAACTGATACAAAGTACATACATAGCTCTTTTGAGCTTCCAACACTAGAAATACATATGGTCCAAGTAGTCCACCTTCAAATCTTGGCCGCCAACTGATGAGGAGAAGCATCACTCAAGCCCTTTTATGCCAACCACGGACTTCAGTCCCCCGCACATCCACCTATCAGGTAAGATGGACCTACCCTTCGACGAAGAGATTGGTTGGATAACCCCATAATACTATGCTTCCATGAGCTTGGTGTTGTGTCCTACAAACTAGAACTTAATCATATAGTAGCTTCTACCTACATGTATGACAATCTTGAACTAGAATTTATAACTAGATCATAGTGAATTGATAGTATAAATAGTGGCAACTTACACTAATTTGTCCAAAGTATTCATCACCCAAGATTTAGAGTGGATGTCATCCTATTCACACACCTTCCTAGCTTTATTTGTTAAGACCATACATATTTTATGTATAGGCAATTCCCTTTAATGGGTAATCTTTAACCCCAGGAACAACCTATTTCCTTTATGTTTAACTAACACATCTAATAAGTAAATTTTTTAAGTAACTCTTATTTTACCAATTAACCATACAAAATAGCATAACGCCATAGGGTGTGTGCAAGAAGTTGAGTCCACTTTTTGGCCAAAAAGTGGAAGTGTTTTCCCTGATTTTTAAAAAAAATCACATTTGACCTTAAAATTTGAAGCACTTAGAGATGAAATCTTAAAAAAAAGTCACTAATCATAAAATGTAGTACTTAGAGTCTAGTTTCCAAATATGAAATTTATTTTAATACCCAGATAATACAAATTGATTTTCAATAGGCGTTTCTAAAAACCAATGTTTAAAAGTCACTTTTTTTTACCATACCAAGCACGTGTACATCATCCATATTTTAACCTAAATAATCATATTTTTCTAAATCCTTTTGGGAAAAGATTTGTAACTCACTGAAGCATGCTTTTGACATTTTTTTATAATTTTTTATTGAATATTTTTTGTTAATTTTTTATTGGCCATATTTGTTGTTACGAAAAATCATCGTGTGTCACACATAAGATGACCTAAACCTATCATTTTTATTTTTATTTTTTAAACTGAAAATAATTTTTTGAATTTCGTTTGGTACAATTTATTTTTCAAAAAAATATTTTAATAAAAAGTTATTAAAATACTAAAAACCCTAATATTTCAAGTTTATGGATCAGTTTCATCAGAAATTAATTGAAGAAATAGAAAAAATAATCCAATTGTAAAAATACATATATTTGGAATCTACATTGTCTCATCTATAATGGGTTTTAATTTCGTCAAAAGATTCTACAAAAAAGGTCTTCAGACATATGTCCAAAGTCACTATTTTCTTGTGATATTGACATGACCTTCAAGTTGTAGATCAAACCAGGTCCAAAGCTTAGGTTTGGGTCGCCGAGCCTTTTCCTAACCCATATGAGGAAACAAGATCCCGTTTTGCAAAATGGGATCATGTTTCATAAATGCATAATTTTTTTTTAAGAAATGAGATCCTGTTTTAGAACGAGATCTCATTTTTGGCTTGGGACCTCGAAGCTAAATGGGATCCTGTTTTCTAAATAACAAGACCCCATTTCATTTTTCCCAATTTTGGATTTTTTTCTAAGTCTGAAAGTTCCACCTTAAGTGGACTCAACTTTTTTGCTTTCACCCCACATTATTAAATGACTCTAGTACCAACAATACAATCCCAACTAAAAAAGGTCTCCAATCAAAGGTTTATCTCAACACTAAATGACTCCCTTTAAAAGAATAAACTTACCAATCAATGACCTCAATTCAAAAGTACAACTTTCAACAATAAATGACTTCAATCAAAGTATAATCTCATCAATAAAGGACTCACTCAAAAGTATGGTCTCAACAATAAAACGACTCCAAATGAGAGTATAATCAACAATCAAATCATCAAGTAGATCATATAGGTTAATCCCGACTTATTTGCTTCAATCAATATTCAAATAGTCAACCCTAAAAAATAGGTTATTCCTAACCTAGGGTTTCCAAGAAAAGTAATGCAATGATCAAGAGATCACAAACAAATCATAAAACTTATACATTTAATAAGAGTCAAATATTCACATGTTCACAATGCTCTCTATATTTGAATAACATCTGAAGGACATTATTAACTTGTGAGGGTTTGGTGCTTTTGCACTCATAGTCCTCTTCACAAAATAGTTTACACATAAATTATCAACAAGGTTTGTAACCTGTTAATGATGATATGCCTATTATGGCATTATTCATGGGTGTTACTATCTACATTAACCACAAGGCTTAACCTAACTTCATAGGCTATCAATTCAAGATATCACCTAAATGTAATGATAATATAGTCTACTTGATTAAGTATAATTTTTATTAACCGTTCCAATATATAGAGCACATACGCATATAAGTATAAATACATCCCAACCAAAAATTTTCATGAAAACAAGAATCCATCAAGAATAAACAAGCTAAACCAAGCAATCTTTCCAACTTAAAATACAAAATAAAGTAGAGAACTAGCATGCCTGTAACCAGATTGCTCCAATTGATATAACAGGTTTCTAGCTCAACCTCCACCAAGTAGTTTGAAATTCTTTTCCTTGATCAAATTCCACAAAGAAATATCTCTAAAAACCTCACTAATCTCATAGCTCAGTATTGCAGCAGAGTAACACCCAAAAAATTAGAATTTAGCAAGTAAGAATGTGTCCCAAATGAAGTTTAAGGCACCTCTATTTATACAAAAAGATCAACAACTAAAGGCTAGAAATAGGGTAATAAAACTAACACTTCTCAGCTCAGAAAGTTTGACTAAACAAAAATAACAAAAGGTGGCAGCTGGAAACAATGTACAAAAAACACATACCCAACAAGAGAACGAGTTTCCCCATTCAATTTGGACAACAAGAATGATAAGAAGAAACGCAAGGTGATGGTCTCCTACATATCGACTTATTTGGACAGCTCCCTAATTTGACCAATTCATATATTCTCATTGCTTCACATTTGTAATTTGTATTGCAAGTTAAGACTTCTACATGGTTCATGTTTTCCTCAGTTTGGCGCCACCAAAACACCATGTTTCTTATTCCTTTGCTCCATTTTAAGCTTCAATACTAAGTCAAATTTTATTTCATACATAACAGATTAGCATTACTTCCAACGTCGACTTTGTCAACGTCTAATACCACGTATTAACTTTGGCTTTTATTTCTTGCATGCAATATAGCGCTACCCTCTTGATAAACAACATGTTTATTCATTTAATATCTGCATATAGTCTTATGCACTTTACTTTAAATATGTACGAATTGTGTTTCATACATTCCATGCGCTTTATAAAATATACAGTGTTGTCAACATTTATAATATATAATATATATGATATATGATATATAATATACATATATATATATATATATATTAATAACATTACATGTTATTATATATATGTGTATATATGTATATACATACATTTATATATTTATGTATGTACAAATATATCAACTTACACAATTATAGTATGCATCTTTCGATATTCAAATGCATATACATATATTCATTCATTCCATATAATAATAACACACATGTGTAAATCTATATGCATATATACATATGTATATTTATATATGTATTAATGCACTTGTATGGATGTTTCCATTATGTCGATACATACATGTATATTGATACATGTATATATGTGCACATATATATGTTGTATTACATTGCCTTCAAACATATAATTTCAACAACATCAATTGACATATATACATGAAGTATATATATGTGCATACATATATATCTACTTGTTCATTCGACGTTCCTACACATATGGGTATTTTGTCCATGAGCATACATAGATACATCTATCTATGTATACTCATGTACGTATTTTACTCATGTGCATGAGTTCATCGTAGACATGTACATGTATATGTATAAATACATTTAATGTATATATCTCATTGATCAAATGCAAGCACATTAAGAAGAACTCACAATTGATAGGAACTCAAACACTTAGACTCAAATAAAGAACGATCACAAACAAAACCATAACCTCTCCTAGTTAATCCACAAACATGACTAAGGTAACTTACCATTTTCAGGCTATTGACTTGACTTGACTATACTTAGAAGTGAGTGTGTGAAAGCTCAATTAGACTCATTTAGGGGTTACCCGACCAATTCTCTTCTCCTAAGTGATACTTACCCTCTCTTCTAGAGGATTGAATCTGTCCCTGCATTCAACTTAGTGCAACACCAAGGTAGTTAGACGTTCATAATACAATCATTTGCATCATATAACATTTGCATCGACAAAGCATTAGAGTATTCACATTGCAATACATATATTTTCATCGCATTTCATCAATATAAACATATTCACTCTTTTTAAAGAAATATCATCTTAATTCATATTTGTATATTTCATTCATCTAGTAAACATAT